>CM075806.1:55223794-55336733 GCA_037975025.1 Excoecaria agallocha | reverse complement strand
AACAACTGGTGAGGTTTGTTTCTTAGATTCTTGATACTGGGAGAATTGTGCATATTCTTCAGCTGATATAGTGACGTATTGTTCAAAGGAAGAAGCAACAGCCGCTGTAGCAGTCTGGGTTTTTTGAGTTTTATTTTGAAGTTTCTTGCAGTACTTCTTTGTGTGTCCAATTTCTTTGCAATAGTAACAAATGACATCACTTCCTCCTCGATTACTATTTCTTCGCCAAGCATCATTTCCTCCTCCTCTGGCAACAAGAACACTAGATGCTTGATTGGATGGTGTATTCTCAGTACGTAACACCCTACTGAACACCTCTTGAAGCGAATTAATCTCAGGACTAGAGAGGATTTGAGATTTGGCAGTCTCAAATTCAGATGGTAATCCAGCCAAAAAACTCATGATTGCCATTTTCTCTCTTTGAGCTTGTTGTTCTTTGATGTCGGCAGTAAAAGGTAAAAGGACATTCAACTCCTCATAAGTCTTTTTGAAATCCATAAAATAAGTTGTAAGGGACTTGGCTTCCTTTTCAGTACGATAGAAAGCTTTACAAACCTCATACATACGAGAAATATTTCCTTTCCCAGAATATAAAAATCCCAAATAATCCATTAATTCCTTTACCAATTCACAGTGATCTATCAAACCAAGGACATCATTATCAATGGAGTTTCTAATTTGTAAGAACAGCCGGGCATCATCTCGTAACCAAGATTGTTTATGCTTAGCATCAGTCGGAGGATCATGGGTCAAATGATCATCTTTATCAATACTAAGTAAATAGATCCTAATGGTTTTGCTCCATTGTAAAAAATTAGACCCATTCAATTTATAATCTGTAATTTTTTCAAGGGTGGGAACTACCTCAGTGATTAACTGCCCTGTCCCGTCAGACATTTTTCCAGCCTCCATAATAAAATACAACTAAGCCAATAATACAATAAAAGGGCCAAAGGGAGCAAAGAGGTAGAGAAGGAAAGAAAAAAACCTCTGCCAATGCCACAAGTTCCAGCAATTGAAAGGAATAACCCAGTCACAAAAGCACCAGAAACAGGCTGGAGATGAAACCGAGAAGGGAGCAGAACCTTCAGAGGAGACCAACTACCACCAAGAGAGGAGACCACCCAAACAGACACCGGAATCTTACCGGAATCAGCGACGCGACGCCGGAGAAGAAGTCGGAGCTTCAACCACCTCTGCACGCGCCTCCACGCGCCGGAGCGTGACAAGTCGCCAGAAACTTCAACCGGCGCGTGAGCGTCACGCGCAAGGAATCCGATCACCGTACTCCGGGAAAAGGCCGATCGGGACCTAGCGCACCTTTCTCCGCCGGCGGTGAGACAAATCGATCACCGGAAAATCTGACCTTGAGAGGAACAGAATCCGTACCCAGAAAATGAAACCCAGAAAATTTCCAAACGAGCCCCAGGCTCTGATACCATGTAAGAATTCTGAATTGAATCTCATTATATTTTCATTAACACTAATGTTATTTATACAAAGAAAAGCAAACAAAGTTAATAATTATAGTCCCTAATTAGCTCCCTAATTTGCTCCCTAATTAGCTCCAATTACTTTACAGCTGTATTCTAACAAAATTATAATAGAGCAAAAAGACAAGCCAAGAAAACGGTCAGTGGGGCCAACGGTAAATCTTTATTTGATTTGTACAAAGGTTAGGGACATTTGATTGGGAGAAGGAAATGTCCAAGCTAGCACAGCTAAGATAGAAAAACTGAAAGGACTTGAATCAAGTAAAATGTATCAAAGATAAGTCCCAATAAGTCTTGATAGATAAGTAATTTTGAACACCTTTTTAATGCAAACCATGATGAAGATTTTACAAATCTTCATACATCCACCATAAAGAGGGACATTAGCTACACATGAAAAACTAGGACTAGTGAGGTCAAGGAGGCCCTGAAAAAGATAAAAGCTAGGAAAACGTCTGGCCTGGATGGCATCCCAATCGACGTGTTGATGGCCCTTAAACCCTTTTTTTTCAGATTTTGCCATTATGAGAAAAAATTGGTTCAATTTTACCCTTTCTTGGAATGGAATTTACAATCAGCTAATGGTAGCTTTGGGATCCAATGGAGCATGACACCTATAATGCCACGTGGAATTACAAAATCAGAAATCATTATCCATATAGCCCTCTACTAATGAAGATGTTTCCCCTTACTCATGAATACATAAGTAGACCCATCTTCTTCAAATTGTTTTCACCTAGAAGTTGTATTTGTCCATTTGCATCTTAAACCCATGAATAGAATGGGGAAGACAACAATGGAAATATCTCAAGGATCTAGGAGCATTGGATCACAAAATGCAAGAAATTCATAAAACTCAAATTTTAGAGGCATGAGGGAACCCCACTAGAGCTATTATGCTCATTGGCAGTCATTGAGCTTTGTGAAAATGGATTTACTTATGTGTTCATGAGTACAAGGAAATGTGTCCATGAGAAGAGAGCCACATGGGTAAGGATTTCTAATTTTTGAATTCTATGTGGCGTTATGCTTGACATGCTCCCATTGGATCCTAAAGCTACCTAGCTGACTATAAATTTTATTCTAGAAAGGATAAAATTGAACCAATTTTTTGTCATAGCAAAATCTTACCCAAAATAAAAAAGTTTAAGGACATTTCTGATCATTTAGAATACTTTGGGGGCAAAAAAATGCCCTTAACCCGTTCAAGTGGCATTATATGTGCCATCCCCAAAGTTCTCATTAGCTAATTGTAAATTCTGTCACAAATTCCATTTCGAAAAAAGGTAAAATTTGACCAATTTTTTCTTATAATGGCAAAATTTGACAAAAAAAATAAAAAAGAGTTTGGGAGTAAATCTCAACTCGTTTGAATACTTTAGAGGCAAAAAATGTCCTTAACCCTTGCATTTAATACCCAAAGAATGAATTAATTGTTTAAACGGGATAAAATTGCAACTATGTTACAAAATCAGGATATAATTGCCAAAATAAAATTATTTAGATAAAAATACACAAGTTGTATATTTATGCTATTTTGTGTATTTAGCCTACTATAAAAGAGCATTAAGGAAAATACATGATCTAGAAGCAGCAAGAATTATTGGAATGAAGAAGCATTCAATTGATTGATTGCAACTCACCATCAGGAGAGAAAGAAACACACTCAACTCCATACAGATGATCCTTCAGTTCAGATACAAAAGCCATATTTGAATAGTCCCATACTAGCACTGTAGGTTGATTCCCTGACTGCAAAACCAGATTAGATGTACCCAAGTACTGAATGAGATTCAAGTTATTTGTTCTTCGAAGAACTTACCTCAGCAGTTTAGTTTAGAAATAGACACAACTTCACCAATTAAAGCTATGAATTGGCAGCCTGTTAAGTTTAGTTTTATGAAAATGCAATATAAGAGTGATATTTTTCTTTTCTTTTCTTTATATATAATTATCCAGTATCTAAAGTCCATTAGTCCGATTAATTCGGATTTGCGAATGGCATAGCTCCCTACCAAGTATTTAAAATACTCTATACTCAGAACTTGAACACGAGACTTCTGGTTGGAAAAGAGAATATTGCCATTCCATCTCACATCTCGGGCTAAGAGTTATATTTTTCCTTGCCCTATAAGGAATGCATCATTTTATGACCCTACAAATAATTAATAAACGTAATGTAAATAATCCAATATGTCAACCATTTTAATTTGCAACCTTTCCTCTGAATCATGAATATGCCTTCTAGTATCCAGGAATTATCAAATAGAACGTCAGCTATGGACTCAACTAAACTTCTTTTATCTTTTTCTTTTTCTTTTTTTTTTTTTGGCTGTGTGACAGTCCAAGACAGAAAACACAATAAATCAGTTCTTTTATTTTTTTTTTTTGTGCAAAGCTGCCAATGTACTTTGATTAAACTGGTTTTATCATTCACTTTCGTTTTAAAGAGAACTTAAATTACACTGAAAACTTTTAGAAGCAGTGAATTTTAGAGAAAAAAAAATCATAGAAACAATAAACAAGTGAAATTAGAGAGTACCTCGCCGGCAGCTATAAAATGCCCATCCGGTGACACCGCAACACAGCTCAAGGGTTTCGGCGTCCTATGAGAAACCATGAGATGCGATTGTTTGCAGGACTTCACATCATAAACAACCACAACACAGCCTGCCACGTAAGCACAGCACGAAGTAGATATATTCGAAGCCAATCCATTGGCATTCTTCGTCGTCAATCCAATAATCTCTTCCAAAATCATCTGCAGTTTCACATAAAAAAAATCAGCACCTAAGATTGAAGCCTCCTTTCCTTTCTATCGGATATTTTAGGGCTATGAATTATGAAATTAAAGTTTGTTGACAGTACTTGCATACCTTGGAGAAGCTGTCCTGTCTCTTGGACCGGCGATTTGTTTTCATTTTGAAATCAGATTAGAAACCCTAATTGAGCAGAGAATAATAAAAGATGAGGGAAAGGTTTCGCTTATAGATTGTTGAAGATGATAGCCGTTGCGTTTTGCAAAGGATAGGCGGGAAATTCATGCAAACCCAAAAGAAATGGAAGGTGCCGGTGGGTTCATCAAATTATTATTATTATTATTTTAATTACGGGTTCATCAAATTAATTATTCTTTTATTAATATTTTGATAATTTTAAATAATTTTATTATGCATAAATTTGTAATTTAATTTGAGCAGAAATATTTGAGTAGTAATTCTATATAAAGAGAATTGAATAATAATCGGTGCACCGGATTGAAACCCAATTTAATTACACCAAATCTGTTGAATAGGGGTGTTCATCGGGCAGGTGAACCCGACTCGAATAATCAGAATTTTTCTCTATATCCAAATCCTACCCTACCTTATGAATAGTTCAGGCTCCTACCCGAATAATTTGCATAATTTTGGGTCTTGCCCGAATAATCCGAATTTATTTTAAATTATTTAAAAAGAAATTCGCCTGATCTGAATTTACTCGATTATTAAAACGCTGCATTTTGAGAGGAAAATATTTGTTTTTCAGGTTGTTTGAGTTGATGAGGGTTTAACCCGAACCCGAAAAAATCCAAAATTCTTAACCCTACCTGACCCTAATAATCCTAATAATACTATTCGAATTTTTTGTTTGGTACAAATTATTCGGGTAGGATCGAATTTTGAACACCCCTAGTTGAATTATTTTAATCTTTTGTCTGTCTGCCTTTTCTTATTATCCACATCAACTTGTTTAATTTATTTTAGCACTTCGTTCGAATGGGGGTAATGCACTGGAAAATAATAAAGAAAATTGATTTACTTAAAAAAAAAAATCAAATTGATTTATTTGAGGCATGATTTGGTGGGCTGATGCATGCGCATCATTGGATCGAATGAAATCAAACACTCTCATTTGATTATTTGGCAATATATACGCAAGCGCATTGCACGCTAGCACACCTTATTTTTATAATTTAGATAATAAATTCTAAATAGATTCAAGTAAAAAAGGAAAAAAAATATAACAAACAGTTTATTCAATTTTTATTTTGCTCCAAAATAAAGGAAGATGATAATAAATAGAATTTTTTTGTATTACGAAGAAATTCTAGCTGGTAGCTAATCAATCGGATAAAATACGATGTACTTATATATTTAAATTGTTCTTTCGAATTGATATTGCGATATAATTTAAATATGGGTGCAGCAGTAAATTACTACTAACAGCCGGTGGGGTAAAACTTTCTAAATATTCAGCTCGTGAAAAGTATACTCTGCTTATATATATATATATATATATATATATAGTTAAGGAACTAATAATAGTTGACATTTTTTCAGTGGCAATTTTTGTCCTTATTGTTTTTCTACTAGTCAAGAAATATTTCAAATATTTTTTTCCGGTCCACTTTTGTTATTGAAAATATCAAAATCGCCTATTTTTACTCAATTGAATCCTACAGAATAAAAGATGCCCAATGAAAATATGACAAATGACTGACTGCGCAGATCAAATAATAGCCACATTGCATATGTTAAACTCAACCTGAATTAAAATGGGATTTTTTTAATAATGTAAATGCAGATACCATGACTCGAAATAGTTTAGACAAAATTATTCGATGATCAAAAAATAATATACTTTTAATAGAGAATGCAGATCTAAAAATCTCCAATCTGAATTTTTCATATCTTTCATGAAAATTTTATAATTTTTCTAAGTATTTTTTGAAGATTTTAACAAAAAAGCATTAAAAACCTTAATTTTGACCTTTAATTATGACAAACAATCATCTATGATGTGAATGACGGTCTTTTGTGACTACTTCTCTTTTGTTCAAGTCCGATTAGGAGCATTTTTATAAATTCAAAGCTTTTGTGTGAGGAACGATCGTCTGTGGTTGCATTCCTAGATTTTTTACGTTTATTGGTTTTCAAAAAATGGAAGGACAATGATTTTTCACGTTTATTGGTTTTCAAAAAATTATTTAGTTACTTTTGCGCTATTAGACGTAAGTTCAGTGATCATACGTGATATTAACCCTTACATTCATGCATGTTGTTTAATGATAAAATAAATGTGTTTTTGTCAGTTATTTATTTAGATTTATATGTTTAGTCGAATGACATATTGGTGTGAATCTGTATATGTATTAGGATAATTTTAGTTTGACATGATTTTCTCGATGAATACATGTTTATACACCTTGTGTTAAGATGTTGTTTTAGGTATTAATCTTGTTATTATTTAATTAAAATGTGATTTAGGACTAATATTTTAGGTTATGCATGTTTTAGATCCATATAATCATATATCTAGGGTTTATTTGAGACTTTGTAAGTTTTGTGTTAAGTTTAGCTTTCTGTATCTGTCCCTCGAGAGACAAACAGGAAGAAAGCACCACAGACGGCCGTCTGTCAACGCAACAAACGGGACGTTGCAGTGTTCTCTTCTCATCCCATCCCTCCTTGGTTAAGGACGTTTGTCATCTGTCCAGGGGCATCCGTGGCCAAATTTAGGTTTATTTTAATGCATTTTTATGTCCTTTTATTGTTCTTTGTGTTATTTTATTAATATTCGATGTATTACATCATTTTTGTGTCTTTTGTAAATATTTTTCTTCTGTATGCGTGTTTATTTTTTATAATATTATTATGTATGTTATTTTTAATTTGCTTTTTTATTGTTTATTTGTTTACAATGCTAATTTATCATTTTTCATGGTTTGTGCGAGCAATTATTTGACATGCATTTAGAGTTATCTTAAGGGATGGTTGCACTTGGGAACTCATCCCCCAATTGGTTCATTTCCCCCTTTGTTTATTTTGCATTTGTCTTGCTTTATTATTTTGCTTTAATTAGTTTAATTTTCTTTATTATTTTGGGGATGTAATAGGTAGTAATAAATTTTTTTTTTCTGCACGTCTAAACGGGAAAGTCATTTAAAATCATTTTTACTAATAAATTTGGGATTTTCCTTAACAAAATGGACCAATATCCAATTTTTCAACAAAAAAAATCACACAAAAAATAAAAAGAGTTTTTTTGTAAAGTGTGTATGAGGGAGCCTATAACACCCCTATTAAGACCTTAAGAGAATGTATATACATTTTAAAGATAATATTATTGATATATGTTAAGGTAGTTAATGAATTATAGGTTGAGGATATAGAGGTAATTATTTAAATAGATAAAGGGTAAAATGATCATTTTAAATTAAGTTATTTATGTGATTAATTTTGAAAAAATATAAGTTAAAGGACCCAATTGAAAAATGAAAGAGAGAGTTTAGGGAAAGAAACATGATATTGAAGGAAAGTAGGGAGTTAAGTATAATTTTTGTAAAGTCAACAAATGGTCCCATGGGAGCATGATACCTAGCCTTTTTATAAGTGTGTTGAGAAAAGAAGAAAACTCAAGATTTTTATAATGATGGTTGGCCACTTCAAGGCCACCATTTTCTCTCAAAAACTCAACTACTCTAATCCCTAAATAACCCCCAAATCTCAACCATAGCTTTTGGAGAGGAGAGAGAATTTAGTGGTTAACTTTCTTAAGGTAAGGATCCTATCTTCCCTTCTTATTTTGTTTCTCATAATTAAATATTAATTTGAGAGATTAGATGAATCTTTAAGCATAATAATCTATGATTTATTATAAAGAAGGAGAGAGAAGCAAAACCAAGGAGCAAAAGGTGGAAAGCTTAAAGAAAGTGTTATTAAGAGGTAAGGGAACTTCTTGCCCTTTTTTGTGGGTGTTTGCTTCAATATAGTGTTTAGAAGTGTTAAATTGGGAGTTTTAATGGAAGAATATATGAATTTAAGGGTGGATTTAGCATAGAAACCGAAAATATGTGATAAATCCTTCTTTTAGCAAAAAGTTGTCCTTAGGTTCACTAGACCTATCCGGACTGTTTTGCCTATATCTGAAGCTTACGAGCTTTAAATTGAGTAATTCTAGCTAAAATAGAAACTACACTCATAAAACTAAGTTTCATAAGAGACACCAATGTTCGGTTCCTCCCCTATGATAGGCAAAATTTAGCTTGAACCTAGATCATGTCCATTACCCTATCATTAGGAGTAGTCCATCTTATTTAGTGAATATCTTGAGATTGAAAGGGCTAAATAAAGTGATTTTTAATGTTTTAGAAACTATAAATATATCAGAACAAATTTGTAGAAGAACTTTTGGCCTCAAAATGTCATTTGCTGGGTCTAATTTGAAGTGTAATCTGGCTCAGTAAAACTATCTTTAGAATTCATAGGCCAGATTGGGCCACTCAGCCAAGACCAATTTGTCTTAGCCAATTGGGCCCCTCTGTACCCATTTCAACCTTGTACACGGCCAATACCGATTGGTCTCAGCCGAGTGCTTCCCCAGTTACAGCTTATATATTGTTTTTAGGCCCGAAAAGTCATTGAAAGTTACTCGAACCTTTTCGGACACCTTTGGGATACCTTAAGCACAAAAGGAGGAATATACCAAGTCATAGAGCACACATAATAAATGATTTAGAGATTGAGAAATAAATGAAAGTGAACTCAAAATATAAGGAAACATAAGAATATGAGTTATTTAGGCCATTACTTAGATCACACCTCAATTTTATGCGGGTAACCAATGGAGTCAAAGTATGAGAATACAAATGAGGAATTCTATGCTGGAATGTGTGCAAATATACTTATATAGATGTGTATATGTATGTATGTATGTATGTATGTATGTATATATATATATATATATATATATATAAAGACATAATTGGTTATGAAACATGTGTAATAAATAATAGAACATTGAGAGGTATTATAAGGAAATTGGGATGTATAAGTTAATTCAAGCTATTACCAAGCTCATATATCAAATTGTATGTATGTAAACTAATGCGGTTAGAGTACACAAATATCAATAAGGACATAAACATATATACTTGAAGATACATATGTATATAAGGGTACCTAGGGATATATAGGACTAATGATACTCTAATTAGGTGAAGTGGACATTATAGATGTACATAGATGTTTATATTTTCAGGTATATGCATTTATGATCCAACTGCATTACTGTAGACAGGTATGGATACTGATGTATATGTGTGTGTGTGTGTGTGTGTATATATATATATATATATGTATGTATGTATGTATGTATGTATGTATATTGTAATGCATTGGGCATGATGTAATATACTTAGATATAAACATGAATAGGATAGGTACAGGATGAATCATACAGATATATATGTGCATTCATGCATATATATATATAATAGTCTCTATATGGATGTAACTCTTATGAGTATATCATATAGTCATGGTAATGATCATGCATGACTAAAGATGTTATAATTTGAGCATGTAAACTATATAATGCATATAAGCTTAAGATTATACATTGATGCTCAAAGCTATGCTGCTATGATTACAAAAGGATACTAATATATGTTCATATGTATATAAAGGTAACTCGATCATAATAACATATAGAAATGTATGAACATGTATATGATGTTATACTTAAAGATATGTTTTATAATCGAGTTAAAGGCATATAAGACATTAAGAGAAAAGTAAAGATAATTAAAGTAAAAAGTTATAGTTGTCTACGTCTGTATCTCGGTTGTGGATAGATAGACATGCCTATAAGGGTATATTGTAGCTGCTAACCGATTTGGCCCTGTATGGGTCCATGATATAGATTTGGCCCTGTATGGATCTACGATACAGATTTGCCCTATTGGGTCCATGTTACAGATTTGGCCCGTTTGGGTCTATAATTTGATACCTTTGGGTATCATTTCGTACCTTCGGGTACCATGTATTGCCCATATCCACACACTCTTAGAGAAAGGCGCAAGCTTATTACAAGACATAAAAAAAATAATATAAAAAGTAATTAAACAAAATGATATGATAACATATATCATGACCTATTTTCTAACATTGTTATATATATATATATATATATGAACTCATACATAGCATATGGAGAACAAGAAAAAAAATATAGTTATGTTTAAAAGCATGAAATATATGATGCTATAGAAACACATGCATATAATAATCACTATGGATGCCTAATGTTTTCATTGCTTAGGACTATTGTATTCCTATATATATTTACACACACAATTGAGCACGTGTAATTTAATTAATGATTATCATTAATTATAGTATACACTTGCAACCTTAATAATAAGTCTTGTATTATTGTTATGAAAATTTTATACCGTGATTCCAGATTATATTTGTAAGGCCCCAATTATGAACCTAGTTGAAAAGGCATGATTTTATAGAATTACATTTGATTAAAATTAAATTAAATAAGTAAATTTTGGACATGAGTTATGGGACTAGTGAAAATTTTATTTTATTATATGAATTAAATGTGAATTATTTGGCATAAAAATATTTAAGGGTGCAATTGAAGTATAAAATAAAAAGTTTGGGGTCAAATTATAAAGGTGGCTCATGTGGGGTTAATTTTAAAAAGTAGAAACAAGTTAAGGTTAATTAGAAATTAAAGAATAAAAAGATGGGGTTGAATCTATGAGAAGAATAAAGGAGAGGGGATATTTTATAACATGCAAAAACAAAAAAGAGCTAAAAGGATTTTTCCTATGCACTTTATTCCCTCATTAGTTGCATGTAATGGAGAGAGAATTAAGAGAAGAGGGGGATGGCTTAGGGAAGGGAGAATTCAAATTTTTTTCATCTCTCATCTCTTTCTACAAGTTCCTTCATCTCTAGTCCTTTTAATTCTTTAAGATAAACTCTCTTGTATATGGATGATTTAGAAGTTTTTAGTGGAATCATCAAGGTATGAATTCAAGACTTTAATTTATCACTTATTTTTCTCCTTCTATCTTGTCGGATGGCTTTCCTAAAGAGAATGAATGCTGTAATTTTGATAAATGATGGTATGAAAACATGATTTGTAGAGGAGGAAGATAAGAAGAAGAAGAAAGGCAAAGAGGTAACTAAAGATTGTAGATAGGTAGTGATTTGGCCAAGGTAAGGGAATGTGTGTCTTATAGTTATTTTTAATGTATTTCAATATATAAATTTCTGTAAAGATGTGAATTATGGCAAGAGTTAATAAACCTAAAAGAATGAAGTCAAACATTTAAGATAGGGCTTGTAAAAAGAAGCAATGCATGTAAAGAATTGTTGAAACCAGTTTCTGTAATTTTAGAATATCTCGAGTTATAGACTTTCAATTAACTTGAATCTAGTTGGTGCTTCTTTTTAAGATTTAGACCTAAAATTTTGTTGAAGGAATCCATTTTTGATTCTGCCTCTTAATGCCCCTAAATCTAACTTGAACTTCATTTTGAGCTGCTGCCCAGTTGTTATGATGATATTACTGTATTTTTGCTATAACTTTTTGTAAAGAAGTCAAAATCCTTTGAGAAAAAATTATGGTTAAAATAGATTCTTATGAGCACAACTTTCATGAGGAATGTTGTCAAAATTTTGTACCTATTTTATATTATGAATTTTCTAAGTGATGATAAAAACTGAATGGGGTACAGTGAACTGCTGTTTAGAAAATAGGAACAGATTTTAGTAGTTTGACTGTATCTTTTGTTATAATGGTTAGAATTATATGAATCCAATTTCTAGTTAAACTAGACTTATATTTATACAATTTATATGAAGAAATCGTGATTTGGTTCTATTTCTAAATATGTCAAAAAATGAATTGAATCTGGAACTGTTGGCAGCATTATTTCTAAGATCAGTCCTTAATTTTTTTGTAATATCTTGAAATGTAAAAATGATAATTAGGTAATTTCAGTTGGGTTATAAAATAGACTCTCATATCTATGTTTTTTATGAAGAAAACAAAGTCTAATTATGTCTCTAAACCTGTCTAAATTTAGGTTGAAAAGCAAAATTATATTCTACTTGTTACAATAAACAGTCATCAGTAATGTCTAATTATCTCAAGTTATATAAATGATATTGCAATGATTTTTAATGTTCCTGAAACTAGAAATATAGAGGATCATGTTTGTGGCCAGGAATGGCTTTTGGTAGGTTAAAAATAGCTTTAAGTATATGCTTAAAAATCTATCTCTATGAAGGATTATTGCAAGAATTTATCACCATTTTTAGTATTCATTTTTGAAATATTTTTATGCATTTAAATAAATTTAGCATCTCTAGAATATCATTTTAACTATATGCAGAAATGATCTTAAGTATTTTAAGCACATCTATAATTGAAAAGTATCACATTAAGACAAATAAGTCATGAGTATATGAAATAATATCATATTGTAAGCGTGTAAGCGTGACTACTTATTGAAGCATATTTATGATAAAGGTATATTATTATTCACCTCATTGACACGACATAAACATGCTTATATGTTATAGTTATATGACATTGTTATAAGTTAAAAATGTCAATTTATATTTGTATGACTATCGGGATATAAATGCATCATGTACAAGTTGATCATATTGTTATATAAAGATGAGAATACATATCTATGTATTAGGGACTATGTGTCTTTTTGATATTACATGAATATATGATGAAGCATGATTACATGGAAGTATGTTAATTATAAATAATCTAGTAAAGTACATGATCGCTTTGTTAAATGAGACTGTGTACACAAGTTTATAAACTAGAGATGGTATAGTTTTCCATTGATTACTTACTTGAGTGTAATTGTAATTAATTATATGCATATGTAAAGGTTTCACAAGATTATAGTATGATGAAAATATCACACAAAAAGGGATAGTAAAGCATGCATGTACATATATGATCACAAAAACATGCAATTAAGCAGATATGATTATAAAGTATACTTCAAGGGTAATTATGTTATGAGCTTGTTCATACACATCATCGATTAAAGAAACTCAATAGAGCATGATGTTATGTATCATCATAATACATATGTGAAATAGTTACATGATTTAAAAGGATTACAAGTACAAAATAGTAATACTTAATTATGCTCAAGATAACATGTTTATAGAAAATTTATACATGTACAATTATATGACCTCATGCTCATAGATATACATGAATATATATATATGTATGAACATCTAAATGCATATGATGAGAAAAGAGCAAAGTGTAGAAAAACAATACCCAACAATGTGCATGATCACATGTTTATAGAAAAATTACACATGTGCATGTATATGATTTTCTTGTTCATAGTTACGCAAGAGTATACATGTGCATATATGAATACAATTGAATAGAGTAAACATAAAGTAAAAAGATTATATTGTCTGTATCTGTGTTTAGGTTGTGGATAGATGGACATACCGATAAGGGTAACTTGCAGCTGTTAGAGTATAGATTCGACCCCATTTGGGTCCACTTGAAAGCTAAAGTACAGTTGAACCCGTTTGAGTCATAAAGTACAGTGCAACTCGACCCTATTTGGGTCATATTATACAGACATGGTCCCATTTGGATCATAAACAACCCCATTTGGGTTGTAGCCGATCTCGTTTGGATCCACTTGACTGGTCCACCGTAAGGGGCAACCGTTTATTACCTTTGGGTATCTTATTCATTCCTTCGAGTGCTACAGTTATAATCAAATAGTGTCGTACCTTCATGTGATGGCCTAAATACCAGACTAGTCGAAAATAGTATTTTTCGATGGTGAATAGTGACACCAGAGTGAATAGTATCTTTTGGAGTCGAAAAATATTTTATTTGATCATTGGAAAGAACAAGTCAGCAAAAGCAAGTAGGTGAAATTTGGAATGAAAATGAGGTCAAATAGGTCCCCGAAAGTCAAAAATAAGAAAATTTTACAGTTTCGTTTTAAATAGTATTTGAGTTGACTGAAAGTTTGACTTGAACTTTAAAAATAGCAAATGACCTCTAAAAATTTTTACAATTTCCAAATCTATATCAAATAAGATATAGAATCATATGGTAATGAAAAATTAATTTTTCGGTGACTTTGAAAATTGAGTTATCAAACTGGTCAAAATAAATCAGAGCGAAAAAAGTCTCCGATTGGCTCAAAAAAATTCATGGAGTCTAATGGATATATTTTGAGGCTTAAGAGAGCGTTTTTAAGAAGTTTTGAACTCAAGAAGTAAGAGAAAAATAATAATTTTGGTTTAAATAGTAACCGATTGACCATGAATTTGATCGAGGTTTTAAAAATAGCAAATGATCTTTAAAATTACAAAAATTTCCAGTTGAGCTCTAATAAGTATTTATAATTTTATAGTAGTGAAAAATTAATTTTTCGATAACACCAAAAATTTGCTAATCGGACCAATTGGAGTGAACCGAATCGAAAATAGACTACAATTGAGTTAAAATTTTGTATGGAGGCTTAATATATTATTTTAAGAATTATGAAATTGATTTGGAGTGGATTTGAGCTTAAAAAGAGAGAAAAATAATTTTAGTGTGCAAATTAGGCTTGGGGATCAAATTGGACTTAATTAGGCCCAACCCCTTTGGTTGAACCGAGTTATGCCCAAATCAGCTCTATAAATAGCCTAAAAATCTACCATCTTCCAGATATTTCACCCAACCTCTCCCTCTCTCCCATTTCTTTTTCTTGGCTAAGTGAAAGATTTTCATTTCACTTAATTTTTTCATCTCTCCTCCAATCCTCTTTCTAAATTCAAGTCCCCTAAGTTAAATTCAGCTTCTCTAGTGGATTATGGAAGCCCCTAAATCCCATTTTGAGCAAAATAAGTGAGAGAAATTAAGGACTAAAGTTTATGTCCTAAAATCAAGGTATGTGAATTCAAGGTTTTTAATTTGATTTAAAGGCTTTAATAGGTAGATTTAAGGGTGTATTTTGGTATTATGAGGTTGTATTGAATTAAGAAAGCAAAAAAATAATGATTTCTCCCTTTGTGAATTTCTGCCACTTTAGGATTTTTATGGAGAAAAATCAATTTCATGGATTAAGGCAAAGAAAAGGAAGATTAAAGTGTAAAGGGGATGAATTCAAGGTTAATGGATACAATATCCCAAAATTTCCATAAATTTTGTATGAAAATTTAATTATGTATTTGTATATTTTATGTGACTATGTGTGATAAAATGGAAATAATGTTATAAATGTGAAATTGGGAACTTAAATTGATGAGTGAAATGTTTTAATTGGAATTTTTGGAACTTAGTAGAATATTTTAAGTTAAATTTTGCATTATATTGTGGTGGAAATATTGGATTTTAATGAAATAAATTGAAGTTATTACATAAATAAAAATAATATTATCAAATAGTTAATTGGAATTATCAATTAGTTAATTGGAATCAAAAAGAAAATAAAAGAATAGAAAATGACATAGTTAGAGTGAAAAAATGACTTAAATGAAAGAAATCAAAGTTTAAGGGCAAAATTTTAATATCGCCAAATATTGAGGAAAAATATAATTTAAGTAAAATAGTGGTTAAATTAGAAAAAATGAATAATGAAATACGTATTAAATGAGAATTTATATAATAAATAAAGTTTAAGGACCAAATTAAAATTTTAACAATGAATATGGAATTAGTAGCGTAAAATGTATAATTAGTGGCAATTTGGTAAATTAAATGAATTAAAGGATACTTTTGTAATTTATCATAATTTGAGGGACTAAACGGTAATTTAGCAAGTCTAGGGACTAAATAGTGATATTAGGAACAAATATTGCATTAATGGTATTAATTAAATAAGTAATGGCATTTTGATAAATAAATTAAAAGTAAAAGGGCATAACTGTAATTTGATAAAAAAGTGAATGATTAATACGTAAAATAATTAGTAATATGCAAAATAAAAATAATTGTTAAGAAGATTTAAGATTTAAGGTCTAAATGGAAATAAATAATAAGTTTAATAATATTAAATTGACAATAAGGATATCAAGTTATAAATAAATAGTAGCGATCAATAAATAAATTATTTAGCAAGTTAGAGGTAAGTAAACATTTGTATGTAAATATATATGTATGGTATATGCATAAATGTATGTATGACTTGGAAGAATATATATGTATATGTATGCATGTAAGGTATGTATATGTATATATATGCATATGTATAGTTATACATGTGATGTACATATAGTTATATGTATGACTTGTAAGAATAATGCTTATATTATGTATGAATGAGCAAGTACGTGAAGAGTATGGTTTGATTATTATAATAAGTTAAATCATCATTTGATGACTTTAAATTGTACGTAAGAATAAATATAAATACAGAACCTGAAATATTGCCCTTAGTAGTCTGATAGTAAATCTAGTTGAGTATATAGTTGGCTAGTCATAGGGACACTTATACCACGGTCCGGGTCATAACGACTCAGTTTGGTAGGCTAATTATAGTTTACCCTATATTATATGTTCACAAGTTATAAGTACCATGTTCATGTTTGTGATCCTTCGGGATCACCCCACATATAGGACTTTAGGGTCCATGTCCCATGTATCCAGTCCGGAATTTCTATTGGACTATTACTGGGGGTAATTCAAATAAAACAAAGAAATATATGTATGTAAATGTAAATAGGTATGCATGTAAGTATATGTAAATGTGTATGCATGTATATGTATATGTTTATGTATGTATATATGTATATGTACACGTATAAGTATGTATATGTATATGGATATGTATATGTATAGATATGTATGTATGTAAATGTAAACAGGTATGCATGCATTTATATGTAAATGTGTAATGTATGTATGCATACATGTATATGTATATGGATATGTGCATATATGTACATGTGTATAGATGTATGTATGTGAATATGTACGTATATAATTATGAATGTATGTAAATGTATATACTTGAATATGTATGCATATATGTATGAACATACGTATGTGTATATATGGGAATGTATGTATGTGACCATGTATGTATGTATGTATATGTAATGTATGTATATGTGTGCATGCAATGTATGTATGTTTATAGGTATGCATATGTATGTAATGTATGTATATGTATGCATGTAATGTATATATATGTATGCATGTAATGTATGTATATTTATAGGTATGCAATTAATGTATGTATATGTATAGGTATGCATGCAATGTATGTATATGTATAGGTATGCATGTCATATATGTATATCTGTAGGTATGCATGAAATGTATGTATAGATGTATAGATGTATGTATGTGAATATATATGCATATGTATATGAATATATGTATGCGTGTATATATGCCTATGTATATGATGTATGTATGTGAGTATGTATGCATGTGTGAGTAAGTGTATGTATGTGGATATGTATGCATGTGTGAATGAATGTATGTATGAGTAAGTTCATGCAAGTGTGTATGTATGTGTGTATGTGATTTATTATGGAAAGTTTGGGATACATATTCACCACTGAGCGTTTCAATACTCAATGCTTAGTTTGTTGATTGGGCGCAGGTTATGAAGATATTGATACTTCAAGTGGCTAGTGTTGCGAGGATAGTCAAGGGCAGGATAAAGATCAGGATAGGAGTTAGATTTGGCATGTATATGTAGGTATGGAGAGTATAGTAATTATATGGGCATAGGACTATCGTAGGTGATATATACTTGTGAATTATTGAGACACGATTGTTTATGTAGGTAATTATGTTACAACCATGGTTACAGGTATTGCAAAAAAAAATTACTAATTCATGTATGGGTTTTAACATCTGATTACCGCGTATATTGTACAGCGGTATGAGGGTGTTACACTTTGGGTACCACCGTTATATTTTAACCCATTATTCACTTCTATAGAATAGTGCATGCTTAATAAAAAAAATTAAAGAATATACATCATGCAAAGCTAAAGAAAACGAAAATATGACAATTCTTGTCTTAAGTTGCATATGATCTTATTATGAATCAATGTATAGTATATGGAGTAATATAATAGTAAGTGAACTTGCATGTAATATAAGGACATAGGACTTTAATATCCTATATGTAATCTTTGATGTATAATGTTTCTTATATTTTGATGACAAATTTTATGAATATGAATATGTGCTTGATTGATACGGATGAGTGACATGAGTGACTTTTTCTATATAAGATTAATTAGGTAATGGATGCATAATTGATATGCTTGAATAGTAGAGATGTTACTATGATACAATTAGTTTATGGAAACAAGAATAACTTTATGTATGATAGTAAACACTTAAGTAATAAAATAATCATACGCTGGGTAGAAACATAGAACTGGCAAATAGATTAAAGTTGTAATTAACAAAGATGTAAATGTATCTTAATACCGATGGATATTGAAATATAAGACTTATAACAAGTGCAAACAGCTAATTATTTATATGTTAACTAATTTGATTGTAAATAAGTGAAGAAGTAGTAGATAAGAATTTTAAAGTATTGGTTCTATATCTCGACGCGAATGATAGTAATTCTTTTATTTTAAATAATCGATTTATTGGTCTAAGATATTTTCATTTGTATGATTTTGTGTTATGAATGCACAACAACAATGTCAAATCTTTATCAATAAATCACATGATTTTCACATGTTGATATAAATGTTGATTCTCATTTCATTTCTTGGAATTATATCTCTAATATTGAATCACATTGATTAACTGTGGTACATGTTGAGTGCTTATTAACGATCATTGTGAGTGGTCGTTCGTCATGCTTTATGTTCCCCACTAAGTTTTACAGTTTATCACGGGTGTTTTATCTGTGTAGGTTATAAGGATAGAACTTCTTCTTCTCAGGATTGATATCTGCAGGGGATAGCCAACACAAGTCTTAGAAGATATTAAAGTACTAAGTCTTAAATTTGATTTCTTTTAGTTTTGAAGTTTTGTAATTTGTGTTGGGAATTTTGTAAAGTAAAGATGCTTAATAGATGTAAATAATTTAATGCTTTAAGAGACTCTTTTGTAAGTAAAGTTTTAATAGTTAAGTTTCAAATACTATGTTTTAAGTTGTCTTATAAGATCTCTGTATAGTATGTTTAATGATTTAATAAATGGAAAAGCTAAGAATAGGTTAAGGGTGCTACAATATTGACTAATATTATGCCTATATGTGTAAGTTATCGGCGACTATGGTAAGAAGTTATTTTCAAAATATTTTTCTTTGTTCCCTACTAAGCTAGTAAGCTTAGCACAGGTGTTTAATAGTGTAAGTACTTGAAGCTAGATTTCTTCTTGGTGAGATAATATCTGCTACAACAAGGCCAACACTAGAGATAGGAAGAGTCTAAGTATGTACTTTGTGTTTTGTTGTCTTTGTAATTATTATATTGTATTAGTATAATGTAATATAAAGAACAGGATAAGAGCCAATGTAAAGTAACCTAAAGCTTTCTTATAAATCCTTATCTTTGTGTTGATGTATATTATAGTATATATGATGTCAGGTATCAGGAGAGATTAGAATATTCTTTACAGAACAAATATTCCTAATCCAAATAAATGTCTAGATTTATGTATGTACTTTATTTCTTTATTGGACGATTTGCCTTTGTCATAATTTAAATAGTTGATTTAATTTGTTTATTTATTTACTGCTTTTAATTGATTGGCATGTTTATTTAGTTTATCGCAATGCATCACGTGAGAGACGAGAGTGGATTAGTATTTAAAATCCAATTATAAAACAACACGTAACTAAAGTGCCAAGTAAAAGTGATGTATTGAACACCAATCTCTATTTAGGCATCAAAAGGTCGATAATTATTTTTCAATGTTCTATTGGATAGCGACTCCATGACACCAACCTCTTTGAGCCCATTGTAGATGCCTTCAGGAGTTGACCACCAACGATAGATTGGGCCTTAATCCTTTTTTTATTATGAAGTGGCCAATTTTTGAGTTATAGTGAGCCTCTCATCCAATCTTAGACCCTAAAAGCAGGCCCTCGAGAACACATCCGAAATCGAGCGTGGCTTCGGGGCACGTCACAGTAATTTTAAAAAAAAAAGTTACAAAATTTAATTACAGAATTAGAATTTTTCTCAAAACTACTATCACCTGTAATGATTTCAGACTATGGGATCCACACCAAAAAATTATTAATTTTCATTAAAACCACTGCCACTTGAAGTGGTTTCAGTGTTTGTGTGTCAAACTGGAAATCGCTACCTATCATAGAGGTTTCAGGTCTGACATAAAGAATTGATACACGACACAAACAATATTTGCATTATTATTAATATTTGAAATTTATATATTGAAAGTTGAATAGTGGCGAAATGGCAAAAATGTCTTTGCCTAACCATGACTTCCTATATGCCATTGATATTTTCTTTGATTTGAACCGTGCATCGAAAAAATTGACAACTTTTTTGGATGCCACTTGGAAAAAAATCATACTCTTTCATATATACTTGAATTCAATGGGCTTCGTGGGGTGGGGAAGATCTACCGTAAACATTGATAAATAATGAACCAGAAATAGATAAGCTAATAACTAGAGTGATTTTCTATTTGCAGTTTCATACTAATTGCATTGATCTATGGTTGCGGCAACAAGGCACATATCCGGTGTGTAAGTTTCAAATTGGCTCAGGATGGTAAGAAAGCAATAGAGAAAGTGAATATGATAGTTCAAACATGGTATACTGCAATAGTTCAAGACATCAAGTAATGCAATATGTACTATACTCCACATATTAAAATGTACATCTTTTTGTAATTTCTATAATAGTAAAGCCAATTCTATTGCCATATGTAAATAATCTAACCTATGTTTAATTAGAAAGAAGAGCATGAGAATTTCTTCTCATTGTAAGTTTTACTTATATCATGAATTAGAAATTATATCCACTGTGGTCTCACCTGGTTATATCAGTTTTAACATTCTTTTACTCTTTTTATGACTTGAATTTTGAAAAATTCATCACTAAGAACATCACCAGCCCTATCTATTTGACATGTTCATGAGTAAATTCAGCATTTCTTAATTCCTGCTCTAGTTAAAACTGTAGTTCTATTATGGATTGAAGTAATTTGAACATAGATCTTCTCTCTGAATATGGAAATAAAGCTAAAATTTGCAGCAAGTTTAATGAAGTGGGAAGTGGCAAACCATCAGTATAAGGAAAAGATGATAAAGAACTTGAGAGAGGCAAAGCCATTTCTTAACTTTCCCCTAACCAATGTGAAATTATAGTAGCCAAATGGAAAACAAGAGCACAAAAAATACCATAAAACCACAATTTGCCTAAAAAATAAAGCATCAAAGCAAAGCAAGAGATTAGGTGAGAACAACCCTTAGAAATATAATTAAACTAGAGAATAAGAATGGAGAAACATCAAATCCTAATTCAAAGCTTTCATTGAAGAATTAAAGGTTGAATTAAATGATCCATTTAAAAAAAATAAAAATCAAAGAACATTTACAACCAAGAGATGAATGAACTCAAATAAAATGGAAAAAAATATAGAAGGAAGAAAAGAAGCAACGAAACACCTAGAACCAAAGAATGGCAGGCGGTGGCGACTAGCTGAGGATGGCATTGATAGGTAGAGGGCAGTGTCGACAAGGGTGGAGGTGCAACAGCAAAGGCGAAGGGATAAACAATGAGGGATGGCATATAGTGATGAAGAGAAATAAGAAGAATAGGTATTGTAATTGTAATGTAATAAAAAAAATACCTGTAAAATTTAGGGACTAAGGAATACATTTATAAATGTATTCAAAATTACCTTGTATTTACCATTATATTACAATATAAAAAATTTATGTTAACAAATAGGGGATTAATTACAATTTAGGTTATATTACATAACATTACATCCTAATCTACCAAACATAGCCTTAAAGTTTATTTAAAGTAATGTTTGTACAAATGAAAGAGCTGAATAACTATGTTCATATGGACAAAATAGTTTTGTTTGTATGAACAAAACTCAACCTTCTTCCTAGAAACAAAAACTCTTAAGCCTGAATTGATCATTAGAAAAGGGTTAGTAATAAAGTTAACTAATTGTTGCTTCGATATTTCAAATTTTAGGCTAAATATGCAATTTACCCTTAGGTTTGAAGAAAAAGAGTAATTAACCCCCTAATATTTGTTTTGGTGCAGTGTCCCTACTAAAATTTACAGATTGGGGCTATGTCACCTCAAAATTAACGGATCCGTTATTTTAACTATTTGCTGTCAATTGATTGCTGATATAACGTAAGTGTGACATGTCAATAGAGGTTAAATTGCCCTAATTTATAAATTTTATGGGGTAAATTGCTCTTTCTGGAATACTTTAGGGTTTTTTTATATGTTTAGCCTTTTTATGTAGTGCTATTTTTTGCATAATTTTGATGCTAAGTCAGTAATTAACTGACTAAATAGTCAAAATAACAGACTCATCAGTTTTGGGATAACATTACCCCAATTTGTAAACTTTAGGAGAAATATTACACCAAAATAAATATTAGAGAGTTAATTGCTCTTTTTGTAAATTTTAAAGGGGTGAATTGCACTTTTGGCCCAAATTTTATTTTCAAAGCATAGACTCTTGCCATGAACAATATGTTAATCAAAAGTATCCATCTCATCCTACATTATATATAATTATGGAAAAAAAATCTTGGGGTCCTTGAACTTTTTAACTTTTCTATATTGAGACCCTATACAAAAAATTTCATATTGGGTCCTTGAACTTTTTGATTAAATCACATTAGGTCCAAAATGAATGGTTTTTATGAAAGCAACAGACAAGCATCGTCAAACTTGCATCAATCAAATTAAATAAGATATAGGTCCCACGTGTAAATTAAAAAATTATTTTCCTCCACCTACCCCTCACCCTCTCTCCTTTCTTTTCTCTTATTCTTCTTTCTCCTCATAATTGGATCCACCTTTTCATTTTTCTTCTCTTTCATCTAACTTTTGATTCATATATGACACTTCTCCTTCCACCCTACCATCACCCATCACTCATTTAATAAAAAAACAAGATCAACAACTTGTTATCTCACCTTTAAACACTTTATTTGCTACTGTATTTTTTGTTTTATTAATCATTATAAATAACCCCCAAAACCATACAGAGTAGAATTAGGGGTGTTCAAAACCCGACCCTACATGAATAACCCGAACCGAATAAGAAATTCGGGTTGGGTTATTAGGGTCGTGTAGGGTTGGGGTTTTTAGTTATTTGGGTCGAGTTAAAATCCTTATAAACTCGACCCGCCCGAACAACCCTTCCTCTTAAAACTTATCGTTTTGATGCAGCACTAAAAGGCCATTTCTCCTTCTACGATTCTACTGCCCACAACCCCATAGTGTGTGAAAATCCCTAATTCACCTAATTGATTCTCCTCTTTCCCTCTCGCTTTCTCCTCTTCTCGTCGCCACCTTTACCTCTCATCGTCGTCGGCACCCGATCTTCCACCTCTATCTTTGTCGGGGTCAGTACTTCATCACGGTAAGTTGATTACTTCATCCACAGCAGCACTTGAATTTTTTTTTTATTTTTTGTGGTTGTTGGTGGCTTTTCTTTTTTTGTTGTCTGAAGTTGCTTTGCCCGGCTTGCTGATTTTCTCTTTTGGTTTTGCTGTGTTGTGTGAATGTGTGGTGAGCTTTGCTTGGTTTTAGGCTTTATTTTTGGGTCTTTTGTTGCTCTATTGCTGGGACTGCTTCTCTTTATCTCCCAATTAACTTTTATTATCAATATAATTTGTAGCTTATAAAAAAAATAATTGACTTATACTTGATTTTAATTTCCTTTTCAATTTGTTGTGGCCACAATTGACTTTTGCGTGATTTTAATTTCTATATTCTGAATAAACATATTAATTATTTGACAAATTTCACGAGTCGTGCTGCCTCTTCTAGCTTCCTTTTAAGACTCGGAAAAAATTGCCTACTCGATCGCCAAAGCTCTCTGTAACGACTCGATTGTTCTTCATGAGTCGTGTCTTTCATTGTTTCTTCTCTTCACGAGTCGTGCTCTCCTTTACGAGTCGGGCTCTTAACTTTTTTCTTCAACTATTTCTTCCTTCTAGACCAAACTTACCTGCAAAACATACACACACATAAACTAGACAAAAACATATAAAATATAAATAATTTAACCCACTAACTACCTAAAATAAAGAAAACACGTATTAAAAATATAGATCATTACATATGGTATCACATATATATGAACATACCTAATGATTTAAGAGCCATGTAAAATTATCATTATTTCCCAAACTTTTGTTTTCAATTATAATCATGATGATTACCGAATTAGATACAACATTATATATTTAGTATACAACAACATCTATACATTACTTGGTAATTTTTTTTCATTCATTAACAGATTTTGCATGGATTTATTATGAGATTCTATGGCATGATTACTTTGATATCCAATTTAATTAGCTAATTGATTAAGTAGAACTAGTGGATTTAGTCGTATTATAAAAGGCAATCGTGTAATTAATCACAAAATTAAACATTCTAATTATATATTTGCATGGATGGATTCAAGATGAAGGGATAGAACTATATATATATATATATATATATATATATATATATATATATATATATATCCAATTTGAATGCATGAGTGCTTTGTTTTAATCTTTTTTGTTTTTTTTATTTGCAAAACTTTCTTCTGGTCATTCTTGCTCGTGCTTGCATTTGAGGGTGGCACAAGGAGAAACATTCCAAAACTTGAGGTGTGTACTTGTGCTTATATAATCTATTCTTTTATTTTTTAATATATATATATATATATATATATATATATATAAGTATTATGAGAGTTTTCAATGGTTTCTGATGATGGTTTGAACTTAAAAATCTAAAAATATAGCAGATTACTTTATTAATAATTTTATAATTATTATATAATTTTCATGCTTATATTTCAATAATCCATTAATAATTCAAAAATTTTTTGTCTTAAATTTGTAGATGTCTCAATCACATAGAGACAATGCCTTAGCAATACAATTCAAGATGCATGCTCCACCTGTACAACAGATCAATACGTGTGAGGTGACAAGTGCTTTCATAGTAGGTTCAAAGAAAAGAAAGCCACCCCCACGAAGATCTATCGTTTGGGAATATTTCACGCAAATATTGATGTTAATGGCGTCAGAAAAGGCAAGCGTAAATATTATGCTAAAGAATTTTATTGTGATCCTAGAAAGCATGGCACTACTACACTTAAGAATCATATCACAACTGTAAAATGCACCTATATAGTGTAAAAACAAGACAAACAAAATTATCTTTACAATCAACTTTTTCTATTGATGGTAGCTCTACTGGGTCACTAACTAATTGGAAATTTGATCAAGAGTACAATAGAAAATGTCTTGCTTTGATAGTTATACTTGATGAACTTTCTTTTAGTTTTGTTGAGGGAGAAGGATTTAGGAAATTTGTTGCTAGTTTGTGTCCCTCGTTCAAAATGCCATCTAGATCGACTGTCACACGTGATATTAATCAGTTGTATGTTGATGAGAAAAAAAAATTTGAGAGCATTTATTAAAGAGCATTCTCATTCTATTTGTCTAACCATCGATACATGGACTTCCATACAGAATATCAATTACATGTGCGTGATAGTTCATTTCATTGACAATGATTAAAAGTTGCAAAAAAAATCTTAAACTTTTGTACAGTCGGTAGTCATAAGGGTGAGATGATTGCACAGGATCTTGAAAGGCATTTTAAGGACTGGGGAATTTATGATAAAGTGTTTTGCATTATAGTAGATAATGCAAGAACAAATGATAAGATGGTTGAAACTTTAAAAAATAAGTTTGTAGCAAAAGGGATTGCAATTTCAGAGGAAAAATACATTCATGTGAGATGTATTGCTCACATACTTAATATTGTCATTCAGGAAGGATTGAAAGATGTTCAACTTTTTGTCAAAAGGGTTAGGAATGCTTGTAAATATGTTAGATCACCATCTGCTAGATTAAAGAAATTTAAAAAATGTTGTGTGGCTGAGGGTGTTCAGTGTTCAAAATCATTGTGTTTAGATGTGTGCACTAGATGGAATTTATTTAATGTTAAGCACTGCATATGAATATCAAAAGATTTTTGAATATTTTGAGACTGTGGATCCATACTTTAAAATTAAATTGGATGCATGGCTACAAAAGGAATATAATAGTAACTTGGGTGGTGTGCCTTGTTATGTTGATTGGAATATTGGAGAGAGAATTTCAACCATGTTGAAATAATTTTATATAGCTATTTTGTGCATTTTTGGTTCATTTTATGTCACATCTAACATATATTGGACTGAAATTAGTGATTTATATGCTATATTATGTGATTGAAAAAGTAGCAGTGATGTTGAGTTGAAAGAAATGGGATAGAAAATGCAAATTAAATTTGACAAGTATTAGAAAGACTGATAAAATGCATAAAATCATTTACATGGCTTCTGTCATGGATCCTAGGGAAAAATTTGAGTATATGGAGGATGTTTTTATTATGATTTATAGAGATTGGAGGGGGAAATATCTATTTGATGGTGTAAAAATTGCCATGTACGAGTTGTTTGAGGAATATAAGAAAAAATTGAAATTCGAACAAGCTTAATTTTAACTAGATTCGATATTAGGGAAAGGGGAATTTTAAAACAAAGAATCAAGCGTGCAAGGGTAGAAAATGGTATTGCAGGGGATAGAAAAAGTGAGTTGAATTTGTATTTAAATGAAGCAGTATACAATGATGATAAGGGGGATTTTTACTTGTTGAAGTGGTGGAAGTTGAATTCAGAGCGATTTTCTATCCTTTCTCACATGGCTAGAGATATTCTAGCAGTTCCAGTTTTTACAGTAGCTTCGGAGTCAGTATTTAACACTAGTGGGAGAGTGCTTGATCCATTTAGGAGTTCATTGACTCCTAAAATTGTTGAAACTTTGATATGCATGCAAGATTGGCTCTGAGGATCTAATGAATACATAAAGATCGAAGAAGATTTGGATGTCATTGAAAAACTTGAGGATGGTATGTATGTTTTTATTTATTTTTATTTAATATTTTATATTATCGTTTATTGATTATTGATTTTATAATTATTTATCTAATTTATAGAGTTGGAGAAATTTAATGAGAGTCAACTTAAAGCTAATCAGGAGGGTTCATCAAGTGCTAATCAAGAAACATCATCAAGCGTTAACCAAGGAACATCATCATCAACAAATGTAGAGAGCATTAATCTAGATAATTGAGTCATTAATAATACGGTAAATTAGATTTAAGCACAATTTATGTTTCATTTTGTTTGCTATTTGTTATTTATTTCATATTTTATTTTTTTCATATATAATTTATGTATTAGGTGGACATAAAGAAATTGAAGATCAAAGATGGTGGCTTTCCTTTATGATAAATTGTATCTTTGTATTTGGATCATTATTTTTGAATTATTATATATGTGTATTTGAAGAATTTTTAAATTATTAGTGGTTAATTATTATATAATGTGTGTTTGAAGAATTTTTAAATATTTTATTTATTGTAATTTTTATTTTATATTCGTGAACAATGATATTTTTATTTAATTATTTATTTGGGTTTTAATTTAATGTAAATTGAAATAAAAAAATTTATTTTTTTAATTTAAAAAATAAGTTCGAGTTATTCGGGTGGGGCCCGAATTTTTGACGGTTGTTCGGGTAGGGACCATAACTATTTGTAGGGTAGGGTTGGAATTTTTAGGAAAATTCGAGGTTCGGGTTATTCGGGTTTGGGTCGGATTGACTCGAACCCGCCCGATGAACACCTCTAAGTAGAATAGAAGAAAAATCAAATCCAGATCAAGAAAATGAAAGGTATATCGTAAATTTCACCTAAAAATGGAGAATTGAACTGAAAAAGAGGTTTAATTGATTAATATACCCATTTCCCAATCATTAAATCTCAGATAAAGTTTATTTCAATTTTGTGAAAGCCGTTAGCTTTTTAAAATTGTGTGTGCTTAATAAAAAAAATCATATTTACTAGCTGATGAAGGAAGTTTGGAATCGAAATTAAGTTCAAAAAAGATTGAGCCTCATTCTGAGGCCTAAAAGGGAGTTAATTTCACTTATGGTCACTAAAATTTTGCAATTGAAATGATGTGGTCACATAAATACGATTTGTAATGAAAAAATTATGTAGGTATTATTTTGTAACATAAAAGTCATTTTGACCGGAATTATGAAAATCAGACCATCGGAACGTGTAATGCACATGTAAAATGAGAACATGTCAGCAAAGAGTGACACATCAGCATCATAGTCACTGCCACATGGCATAACTTAAAAAAACACACTCAGCAGCCTAATTATCCCGCCCCTTTCTTTCTCCTCTCTCTCTTTCTCTCTCTACTGGCCCTATCTCAATCTACCCTCTCTTGGCCCCTTGTTGATCTCCAGTCGTCCCTTCTCTCTCCTAATCCTATCTTTCTGCTCGCCTCTTCTCTCACCTCGCATCCTCTCAATCTAGCATCTCCTCGCCTACTGTCAATTTAGCATCTCGTCACCCCATGTCGATCTCTAACATTTTGGTGTAGCATCTCCTCGTCGCGTCTCGATCTCCATCCCAATCTCTATTTAAAAACTCATAAAGCCGTAGATCTCTCCCCGATCTACCCTTTTTCGTTCTTGGTCCTTGTATCTTCACTTTGTTTCTTAAATCTAATTGTCTTGGATCTTGTTTGGCATATTTTTCTCTCTCTCATTTTTATATTGCATTTGAAATGCTATAAATATAGAGTTGAGAGTTAGAGGGAGAATTTCTTGCTTAACTTTTTGCTTTACCTTGTATGAACAAAACCCCAAAAGAGAAAAGCAGTAACGTTGGAAGCTTTTATGTCTGATGTTTTGTAATTTTGTTGGAACAAAAACACTAATTTAAAGGATTAAAAGCACCATATGACACACACCTTATCTTGTCCCTTACCCATTTTGGGACACCAAGACTCGATTTTACCTTCGAAACCAAGGGATCATTAAGCTTTAGTGAGGGAACCTTTGACCTTTTAGTGATTCGATCCCACTTTTAGGGAAAGAACCAGGTTGAGGTTCCCAGCCTAGGCTGACGGTTACTTTGAGATAAAGAATGGACTTAACTCGACTTGCCAAATCATAAACCTCGAAAGGTGTGATGTAGCACGTCCAGGTGTTCCTATTTTATCGCTAACGATCGATGATCGAGAAACGTTTGGTTGGGATCCATGAGGCTGAATGGTAAGGAGTTGCCACCCAATAGAACATTGAAAAAATGGGTGTTTCGACCTCGTGAAGCCAAAAATCCAGAGAGGGTTTGAAATTTTGCTCTTATTTTCACCTTTGAAAAACATAACATAACGGCTTTCAAATTAATTGTGTTATCCCTTTTCTTTCATGCAAGATTAGAGCAAATATAGAAATTAAAGGTGCATCCAATCATGTAAGAAAGCAATAAATTATGATATAGAATAAAACGGTAAAGACATCCATAAATCGAGCAGTTCATTATGCTCTTTTAAGGTGAGGACTTTGGTCCTCGCATGTGGTTTAATGAAGAAGCGTTTCATTGCGAGATCTTAAAGATAGGAACTTGCCAGTCCAAGTTTTATTTATGAAATGTCTTATGTTATTTAATTATATACAAAATCATTTACATTATTAAAAGTTGATTTTTTACATGTGAATTTTCTAGGCAAAAATCTGGACATTGGTCCGACTTTATTAATGAAATGTCCCAATTAATTACTATAAATATTTTTTCGTGACATTTTTTGTTTGCGGTCAAAAAAGTATTTTTAATAATAAAAAAGGGGAATCAGAGACTTACCTATAACGCTTGCCCAGTCGTGTTCACGAAAGGATTTATTCCATAGGAGCAATAATAATGACAACAACAATGACAACAAAAATAGTAATAATGATAATAATAATAATAAAACGAAAAGAGAATATTCACGAAATTAATTAAAGTAAAAAAAAGATAAAAAGATAAGGATCTAGCGCGTATGTCGAAAAATGAACGAGGGCACGTTTGACAACATACAGTCGGCTCATCTACCTTAAAAAGCTAGAAGACATACTTTGGGTGTGCATCATTTAATGCGCGAGTGCGCCTCAATTGATACATGGCCGTATCAGCCCGATAATGGTTCTTCCTTTTTTAAAATAGAATCCTCGCCAATAGTAGATCCAAAAGGGAGCAAAAAGAAGAAGTTAATTACAAAGATGAACTTTTTAAATCGGGTTTTATTTTGATAAAACAATGATTTAAAAAGAAATGGACAAAACATAAATTAAAAAAGATAACCTAAAAATTTCTATCACACAGCAGTATACCCCTTTTAAAGGGTTTCACAACCTAAATCTAACAAAATTTAATATATAATAAAACTAACAGATGAAAAAGAATAACAAAATTTACTGTAATTATGAAAATACTGAGAAAGGCCTTTTATATTGCCTTTAGTATACTTAATCGATTAGACTGTCGAATGTTTGATTCGTGGACCCTTTGTAGTGTTGAAATAGTCAAGAAATAGTTGAAGAATTGAGAGCTAAAAGCCAAAAATTCACTTTTGGCTTAGAAAACTTTTAAAGCTATTTGGAATTTTGTAAGATTTTTTTTGAATGCGATGTTGACTCTTTTTCAAATCTCAAAACTCAGCCCACCAACCAATCCTTGAAAAGGAATCAAAGGAAACTTATAAAGGGTGGAGTGTACGACCATACCATGGATATGCACGGCTGTACACTTAAGTGATACCCCCCACTTGCCTACTTGCCTCATAAGGAAGTCGACCACCATTTGAGTGTATGGCCGTACCATAGGGATGCACGACTGTACTCTAAAAGGAGATTAATGTAGCACCCTTATCCTATAATCTATACATATCACTTTATCCATCTCATTACACATGTATTACCATGCCACAAAAATATATACCAACTATATAGAGAACTGATATTCATACTTATACCATAAGAATGTTATACTATTAAGACTTCACAATATACATTAAAGTCTCTTTACAAAATATAACAACTGATTAACATCTTACAAAACAACTGTACTTTTACAAGATTTCCAACACAATATAAAACCCTAAAAATAAAAAAAAAGAACCAAAAAGATGACTATATACTTTATAATCTTCAAAGACTTGTGTTGGCCAACCTGCTACAAATATCAGTCATGCGAGAAAGTCCTAGCCTTGCAACCTACACGGATGAAACACCCGTGCTAAGATATAAAGTTTAGTGGAGAACTAAATCATGATAAACGATCACTCATAGTGATTGTCAACAAGCACACGACATGTCTCAAATATAACAATGATTTATTTCAAGAAATTAAACATTTAAATTCACTTATAGAAATCATAAATTTCAACAGTAAAATTTTGCGTTGACGTTTCATTCACCATATATAATCATACAAGTTCCAACATCCTTTGGATTTAAGTTCAACCATTGATAATATTATTATTTTATTAATCGATGCTTGATCATGAGAGTATAGTTATCTATTCCTAATTTCATAAACAATCTTCATAGACACTGAAATTATCTTATATCTATTCTTGTATGTCTTGGATATATACACACATTAGAATTATATAAGAAAATAACACTTCCAATTACTATGAGATTATTATATTACTATAGGCTTACTTTATATTCCATAAGTTATTCATGTTATAACATACTAGATTTATCATAAGAATAAGCCTACCAACCAAACATAACAAATACACGTTAAAGAATGTGTACATGCAATAATGTGAACACATATATAAACATAGGAAAATACATATTTCAAAAACAATGGGTGTTATAGTATAATTCATACGTTGTCATACATATAAAAATAAAGGACATATATATATAGAGCATTTAACAATTAGCATGCATTTTTGATACTAGTAGTATAGATACATATAATATTGGGCATTCTTTTAGACATGGGTTTTGTATGCAACAAAAGGAGTTTCATCTGTAGAATAATATAAAGTCAACTAAGAATTTGCATGCCTTATTAAACTTTTCTGAACCTTTGATAATAAAGCATGCACTATTCGAAAAAGGTGAATAACGGGTTATACTATAGCACCCGAAGGTACAAAACTGTTGATTATAATGGTGGCACCTGAAGGTACAAATAAGATACCCTGAGGTATTAAACGGTGATCCCTTGTAGGGATAAAACTATATGATAAATCGGTAGACCCAAATGGGGTCAAACAAATAATATGGACCAATCAAGCGGACCCAAGTAGGGTCGGCTACAACCCACACGAGGGTTGTTTAAATAAACTCTAACTTTTAAACCCAATCAGGGTCACTGTAACTTTTAATTTCAAGTGGACCTAAACTGTTTAGAAGCAGCTGCAAGGTACCCTTATAGGCATGCCTACCTATCCACTTCCTAAACTCAACGCAGGTAGTAAAATCTCTTTATGTTATCTTTTCTTTATTCATTCATATACATGTATACGCATGTATACTCTTATATAACTATGTACAAGGTAATCATATACATATTGATGTTCATACATATATATTCATGTATATATACGAGCATGGTGTCGTAGATATAAACGTATAAATTTTTTATAAACATGTTATCTCGAGCACAATTAAGTATTACTACTCTTTAATTACAAGGAGAACAAGGCATGTATCTCCATATAAACAACATTTATCATCATATTATATTGAGTGTCTCTACTCACAATATACCTAATTATATTTTATTATTATTACACTAAAATATAATTAAATTCAAATGCATGTACATATCTATGTTATGATTAAATAAAGACATATTTAGAGATTTCACTTTAAACATATTCTTTGAATTATAACTCTAAAACATCTTTCAAAATTCAAACCCAATCATGTAAGATCATATTATATATATACATATGTTTATATGTTCACATATAACCTACAAACCTCATTACTTCTTTATACAAGTAAAGTTGACATTTCAAACTATAAGTATCATAGTAACTTCAAGAGATCAATAAAAATCGTGTATAATCATTTAGACATTTACATATATATACATTTATATATATTACATTCATGTAATCATATGATAGTCTTATATTATAAACTTTCATTTATCCTATTTAAACATTTCTTAACTTCATAGTATACATGCATGCATCAAATAAACATTTACTCCATTATTGAAAATATGTACATGAAAGCATAATTGCACACAACAACCATCTACATAAGTTTGATCACATATGAATATTTTTATATCATTACCAACAATCCTTACTTATGTACAAATATAATTATATATAAACCTTTATCAACAATCATATTACATGCCATACTTAATTCAATGTGCTTCCATGTAACTATGAATTTATCATAACAACATGTAGTTAAGCTATACATATGTAATCATAACTTGATTTACATCCTTAGATACATGTATTTCTATGTTAGAAATTGCTTAATGATAATTGAGCATATATCATCATAATATATATACTTTAATATGTTACCCATAAGGCATTATATGTAAACATGGTCATACTATTGTATTTTTTTTTCATAGTATAGGTACATATTAAAATATACACTTACTCATCATAAGAGTACATACATACATTAACCTTGCATATAACAATTATGTACAAATTTAATCACAAATATATGTTAGATATATTCATCACTAGTCCTTACCTATGTACACGTGTGAATGTATATATATACATATAATCTTGTATTAATAGTCATATTACATGCCCTATCCAATTCATTTTGTAATCACATAAACATATATTTAACTCAATTAATTAAAAACCATAGTATAAAGTACATTAAAAATCTGCACAGGGCAGCATTCTGGACTCAACTTGCGAGCCACAAATGAATTTTCAAATGTCATTTTTAGGCTAAATTATCTTCTACAATATTATTCCTCTATGTATCTAGTTTCCATAGCATCAAAATTCACCTTAATATCTGACCTATAGCTCGAGATATTTGAGAAATACTATAGGTTGTTCATAGAACCGAAACAGTGTTAGCTGTCACTTATAAAAATTCATAGCACAAATTTAAGAGGGATTTAGACCAGAATTTCTTCATCAAAAACGTACTCCTAGGTATCTAGTTTACCCATAATTTTACAGCATAATATTTTGACTTCTCTACTAATACTTATGCCCAAAATACCAACATCGGCACCTTAACAATACAATCAGATTCAACGAATTTCATGCTAATTATTTGACATAATTAGAAATAAAATTAGGCATTACTTCCTTCATATAAAATGTGTATTTATGAGTCTATTTTTCATATAAATTAATTTCATGTCATTCTGATCATTGTACATACATATATCTTAATTTTTCCCCAACCTGGTCCAGAATCCAAAATTTGTAGTTCTCTCAAATTCAATAAATCATAAAAAAATATCTAGAGGCAGAATTGAAGGTAGGTTCCTTCTTCAATTTTGTAGGAAAATGTCTTATATAACTACATAAATTTGATTTGTTACATTTTAAGGTCTCTATTTTAACTTACACTAAAATTTTTGTCACTAGGTCAAAGGAATCACACCGTAACTTCATATGCATTTCTTATCTTGTATTCTCTTTAATTTACTCAAGATTTCAAGTCAACCACAACATGTTCCAGTAGATAATTTCACATGCAATATGAATAGCCCTAAATTCCCATACATTTGGCCGAAATCCCTTTTTTACTCTCAATCCTTTGCAAGCCCTTTTTCCTTGTTCCCTCAACCTTCTTTTTCTCCTTTACAACCAACATCATCATTTAATTAAAATTCCAGCACCTTACTCTACCATTACCTCATCAAAATGAAAAGAAGAAGGAGAAGAAGAAGATGTCATTTAATTGAAGTTATTACCTTAATTTGATGCACAATTTCTCTTGATTAATCATCACATGCAAGAATTTCTTCTTTGATTTCTTTAAGAGATTAACCATGAACACATGAGAGAGCAAAGAAGAATTTCTGTAATCTCACTCTCTAAATGTCGTCCCTCTCTCCCATATCTTCTCTTTCATATGAAATATAATATATATATAGTAGCAAGGTAAATTTCTTTCTTGGTCCCTCAAGATTTTGCATGTCCTATAAATAACCCACACCTTTTATATGTTATAAAGTGATCCCTCCATTTCTTGCATGTTATAAATTAACCTATTCATTTACTCTTTCTCTTAAATTAACCTCTTAATTATTCATTTATTCACATATGCCCCTAAAGATGCTGTATTTATAAATTTACCCCAAATTAATACTTTTTACTTCAATTACACCCTTGAGTATTATTAAACCAACAATAATAATTTAATTATGACCTTATAAAATTCATACCATATAATTTACACATTTATCACGTAATTAATGATAACTTAATAACATTTTTGCCTCAATTAATATCTTAACTCTTAATAATTCATCGAATAATGCTCAATTAGACTTTAATAACATGTAATTATCCTTGAATTTTACTAGGACCTATTTTGGGTCATTACAATTAACTTACCTGAAAAGGAAAGATTCCTTGAAGTGTATGGCTATACACCCCTTTATGCAAGGTCATGCATTCCAAAAAGGGCAAAAATCGTACCTTATAGGCCAAATGATGAATATTGTTCAAGTGTACAGGTACGTAGGCCATAAATGCACAACGTACAAGGCTCTTAAATGTACATAACTCAATTTCAAGTTCCCAACTAAGGGTATATTTTATTGCTTGCCCCTCTTGAGCCAATCAGCTATACAGACCAAGCTCGAAAATGTTTAAAAAGGCTTTTCAGAAAATAATTTTGATACCACAAAGAGTTCATCATCCTCAATTCGCTATTTCTAAAGGAGCAGTTTTCCTCATAAGGTAACCCTGATAAAGGACTCCTCAGGATCCAGTGCTTACACACCACGCTGTCTCTGTCTGGTTGCCGAAGATGGTTTATCCTGTTAGAAGAAGTGAAGACACTGGACCACACTATATGGTATTTAATCTTTTAAATTTTATTATTTAATGATAATTTTTTGTTTGATATCAATATTTTAACGAATGGAGTTGGTGTTATATGTAATTTCCTCTGTGATTATTTAAATGATGTGTGAATTTTGTGGTGAGTGATGAAGTTTAATTCTATATTTTCTTAAATAACTTTAGGCCAAACGCATGAGTTTTACCTTTATGTTTTTTTTCTTTTTTGAGGGAAAGGAAACAATTTAGAATATCTTGCATGTCTTTTTGAAAGGAGGATTCAATTTTCAATCTCTGCCAGTTTATTGCCATAAATTAACTATATTCAAATATAATAATTCCCTCAAATAATTAAAGATAAAAAGTATCTCGTTGGCTATGGCATGAATATTATTCAAGCTAATGCTGAAAGTTATCCTCCATATGGAGTTGCACCTACTCAGTGGGGTACATATGACATGCAACGGGCCCAGGGACATAGACTGGTTTCCTTGTAGCTAAGATGGGTGTGAAATGGTATCTTAGGCTATAAATTTTTAGACACTTAAGTTTAATTTGTACTATTCTCATGATAGTTTTTGGGGTTAATGATCGTGTATTTGGTTTGGTGAAGTTGTACTTGAATATAAAGATAGCTCATGTTATTACAGGTGTAGTATAATGTTACTATTTTGAAATCTTCTAATTCAAATATCAATATAAACTCTGCTTCTTTTATTTGAACATGTATTTACAACATGAAGTGGATAAATTCTTTATTGTACAAAACTATGCTTTCTCTGTAAGTTGATGATGACTTGATGAGCACTATTAAAGTTTTTGATTGATTTATATGCTTTCTAACCTCAACTAATTTAAATAGGATAATTTCTAACATTGGAGATTTTTTTCAATGGATAATATATGACTTGTGAACTTATGATATGTTTCTTCAATTTTTGTTTTTTCAATTAATGCCAGCTATAAGATCATTGATTTGCTTCTACTAAAATATTTATTGTGTTATATCATATGGTGAAGAATATGTTGCCTGAGCTTATATTAAAATAGTTTGCAGTTGTTCTATTATTTTTAAAAACTTCTTACTTGAGGTTAATTTATTGCATGTAAACACAAATGTTGTTAAAGAATACTTTACAGTTATTTTACACTATAATGGAGTTATATGTAAGGAGGGATATTATGATGGTGAAATTTGTTTTTTTAACTAGCGTGATATCCATTTGTTTAGTCTTAGTTTATTTGATAAATGGTTGCAATTATTACAAGCTGATAGATATGTGAGGTATTATTATAAGCCTCCTAGACATTTTTTTTGGGATCGTTGAGGCCTTTAGATAAGGACAGTGATCTTTTTGATATGTGTTTGACTGTTGAGCTATTGCAAAATACAAAAATAGATGTACATGTCAATCATTTCTCTGAGGATATGTTATCAGATTTGGAGGAGGATTGTATTCCTTATAGAAACTGTCTTATTACTCCTAGGCCAGTAAGTGAGGAGCAGGTTGATGATGTTCATGAAGTTGATATAGAGGCATTAAGTGAAGAGAATATTGAGCCTAAAATAAAAGGTTATAAAGCTGCAGGAGGTGATAAGCAGGTTGAGTTTGAAATAGAAGGTTATAAAGCTGCAAGAGGTGATAAACAGGTTGAGCTTGAAATAGAAGGTTATAAAGCTGCATGAGGTGATGAGTAGGTTGAGCCTAAAAATGTCATGTTTAATGATCCCGATTATAACATTCCAGTTGATGATGATGACTTTCTAGAAGTCGTACTTTCACAAAATGATGACAATAAGAAGGGTAGGCCAATTGGTAGTTCAAGCAACCAATATACAACTGAAATTCCCCATCAGGTGATGTAGATTCCAAAGAGAAGAATTGGATTCAGGAGTTAATAGTGATTCAAAAGTTAAATGTTGCACAGCTATGTTTATGAACTTCAGCTATTGCTTTTTTAGTTCCTTTTTGTGTTAAATATAGAAGTTAAATGATGTAGCTATGTACATAATTTTTCTCTTTTTCCTTTGCTTCAAAATTATGTAGCTGTGTTTAGAATTGCAGTGCAAGTGGTGTACATAAAATTGACATCAATGAATTCATATCAACTTTTATTTATCAGTTGATATTTCTGTAATTTTTTTATTTTATATTACATGCATATTTACTTTGTTCATTTTGTAAATAACTTATTGATAAATTGTAATATGTCTTTGCATGGTTGTTGACTCGAGCATACCTGAATTGAATTTTTTTGTCATCACGCAGATTTGATCTGTAACACCCTTATACCGTCTTATAGAGTACGTGGTAATCAAATGTCAAACCATACATAAAATAGTGAAAAAAAATTTTCTAACAGTATCGATAAACATACTTGTACACAGATACTTAAAATATAATCATTAATCGCATAACTGTATCTCAATAATTAATAAATAAATTTCTTATACAATAACATATACTTGTACAGTAACTATATTTTTCGTATCTACATATACATGCGAAAACTAATTCCTATCTTGTTCCTTTTCTTGGACTTGAGTACTCCTGCAATACCAGCCAATGAAATTCTATCGTCTTTATAACCTGCGCACAGTTCACAAACTACGCGTTGAGCATCGAAACGCTCAGTGGTGGATACGTATCCCAAACTTTCCATAAAAAATCACAGAAACACACATACACACTTACATGAATTTACTCACATGTACATTCATTTGATGAGCATACATACATAGCATAGACATATGTTCACCTACTTATACGTACATACATCCACATACTTTACATACATATACATACCCTACATGCATATATAGCATATCATACTTGCATACATATACATATCAAACATGCATACATATGCATACATATACATACATATACATGTATACATAGCATATCATACTTGCATACATATACATATCATACATGCATACATATACATACATATACATGCTTACATATACATATCATACACATACATATACATATCATACATATTCACTTACGTATTTCTCTAAACCATAATATTTAAATTAAATTGAAAAATGGATTTTTAATAGTATATTATGCTTATTAAGACTTTTAAATGAATTTAAAATAAATATTATAGTATAGAGAAATATGTAAGTGATGTATGATATGTATATGTATGTGTATAATATGTATATGTAAGCATGTATATGTATGCATATGTATGCATGTATGATATGTATATGTATGCAAGTATGATATGCTATGTATGCATGTACAGTATGTATATGTATGTAAATTATGTGGATGTATGTACGTATAAGTAGGTGAATATATGTCTATGCTATGTATGTATGCTCATCAAATGAATGTACGTGTGAGTAAATTCATGCAAGTGTGTATGTGTGTTTTTGCAGTTTTTTATGAAAAGTTTGGGATACGTATCCATCACTGAGCATTTTTGAATAAATGAAAAGTTAAAGGACTAAATTGAAAAAAATTAAGTAAAGTTTTAAATTAAATTGAAAAACAGATTTTTAATAGTATATTATGCTTCAATTTTATCTCCTTCACACCTTGCTCCTTACTTCCTCCATTTTCTCCTTTAAAAGCTTTAATTCCTTCAATATTTGCCTATTATGGCTGAAATTTCAAGGCAAGAATCCATCATTTTCTTGCTTTCTTTGCTCAATATAATTACAAAATATTACTCTACAACCTTAAATCTACCTATACAAACTCTTAAATCAAATTAAAACTTCCATTCCTACATACCTCACTTTTTGGACACCAACTTTCTCTCTCTCTTTCTTGCACTTCCAGTAGTTTATTTGGCTTCTTGAGGCCTCCATAAGCTAGTTAAGAGGCTAGAATTGACTTGAGAGGGCTTGATTTGATGGAAAATTGGCAAATAAAGAAGAAAATCAAGAGAAAAACTAAGGGAAATCCATTCGACCAAGAGAAGGAGGAGAGTGATCATGAAGACTGAAGAATTATATGAAAAATTGATGAAGTTTAAGGTATTTACAGGCTGGTTTTGGGCTGGACCTGGTCCAACCAACTTAAGCCCATTTATGCCTTTTAAGCCCAATAAGCTTTCATAATTTATTTCTCTCACTTTCAAAACTCAATTTTATTCAAAATTAATTCCATAATTCTTAAAATAATATATTGACACTTCATGAAAAATTTTGACTCAATCGGAGTTCGTTTTCAGTCCAACCAGTCCGATTAATAAATTTTCGATGTTATCAAAAAATTAATAGTTTTACATCTCATAAAAGGCTTAACTGAAAATTTCTCCAATTTTTGAAGATCATTTGCTATTTTTAAAGCCCTGGTCAAATTGTAGTTGATCGATTACTATTTAAACCGAAATCATTATTTTTATCTTACTTATTGAGGTCAAATATCCTTAAAAATACATCTAAAATTCTCAAAATATATTCAATAGGCTTCATGAATATTTTTGAGTCGTTCAGAGACTATTTTCCTGTCTGATTCATTTTTACTAGTTCAATATTTCAATTTTCAAAGATACTGTAACATTAATTTTTTATTACTATATGATTATACATCACATTTAATGTAGGTCTGAAAAATATGGTAATTTTTAAAGATCATTTGTTATTTTTAAAAGTCCCAGATAAACTCTCAGTTTACTTAGTCAACCTTTTAACGGGAACCGCGACTTTTTCCTTATTTTTGATTTTTAATGGTCCATTTGACCTCATTTTCAGTCCAAATTATATCTTTGGACTCCAGCTAACTTGCTCTTTCTAATTGTCTAATAAAATATTTTTCGACTTAAGGAGGTACTATTCACCCCGGTGTTACTATTCACTGTCAGAAAAGTACTATTTTCGACTAGCCTGATATTTGGGCCATTACATGATCACACCACCCAAGCAAAATCCAAATAATAACACAGTAACTACAATGCTCCAACTCAAATTTCTGAATTATAAACTGCATATATTACAAATAATACTCATCCGAATTTTCTATTATTCTAGTATTACATGAAATTTATTACAATCAAAAAAAAATAGCAACCATGCTCTAGCAAATAAAAGAGCAACTCCTGCACTTTTCATATCCCCTCTGATTCTTTATAGCCAACTCACTCTCCCATCCTCTCTGATTCTCCGTAGCCAACTCACTCTCCAATCGTGCAATTTTTCTTAGCAAACCATTTATTACATGATTTACCCTATTTGGTAATGGCATATCATACCATCTAAAAAATCCACATCCTTCATTTTCTTATAATACATAAAACCCATATAAATTAGAGTGAATGAAAATCCAAGTTTAAATCTCAATTTTAATCTTACTCGAGTAAGATAACAAGTGAAAAACCTTCTCATTGGACTATCTACAGTCTTAGAAGTTTTCATTAAAGCTTGAACTTGGCAAGCATAGTGAGGAATAACATGTTCTCTTCCTTCAATGTTACTATAATATGAATTAATTTTAGATAAAAAAGAATGAGTAGCCATGAAATAAGACAAGAAGATAGAGGAAGATAAGATGATGAAGAGTTTGCAACAGAATTTGCAGCACAAGATGGGGTGAAGGGGCAAATGAAGATCGAGAAGGGGCCAGGAGATGGTAGATTGAGATGGGGCCAGGAGAGAGAGGGAGAGAGGAGAAAGAAAGAGGCGGGATGAGTTAAAAAAATTTAGATTGTGAATTTTTTTTAAAGTTATGCCACGTGACAGTGACTAAGTTGTTGATGTGTCACTTTGTGCTGATGTGTTCTTATTTTACGTGTGTATTATACGCTCCGATAGTCTGATTTTCTTAATTCCGGTCAAAATGACTTTTATATTACAAAATAATAATTACGTGATTTTTTCATTACAAATTGAAGTTATATAACCACAGCATTACAAGTGCAAAATTTTAATAACAACCGGTGAAATTAACCCCCTAAAAGGAGCAAGACGTTCTTTGCAAGATAGTTCACTATTGTCTTTATTTAAAAACACGCCAAGTTTTAAGGAGGAAGAAGTCATGGTCATGACATCACCTCTAGCAGACTTGCTTCCCTTCTCGTTTCAAACAGAGAGAGAGTTACACTTTCTAAGAGTTCGAATTTTTTGCTAAAAACCACTTTTTCAGCAACAAGAAAATACAAAAAAAATATTCCATTTCTTAGTTCCTTGAGATTATTCACATTTTTTGAACGGGATTTAGACAAATCCTCATACTTTCATATAGGAGTGAGTAAATTTTGGTTAAAATCGAACCAAACTGATCGATTTTTTTAATTCAGTTCGGTTTTTTAATTTTTTAATTCGATTTCGGTTTGTATTTTTAAGAATATTTAGTTATTTTGGTTTAATTTTTGAAAACAAAAATCGCATAAAAATTAAATCGATCGAACTTTACTTTATACTATGTCGTTTTGATTATTTGCATTTAAATCATGTATCAGAAAACAAGCCTTTTTCACCAGCAGAAACAGGAAGCGTGTTTCACCAGCAGACAACAAGCCTTTCATTTTTTCCCTAACCATTTTTGCCCTAACCCATTTTCTCTGCACATCACCGCCGCTGCCTCGCCGACCACCCTTCGATCGTCGAAGTAGAAGTTCGTCGGCCCTGGTAAGTTTCTTCTTCTACCTTTTGGTTGAGTTCTTCACTTCAAGTTGTTACTTGTTAGATTGATTTGTTAATCTGGTTTTGATTGCTCTGATGCTTCAAGTTGATTCTGATGGATATAATTTGGGTTCCATTTATTTATATATTTATTTTGTTTGATCTACTTTTTGATTTCAAATCTGGGCTGATTTGTTGTTCGTGGCTGTTATTAGTAGTGCGCTTAGTTTCTTTAATTGAATATCGTTTCGGAATTGGCATGTTGACTATAAAATGATCGAGATTTGATTGTTCGGATATAGTTTTCCATCACCCATTTTTTTTCATGGGAGGTTACTTGTCAAAGTTTTAATCATTTTTTAATGTAGTATAAGTTTTAATGGGAGTTAATATTCATATGATATATTGCCTACAAGCCACCAAACCTCGACTAAATTCCTCAAAATGTAACTCTTTTTGTAGGAGTTCATTTTGTTTCAGATGTACTTATTCATTTTTTGTTGTTTCCCTTTGGTTTTGGTGTCTGTAATTCGGACCTCGAATTTACTGGTTGAGAATTGTTGAATAAATTGCTATATATTTCATATATTCTCAATCTATATATATCTTATCAAATCTCCTCATTTTCGTTAATCTTCTTTAGTTTTTCATTTCACATTTATTTGTACCGCACTCATTAATTTGGCTTCTCATTACTTTTATACACACAATAACCTGAAAGTTAATGGGCTGCCACATGCATTGTTTGATACCATGCTACTTTCAATAGAGAATGTGTAAGCAATTTATTTCACGCTTTTGCAGTATAGAATATGGGACTAATCAAATACTCTTAGGAGAGTATTTTATGTGTTAAGCCTTTAGTTTATTAACTCTTTCATAAAACAAGCTAATTAATATCCTCTATTATTTTAAGATGGCATATTTGAGCAGTAATTATCTTTTCTTTGGTGGGTTGTTAATATGCATATGATATATTTTATCATTTTCTCAAGTGATTCATGTCATCTCTTGTTGTTTATTACACTTATTCCTTCTCTATAACCTCTATTTTCTGGAGGTTGTAGCAATTGCTTTTTTGGCCGGTTGTTGTTGATGCTTTGTTCTGAGAAAGAGTAGGGATGCCCTGTTTTGCCCTGCTTTCTTATGCTTCAGCAGGTGTTTTCCTTGTCACTTTCATCTCTGCTGTTGGTTCTTGTTGGTATTCGGATTTGTTACTTTTTGTTGTTGATGATTCCTGTTGGTATTCGGATTTGGTACTTTCTTTTGACTGCTCTAGTCTGCAGTTTCAGATGTGAATTGTAGATTTAGAGATGTGGGAATTATAGGGGCTGTTGGGGTTGGAGTGTTGTGATGCCACTAACCTAATTCCATTTGGTATTAAAAGTAGAGCCATGTTTGTTTCTTAATTTGTGAACATGCTGCTAATGTTTAGTGTCAGCACTACACACCGTGCGATCAGTTGAACAATTTAATTGACAAAATAAATAATAATGATGTGCTTATACTTCAATGCCCAAAGATGCATAAACTTGTATATTTATAGTACTAAATGCCACTATTCCAATACCAAGTTCTCCGTGATTATATGTGAAGCAAAGAAAAGGGTCAGCTCTTGTTCAGTTTTCTCAGCACATAATAGTGAACAAAAACTATTAAACCCAGAAATTAAATTTTATAATTTTGCATTTCAAAGTTCAAAATCATGGAACAACATATGTTTACAATTGCAATATAGCAATATCTCTCTTTTTTTTTATTTTGAGTTACAAATTATACGAGTATAATTATCAATTATTGAAAATTTATTTTTTTAGGTGATAATTTGTGATTTTGACGGTTGAACTCGAGCTTGGTATGAAGATATTTATTTAACAGTTTTTTTAGTATTATTTAGTATGTATTTTGAAATTATATCTTTAATTTTGGACTTGTATTTTGTATGTTGTGGATGTTATTTGAATGTTTTTATTTTAATACATTATAATTTGTAATTTTATATAATTTTTAGGAACAATTTTTAATTTTTTTAAATATATTTAATTTTTCGATTTTTTCGGTTAATCGAACCTATCGATAAAATCAATTTAATTATTATTCGGTTATTTATATATTTTGATTCGGTTCGATTTGATAAATCCATCAAATTTCGGTTTGATTAACCGAACCGACCGTTGCACAAGGCTACTTTCATAGCTGAATTCCGAAGGTAATTAGACTGAGCTATTTTATATAGCTTTTTTTTTCATTTTATTTGGCATATTTATATTATTTTAATTTAATTATTTTATTTATTTAATCTTATTGTTCTTTTTTTTTTCTTTTGGTGATTCCAAAGATCGGCATTATGCCATGAGAGATCGGAATCATGTTTTTATGCTTTTTTTTGTAATTTCATTTTCATTTTTTTTTATATATATTTTAAGTTTCTGTATTTTTATTAAATTTTGCTTTTATCTTCTTACGTTTATAATTGTTATGAATTCCCATGATCAAATTTAATCCATAGGAATTGGTCATTAATCCAAATTACCTTGGTATAAACAGTGGGGAATTATTTTATTTTCTTCATTTCTTGTTAATTTATTTAATGCAATTATTATGTATTACTTTGATTCATGTATTATTTTAATGTGCAATTAATTTTTTTTTATGTGTTTTTGGCCTATTCTGGAGCGACCGTGAGGTCACAACTATGAACTCCTTATTCACGGTCCGTAATTATCTTTTCATCTATTTAATAGTCATTATACAGGCGGTGACGCCCGTGAATAGTCCTCTGCTAGTTTTTTTTTTGAGCTTGAGGTTATACACTTATACTTCGCGTTCAGAAAAACTGAACAATAAGGATATATTTGTTTATGTTTTCTTTCCATCAATTTTGTTTTTTTCTTGAAAAAATAAACGAAACTTGTTCCGCAAAATTAATATGTTTTCATTTTTTCTGAATTAAAATAACTGTTTTTACATTATCCGATAAATGCCAATTTTGGAATTTTAAACTATTTATTTCTTTTTAACTTTGTCGCCACTGCTAGTGATGTATACGATACGATATAATTCGAAAATTTATAAATTTTCGTATTATTTTGAAATTTTAAATATTTTAAAGTTAAGTATTGTAATTATTTTGAAAATTCAGGACAATTCGGTATAGTTAGGTATAATTTTTCGTTTCTTTTAGTACAAAATAATACAGTATAATATAATTCGATATTTTGAATAATTTAATATTTTTAAAATTTTGTAAAATAAATTTACAAAATAATAAATATAAATGCGATTAAAATATCTCAATAAGTATAATTAAAGTTTAAATTAAAGTACATTAATTAAAAATTAACGTTTAATAGTCCTCCTTTACATTATACTAACATTGATTTCAAAATCTTCAGCAATATATAAATAAAATAATATATTTTAAATAATTAAATTATAAAAAAATAAACATTAAATAAAAAATTTACGTAAATAATAATTATTTGATTCAAATTTTTCAAATTTTTTTATTGATGCCTCTGAGGTCAAAAGTGTAGTTCATTTTAATCAATTTTGACAACAAATAAGAATTTCGACTGTAATCGGACTTAAAAAACTTTTAAATTTATCTAAAATCTTTCCTCTAGTGCTAAAAGTTAATTTACAAGTTACAGTCGAGCAATGAACAGCTAATACATCTCTAGCAATTTTAGCTAAAATTAGATAATTTGGCTCATTTATCTTCTACAGACTTAAAATATCAAAATCAGGAGAATTTTTTGTTAATTTATCAGTTAAATAAGCATCTAAATCTTCTTGAGACACAACTCGCTTCTTATCGTTAATTTCATCAAAATTTAGTGGTGGGTCTAGAATTTTATCAGCATTAATTTTTTTCATTTTTTTTATGTTTTTCTATTAATTCATTCAAAATAGTTGTCACTTTAGAAACTATTTTTTTCGATTTAAGCTCACTATAAAAAAGCTCTGTACTTTGAAATTAGAAATTTCATTTTGAATATAGGACCCAAAACAACAACTATAAAAAAAATGACATTCATCTTGTTAATCGAACCCTAATACTTGTCAAATTTTAATTATATTTGTTTTTCTATTTCTATTAAAAAAATCAAAACCAAAATTCAAAATTATATACCTGAATCGTTGTTATAAACCTAAACCCAGCAATTAGAATTTACTCTTTTCTTCGATTTGGGTCTACAACACAAAAAATAATCAAATTCAAGAGAGGCAAAGGAAAGCGAGATTTAGAAAGAAAGCAAAAAGCAGATAGAAAAATCAATGAGGAAAGAGAAAGGATATGTAGATGGTGAAAGTGGTTGAAGCGGTAGATGAAGCGAAAGGGAGTGAAGATGGTTGCAGAGGCAGAGGAGGAAAGAAGGCAAAATTTGACTAAAGAAAGAGATTGTAAAGGGACAACTATCCTAAACCTAATGCTCCCTTTTAATTTTTTTCACCTCACTAAAATAATTCACTTTTTAATATTTTAAAAAATTATAAATTATTTAACTTCAATTTTTAATTTCCTCTTTGAAATCAATTTTTAAAGTTTAATTTTTAATTCCCTCCACAAGCATAAGAATTTTAAAGTTTAATTTCTAATTCACTTAATAAAATTTTAATTTTTTTCTTATTATTTTTAAATATACAACTAAAATTTTATTTTGTATGATAAATATATATAATTATATTATTAATTTATATATTCATATACGTATTATGTCAATACTTCATTGAGTTGGTAAATTTCATTATATATAATAATTGTATATAATTAAAGGTAAATTAAATTAAAAATAAATTATTTTAGAACCATATTTATATTCATATAGATAGAATAACTATTATAATAATTAAATGTATGTTATTAATAATTAAAATATTTAGTTTAATTTATTAACTAATTATTATTTTAATTATGTGCATTAAAATACATAATGCAAATAATTATGAAGTTAAATTTATATAGTAAATATAAAATAGAAATTATAAATAATATTTATATATAAATTATTAGTAAAATATATAATAATTAATAAATATCGACTCTTTTGGTATAATTCGGTTCTAGAACAGTTCAGTACAGTTTAATACGATTTTCGATCCGATTCTAGATAAAATATACAGATCCGTTCCAAATAAAGTCAAATGTATAGTTGGGTTCGGTTTTAGTCAAAAAGTCAACGGTACAGTTCAGTTTTGGATCTTTTTCTCTGATATTTCGGTTCGGTACAGGAAGATCCAGATTCGTGTATACCCCTAGCTGCCACCATCACCACTCCTAGTCCCGCCACATTGTCACCGCCGCCATCTTCATCTTATGATGTTAGACCTTTTTCAATCCAATAGTAGTAATTGGTATAATATATACATATATATATACACACACACTACAAACATTATAATATACATGTATAATTAAAAAAATATGATATAATTTTTAAATATGTAAAATATTGTTCTAAAAAATAAATAATAAAAATTGAAAATAATTTTTGAATTTAAAACATAAAAAATTAAAAAGCTTATAATTTTACTGAATGCCCCCTAAATTTTTCTTTATCTATTTCTTTCTGCTTTTTATATTTTATGTGATTTTATGCATTTATTTTTATTTTTATTTGCTGTAATTATTCATTAATAACAAGATAAATCCACACTTCTAGAATGATAAAATCCACACTTTTAGAAAATAAAGATTTAGTTTAAATAATTAAGATAAGCTTTTTAGAAAGATAAGATTGAAAGAGGGTAATGACATACAGTTCCATCTTGATTTAAGACTCCATCATATAGCTTTAATTCCTGAATTAGTGTATTTTGTATAGTCCTATTTTGGTTGTATTGCTTCCTAATTATGTTGTATATATACATGTTAATATCAATAAGAATATTAAGGCAGTTCCCTCCCACATGGTATCAGCGCGCTTATATAGGTTTAAACGCCAAAAATATCAAAATGTCGACCTTGCACCAACATGCATGCTTCAAAGCTTGCAAAAATGGTCGGATTAGCTTTTGATGTGTGAGAGAGAACTTTAGTTTTTAAGGACCTAATTTATGAACGAGTGATCATTCGAGAATGACGAAGTAATGCTAGAATTTCAGTTTGCAAAGGCAAGGATGCAAGGATTGGAACAAGTGGGTGTAGCGTGATTAAAAGGGATAAAACAAGCTAGTCAATATGCTTTTATTTCTATTAAGTATTTATTTTGATTTTATAATGTATTTCTTTGCTTAGAACTTAGAAGATTATATGTTATCAATTTTTTTCATGCAATATTTTATTTTATTTGTTACAATTTTCATGTATTATTTTATGAATTGTAATAACTAGTTAAATATTCTTTACACATCTAAAAACTAACCAAAATATTTTTATTAATTAATTAGTGTTTTGATTATAAAAAAGGTTTGCTTTCTGAATCAAAATTCACATTTATAAAAGTTTTCTAAAAGGGACCGATATCATACTTAAATACATGTGTGAATCAAAGTTTACAAAATAAATGAATTAACCCGATTTATGTATGTATATCAATGTGCAAGTAGGTTGCTTAGTTTAAATACAATTGTTTACACGATTTCAAATAAGGAAAGTGACCTAAAAATTTTTTTCCTTAAAATTAATATTTTCATCAAACTAAGATTTAGATTTCTCCTAAAATTCACCCAGAAGGTATTTCAAAAAAGATCAAATGTTTTATCTCTTTTAATTACAGCAATGGTCAAAGTCCTTAAATCAGATAAAGGAGCTTGTTTAATGAAGGGTAAACCCATACCCAGCCTTTTGAACTTGTCCAAATAGTTTATCTAGACACTCTATCTACTACAAACACCCAAAGTCTTAGATTTCTTATGTTTTAAACACTTTTTGATGATCTGGCAGCGATTACAAAATAAGAGAAAAATGGAGCGCATGAAGGATTTGAGCACCTGTTTGTAACGGTAACTTTTGCAAGGTATAAATGGCAGTCTCATCTCTCCCTTTTCATATGAAAATCATTGTCTCCATCTCCATGGTTCTATGCTTGTGCTTCTTCTTCTTAGTAGCCAAATTAGTTATCTACATACCTCTACCCTAGATCGAAGTTGGTTTTTTTTCTTTAAATTCTTGTTAATCCCACAAATACGCAGTGAATAAGGTTATGGCATGAGTTATTCAAGAGAGATTTGTTGTTTTGGTGAGTATATAGTGTTCTCTATTGGGTGGAGGCAATCGAATCCTAGAAGAAGGTTTGTTGCATGCAGGCTGAGGAAGGTAAATAGTAATGTGAGAAAAATTTTAATTAAATTTTTTTATCTACCAACAGAGGCAAAAATTTGAATGCTCTATTGTGTGATTTATGTTAGGAGAAAGGGGGTTGTGGATATTTTAGATGAGTTGATGAAGAATTCCCTGATCAGGCTAAAAAGGTGATTTGGGGATTATTGAACAGGGTCAAGCAATACGAGAAGGCAGAGGTTGAGAAAAAAAGAAAGAAAAGCAAAATAAAATGTCTGACTTGGTTAATTGTTTTAATTTTATTTTGTGTGTTGTGGTTGCTGGTAATGTAATGCAAGAATCAAGTATGTGGCTGCTAGGGATTTTTTATGTTATTTGGATGGTTGATGTAATTGGCATTGATGACTATATTTGGGGTAAGGCTTATTGTAATTGAAGCATCAGTTATTTATTCTAGTAGCATGTTGTTGGATCTAATAATATGTATCAGTTGGTAACGCTTATTGTAATGTAAACATCAGTTAAACTTAAACTTATATCTCATTAACACTCATAAAACAGAAGGAAACAGAAAATGGAACATCCAGAATTCGTGCTACTGATGGAACTAAACAGAAACTTATATCTCATCAATCCTTGCAGTTGTTCCTATTTATTTGACAAACATTTAGGTCCTACAATCCTTGAATAAAGGCAGCAAGAATACAAATATGTCCAACAATATCTAAATTTCATAGCAAAAAGCAGTAGGATTGCATAATATTGATTGTCAAAATATGTTCAGAATACAATGATGTGCCACAAATACACAATCATCTTCAAACAATGCAGTGGCAGAAATACACAAGCATCTTCATACATTGTTGTTTACCGATTTGCACAAAATACTTAACAAAATACATAACAAAGTACTAATACATAAGATATTTTAATGCAGTTAAATCCTGCTTTGGCAGCTACTAGACTCATTGACATTGGATGATGACCTTTTAGACCTCATGTTTGATATTATAGTATCCCTCTGATACCGGAGTTGTGAAGAGGTCACAGTGTTTCTTCCTTGCCATCTGAGTCTGGATGGTTGGAACCTAAGGTCAATGTTTGTGACATTAGAGTTTTAAACATTTGGACCAACTGAAATTACTCTCTCTGATTGTCTGCCAGGCTATTAATGAGTTTAAAACATAAAAATTAAATACATGAAAGAGTAATGATAGTTAAGAGAATAATTTATAAGCTACTTACATTCATGATTGTTGTTCCTGTATTCTCATCAATAAATACTCCAAGCCCATATTCTCTTGGCCTTTATATCCCAAAGTCTCTCTGCCTCTTCCTGATGTGGATGGTGGCTATATGTATAGGCCAGAATCAATATATTGATTAACTGATGTAAAAGAGGGTTGGGTGTAAGAACCTCTACCCCTACCTTTTCCCCTCCCTCTTACAGGTGTTTGCTTACCACTCCATTTTCCTTTGCCTCTAGGAACATGGAATGTTCTTTCTTTAAAAATTGCAGAAGTATCATCACATATAAGTGTGCCATGCTCAAAAGCTGATTATGATACATGATGTGCTCTTTGACTTACATTGATACCAACTCCATGGTTTGGTGCATTTGCACATTATCTTCATTCAGATGCACTTAAACTCTTTCCCACCTACAAACATGTAGCATCTCATAGCACAATAGGTTCAAGTAATACAAAATAAATTCAAGTAATATATATTACCTCATTTCTGCAACTTAACCTATTATGTCCAGCATGCTTGTACCTGCTACAATGCATCTTAATCCCTCTCTTGCTAGCCTTGCCATGTTTGTTTTTTGGTTCTGCATTTCTTAGTTATGCCAGACATTGGACTAACTTCTAGTGGCTTAATTGGTGGAAGTCTAGACTCATTCCACATTTTCATATTGTGGTTGGATAAAGTACTTATATGCCTTGAAAAATGTATCCTTATAGAACCAATGTGATACATAGTTTTCAAGCTCTTTCCCAATATGGTACATGCCATATACAACATGTGCACAAGGAATTCCCTTAAGCATCTAGGCCCTACAACTGTAAGTCTCCTTTCTCAAGTCAATAAAATAACAATATTCCCTATCAACTACTTCAAATCTTGCATCCCCATTCCATCTAACCTAACACTTCATTGAATGTTCTATACTTTCTTCTAAAACTTTTATTGCCATTGGACTAATGTCAGAAATCCATTTATCTGTGAAACCAATCATCTCAACATGTCTATTCATTATCTTGTATCTAATTTCTTCAAGTATAGTAATGATAGACTTGTGCCTAGGTCCTAGAATCCAATTGTTAAAAGACTCACAAGTATTGTTCTTAACAAAATCACACTTGACATGGGTGTTAAAATATACCTTACACCAATTCTCCTTATTGTAACTAAGCAGAACCTCACAAATGCCCTGACCTAGCTTACTAAGAGACTTCAAATCATCTTTGAATTTCACAATAAAAGATGCTTTTGCACATCTCTAGAATTGCCTCCTCCTTTCTTCACCCTCCTATTTTTCTTTCCAATTAGACCACACATGTCTAGCACACATTTTGTGCTCACATTGAGGAAGTAAATCTTGCATACATTGAAATAAACCCTATAACAAAATAATAAGAAAAAACATGCCAAATAAATCATAATATTAAAGCAAACAAGTATTTTAAGAAAATATAAATTTATAATTACCTTTTGCATGTCAGATATTATGGTCAGTCCCTCTTCATCTCCAAGCTCTAAATCTGAAATCAAATAATTCAGAAACCTGCTCCAAGAATGTTTGGTCTCTTGGTCAACAATTGCTCATGCAATAGGAAACATTTACTGGTTTCCATTTTTCCCATAAGCCATAAGAATTTCTCCTTTGCAAATCCCCTTGAGAAAGCATCCGTCTAGCCTAATAACTCTTCTACTGCCCTCCTTCCACCCTCTTTTAAGAGCATTCTCAAAAATCATCCCAAGCTCCCATACTGTCACCTTATATTTTGGATCATAATAAACTTTCTTACTTCTCCTTTTGCTATAAAGATCCACAACATCTACAGCATCTGGATGCAGTTCATCCCTACTGTTATCACTTCCTGGGTCATCACTATCAATGTATTTTTCATCCCCACCTAGTCTACCATCTAACCTATTATTCTTTCTCCTATCAATGTCCTCAAACCCTCTGTCTAAACCAACCTCCCCTAATTATACTTCTTCAATAGCATTTGGTTGTTTCTTTTTTCTTTTTTCTCTTTTCTCCTGCCTAACAGCTTTCCTAAATGCTCTCAAAATATCATCAACATCACTGTCAAATTCATCACTACCACCATCTTCATATGAACAACTTTCACCATCATCTTCTCCATCAAAACTTTCATCATCAGAACTTCCCTCACTATCAGCTTTATCAGCATCATCCATATCTTCAACTTCACTTAAAGATGAGCTAACCCTAATTTCAACAAATTCAATCTCTACTTCATCTCTCTACTGTAGCTACTCTTGACTCAGCCTCAGCCTCAGCCTTATTAGGTTTTTTACTGTCCTATTTCAACCCACATTATCTACACTTATATTGTCTCCTCCTACAGTTATTGTGGGACATATTTCTACTAATACATATGCCTCATTAACCACGTGTGAAATAAAAATATCCAATTGATCCCCATGTTTTAAACCATTAACCATCTCAATTAGTTTAAGGTTAGTTTTCAATAAAACAAACTTTTTGGTATTTTTATCAAAATGACAAAAACCCCCCAATCTCAGTATACCCTATTATCTTCGAATGGAAGGCTAATTCAAACAAAGAGAAGTGGTCTTTGTCCACTAACCATTCTTCAACTTTTTCCTCACTTACATACTTTTCCCCCCCATTTTTAACAAAAGTTCCCCCATGGTGAAACATACAATGTATATATTATGCCATTTTTACCACCATAAAGTCTAAACAACAACAAGACAATACAATAACAATTTTAAATTAACACATGCAACTTAGTGATAATTGGAGTTCATAAAAAATCCCCCACAAAGCCCTAACTTTTCTACTCAAATAGCATAAAAACCACAATAAACCCAACTAATAAACACTCATAAAATAAAAAAAATATTTACTAAAATTCATAAAAAAAGAAATTGTATCTCACTCTTGTGCAGTCCTTGTTGTCGTTTTTCACTTCCACAAGCTTAAAATCTCATTGTTCAGCTCGCACTTTCATGGAGTTCTCCCAAATACAGTAGTCAGCTATATCGCACTCACATTTCCAGTTTTCTTCGTACAACTTCACCAAAATTGCAATGGGATAGAATAATCGAGATTTGGAATGGCTTTGATTCAAGAAATCCCAACGAAATGGAAGCATAAATTCTCCCTCTCTTACAATTGATTTTGATTTACTCTAACTTTTTGCCCTAATTTTTTTACCAATTAACCTAATTTCAGCTTCAAGGTTATTTTAACCCACGCCTATCGGTCCTTCCTTGCATGAGTGCCACATCTCAGTTGGTCAATACGGTTGCAAATCACGCACTCAAGGATCCTGATCTTATGTCATTTTTGTGTTTAAAATATGAGCTATCTAAGACTTTGGGTGTTTATTAGGTGCTTGTAATAGATATAGTGTCTAAACGAACTATTTGGACAAGTTCAGGGGGCTGGATATGGGTTTACCCTTTAATGAATGTATCAACGTGCTTAGATAATATTTTTATCGCTTGTCAAGGCTTTGATACCTTCTATGGATGGTTTAACTTGCATGAACATATAAACTGCTTTTTTCACCACTTTCAATGTGCATGATGTGATATAATGCATGTGTATAAATATATGAGAAAAGAGATAATGTTAGTAATTCAAACTGATTTAATTTGTTTAAAATTAATTATTTCGAGATAAATAAGAATACAGTTCTGAATCATCTTGATATTAGCCCATAATGTTTGTTTCGATTAAAGAAAAAAATAATCTTATGGTGCCAATTGCTAATTTAATCTAACTTATTAGGAGTATGATACAATATCTTAAGATGTTTATCTTGAATTATGGTTGGCTAGAGATGCAATTAACCCTCTAAAATTTAACAAAATTAGGGCAATATTTCCTCCAAAGTTTATAAATTGAGGCAATGTCATTTTAAAATTGACAGATCCGTTATTTTGATTATTTTCATCAGTTGACTACTAACGTGACATCAAAATTATGCTAAAAAATTGTCACATGGTAAGACTAAAAGTGCAAAAAAATCTCTAAAATATTCCGAAAAGAGCAGTTTATCCCCTAAAATTTGTAAATTGAGGCAATTTAATTTCTATTAACGTGTCAAACTTACGTTACGTCAGTAATCAACTGACGAAAAATAGTTAAAATAATAGATTCGTCAGTTTTAGGGTGACGTTACTTTAATTTATAAATTTTAAAAGGGACATTGTACCAAAATAAATATTAGAAAATTAATAGCTCTTTTTGTCAAATTTAAATGAATAAATTGCACTTTCAGCCATTACATTTAATTAAATTGAATTCTTAATTTTCTGAAATATATATATATATATATATATTAAATAAGCTGGCAATGCAAAACCTAATGCTAATAAAAAGCTTAAAAGTTCAGAATCTCGAGAATTTGTTTTGCCTAAAATTATATACCACATTCTTCTACCGAAATTTGCATAGATTTTGTGGCCTACACCATTTAAAGGCATTTCACTATCAGCTTATAAATTACATCATCGGTAACATTTTAAAAGTTAATTTTTTACTTTTTATGAAAATTAAAAAATAATTAAAATATTTTAATTTTATAAAAAAATTATAGTTATTAATAAAAATATTTTTTTATATTTTAAAAAATTTTATTTAATTTAGTTAAAAATAGAAAGTAACAAGAAATAGAAATATTTAATAAAATATATAATACATAAGAATATAAATGTAAATTTATTTTTTAAATTTCAAAAATAACTGTAAGATAAATCAAAATAGGAAAGATAACCTTTTAAAATGGGACATATGGGGCACGTTTGGTTCACTGTATTGTATTAGCATGTATAGTATTAACGTGTATAGTATTAATTTGTATAGTATTAGCCTGTACAGTATTAATCTGTATTATATTATACAATGTTTGGTACAAAATTATATTATCTCGTACTATTATATACTGTATTTGATGTATAATATCGTAATATATTATTTTAAAAAATTAAAAATAGATACAATTAAATTAATTTTATTGTAACTAATTTAGATAAAAATTTATAATTATAAAATATAAAGTTTAATACATCAATTTTTTATTAAAAATAAAAAAAATGAGAAATGACTATATATTATTAGAAAGATTGGCATTTCTAAAATTAAAATTAGATAAAAAATGAAAAAATCTAAACGACGAATTTGACGAAATATTTGAGCAAAAAATAAAAGAATTTATCAATTATAATATAATTTTTATATAATAGCTATTAACTTATAATATTCAATATTATAAGTTTGAAAATTTGGTTATAATGTGATAATAGTAGTGGCGGTAGCTGCAGAGATGGTGATGGCAGTGGCGGTTGTGGCGACGACTGAGTGGTGGTGGTAACGGCGACGATGTGGCGGTGGCGGTGGTGTGGTAGTATTGATGATGGTGTGATGGCGGTGGTGGAGGTAGTGTGGGGGTGTGGTGGCAACGGCGACAGTGGTGGTGGCGGTGGCAGCGTTTGTAGTGTGATGGTGTAACCAGCAGTGGTGGTGTCGGAGGCAAGGATGTGGTGGTAGCGAGAGTGTGGTGGTGGTGGTAGGGGTGGCAGTGGTAGGAAGCGGTGGTGATTGCGACAGTGATGATAGTAGTGGCGGCAACGGAGGTGATAGCAATGGTGATGGCTGCAGTGGTGGTGGTGTCAGCAATGACGTGGCGATGGTATCAGGCAATATGGTGGTGGGGGTGGTGATATCAGCAGTGGTGGTGGTGTTAGCGACTGCGATGATGATGGTAGTGGTATCGGCAGTAACGTGACAATAGTGGTGGTGGGGGCGATGGTGGTGACGACGATGGTGATGGTAGTAGCTGTAGTGGTATCGATGGCGATGAAGGTGGCGACAATGTGGTGGTGGTGGCGGCGGCTATAGTGGTGGTGGTGTTGGCGACGGCAACAGGATGTGGTGGTGATGGTGGCAACAATAATAATGGTGGTGGGATGATATTTAGTATTAATACAATATTTACCGTATTATACAAATCAAAGAGTTTGTGATGTATTATTTTATACAGTGTATGTGGAATAATGAGACCTGTACTGTATTATATTATTCTCACATTAATTTTTCAAATATTCTTCCAAACATAGTACTTGTATTAGTTTGTTCTATTTTATGCTATCCTATATGTAATTCAGTGAATCAAACGTGACCATGAAGTATTAATTTTCAATATATTACCAACTTAATTTCAAAACCAGAAGTTACTCAAAATCCAGAAACTGAAATTGGGAAAAAAATTACAAAGAAAATACGAAGCTTAAAAAAAAATTAAATACTTGATTAGAAGATAAGACGAGTACGATATGAATGTGAAAATTAAGATAAGATTGTGGGTGTGCAGCGGAAGGGGGCTGGTGATTGGAGAATGTACGCAGTAATAATGGATTGCAGGTTTTTCTAAAAAATGAAAATTGAAAAATAAAATCTTATAATTTAGACAATACTAACTCTTTATATATTAACTATGAATTCTTTATACATTAATGAAGTAGAATTTAATATTTTTTTTCAAATAAAATGGCCGATCCAAAAAATAAAAAATAAAAAAAAGTAAAATTAAAACATGTCATACAATTCGTTAAATCCATTCGATCCTATTTTATATCGATGTTATTGACCTATAGATCGATTTTTATCCAAAATTTAATTTTTCGAGTTGAGTTCTGATCAAGTTATGTGTTTATTTTTAGATCAAAATTGCTCATTTTTTTATGAGTTGATTCGAGCAGCATCATTATGTCGAGATTAAAAGAAATTGATTGGTATAATCAACATATATCAATATGCAATTTTACATGGAGCATCATCTCTTGATTTCGGCTTCAGCTCTGCTGGGCATCATTAGTTACAATTAAATCAAATAGAAATAGTTAAAAATTGAATTTTGATAGATGTTATAAAATGAACGAAGTTTTTGCACTAACCGAACTGAACAATTAATCAAATTCCTTTCATATTACCAATCAAAACTGAAACTATTAATAATTTGAGGGGTTATATTATACAAAATTGCACCTATTCGATTTTCGATTATTAATCAAACCGGGCTACTTATTTTAATATTCAGAATCTAATCAAAATCTAACCAAAAAACGGAATCTAACCGTCCTCACCTCCCGCTTCAGCGATTAGATCCCCGTAGCACTTCAGCATAACATTATGATTAATTTACAGTTTGACCATCTTTAAAATTTATTTTGCGATTTGACTTCCCCTAAATCTTTTATTTATTTATTTATTTATTTTTCCTTTAATTTTAACTTTACCTAATTGCATCACGCGTCCGTCTATGTCGAATAAGCAGGAGTAATTTTATAGCAATGCATAGGCTCCTGGCACGGTTGCGTTGGGTTGCCACGAAAATCAAAAGCTTGCGGGTAGCCGCGGCGAATTATGTTGCTATGTTAGGTAACCGGAGAATCCGGTTATAGGTTAACTCAAAGGGGGTTGTTGGGAAGGAAAGGCGGTTGGTGATTCAATTGCTACACGTGTTGCCACGTAGGATGGAACTACCAACAACATTGCTGACTTCTCCATCATCATCCGTAAACTTTTTAATTTGGCTTCTTATTGATGCAAGGGTCAAAAACGTGAATTTAAATGCATATTTAGATTAGAAAAATTAATTTTTTTTTTATTTTTATTTGATTTAAAAAATTTAGGTGTAATAAAATTCAAAGAATTTACTACTTCTTCAATTCTTTTTTATCTGTTATTTTTGAGTAACATTTAAATTTTATTTATTTGTCACTTTTAAATTTTTAATGTAATTTAATTTACTTTTTTAATTTATTTTTTTAATAAAATCAGAACTAGTCAGATTTAATAATTTAATTTTAATAATATAATTTAATATTAAATTTAAATCTATTTATTATTTTTAAATTTTAGTGAAAATAAAAAATAAAACTGATAAAAAAGAACGAAAGAAGTAGTAAATAGAGATTATGTGTTACTTAAATGCATTTTAAGCTATTAATGTTCAAATCCTTATCTATTTCTCTCATTTCGCAGAAAAATAGTACAAGGAAACTTGCTTGAGTCGCTGTTAATATTGAAAACTTAAAATTGGAAATCCAAGAGTAAATTGGTCAGACGAAAATACCCTTAGAGACGGAAAAAAAATATGAAAGCAGACCAATTCTTTTGGGCTCTCCCATTCTTCAGCCTCGCCTTCCTTTTCTCACCAACTGCAAATGATATCAACTACTCTCTGCTATTACTCTCTTTAATAACAAACCAAACTCTATCTTTTTAGTCCCAAAAGATTCGATACTTTTCCCCATAGAATAATCTCTCATTCAAAGAGATACGCTCGTCCTTGGTAGTACTCCCATTATAAACTCAACTCTCTTTCACTGCATACCTCTTCAACTCTTTCATGGCGGCGGCTAAATCTCTCTTGAACAATTACTCCCCTGATTCTATTAGATTCTTGAACTCTGGATCCAACCTGATCAGGTTTAAGAAAACCCAGTTGAGATTAGAATCTAGAATCTTGAAAGAAGGCATTAAATGGGAGAATGGGATGAAGAAAAGGGGGAGAGGATTGGTAGTGAAGTGTACAGCAGAGGGGATAGAAAGAGGGATGTTGATGGGCAGTAGTGAGGCCGCAAAAGTAGTTAGAATAATACCGGAGAGGTATAAAGTGGTGGCTTTAACTGCTTGTGTGATGTGCCTTTGTAATGCTGATCGTGTTGTCATGTCTGTTGCTATTGTTCCTCTTGCTGCTAGATATGGCTGGTCCAGTTCTTTCCTCGGTATTGTTCAGGTAAATGCAACTCTATCTCCGTGCCTTCTCTTTTCAAATATTATTCATCAATCGTGCCAACAGTGGATTGATATATAAAAATAATAACTATTGATATATTATTTTTTTGAATTCATTTATATTAAGCGGTATTTTTTTATTAATTTATTCATAAATTATTTCATAGATTTTTTTTTGGTTGCTGGATTCATTTTAATTTATTTTTTGGTAAGACTTTTAGATTTTCTTGTTCTTGTTACTTTAATTTAAGAAAAGTTGTTTTCGGAGATATCTATAAATTGTCTCTGACTCGTTAAGTATTTTTCTGGGTCAATTTTTGTCGTCGATCCTTTTATTGCTTTGGGGGCAGTTTTTTTGTCATATTGAGAGGTCTTACGAGTCCTGCGTGTCAGGGACCCAAACAAAACAAAAGTTAAGAGAAAGAGAGAGGACGTAGATGACTCCGAGCTTTCGCCGCCTTTCGTGAAACTAAAGAGCTATAAACGGCAATTTTACTATCCAAAACTGAAAAATCTTATATGACTCGACTCGGACTGCAATGCATAACGCTATCTGGTTTATATTCATGTTCTTGTTGTCATTATTTTTTTTTTTCAGCATACAGATTAGAGAGAAATTAAAGATACATCCTCAGTGTGCATTGTTTATGGGTTGTGTGGATGGGTGTATGACACGTCTTATATATTTACACTATCATAGAATATTATTGTTTTATATTAAATTTAGTCCAAGTTTCTCAAGTGAAAAATGGTATTCTTTTCTGCTAAAAGAAAAAAAATTTATATTTAAAATTTAGTATTGTTAGACGTCACCATCAGTTTAAACTTTTAAGTTTTTCAATTGAATTAGGTTGAATTTTCACCCTATTGTTGAAGGAAGGAATAGAAATGGATAGGCAAGAAAGATGGCTAATGGCCACATATAACTGTGGGCTAATTCCGCAAACTCCAAATAAGAGCCACTGATATAACAACCATGTTCTGCCCTTCCTATTGCTGCATTTATGCACTGGGATATTCCTACCTACCTACCAACCAAAAGCCTATTTATTGTATTTACTTATACACCAAAATCCTTTTTTTTTTTCAATTATTGGAGTTGAATCAATCTATTTATGTGGGCACAAAATGAATGAGTTATAGCTATTAAAGTCAGAAGATGAAATTCGAAATTGAGGATTTTAGGCATGTTAGTGTAGTGGGCTAGGAATTCCTATTGTAGACGTCACTCGTCATACGCGTCTATTATTCTATTTTATTAATAATAATAACAATAATAATGTTTTTACGATGTTTGTTGCAAAGTCCATTGAAGTGCTTGTCAAGTTAATGAATTTTTTTTGTTTTTAGTAATTGCGGAGGGGGACCTGTCTTTTTTGTTTTTTTTTTTCCTTCCGTGTGGAAAAAAGATTTATAAGGAAAACAAAGGAAAATAAAGTTCAAACTGAATGCAGTGGCGTCGTATCGTGAGAAAAACATTTTGATGTTTATGTTTGGATAAATTTGGTTACGTTACAAACTTGTAGCATATTCAAGTGATTGTATTATAGCCTAGAAAATTCGATGTTAAAATGGACTGGATGCAGCTAAAATTGGTTTTAATTAATGCCAACAAAAGATATTTGTTACAAACAAGTTTCAACATCTGGTTACTGTTTATGGTATTTTAATGGTTGGTGTGACTTAAGTAGTAAAAACTCTGATTTAACCTCAAATGTATTAAATTAATCATATTATGTATTTGAATTTAATGGGATAAGTTGACTAATAAGAGATTGTTTGTTTAAAAATTGTGTTGAAGTCATCGTTTCTGTGGGGATATATATTCTCATCAATAATAGGAGGAGTCCTGGTAGACAAATATGGAGGAAAAAGAGTGATGGCATGGGGTGTAGGTCTCTGGTCTCTTGCCACTCTTCTTACTCCATGGGCTGCTAATCACTCCACTGCTGCCCTCTTGGCTGTTCGAGCCTTCTTTGGTCTTGCTGAAGGCGTGGCTTTGCCTTCCATGAACACTCTCTTATCAAGGTACATGCCTTTTAAAAATTTTCATTTTTTACTTTTATTTTTTGCAACATAGTAAGAATTGGTCACGGTTTTTAGCTAATTATCCTGCGCTAAAACTCATTTTGTCTGGTAGTGTCTTGCCAAATATTTACACTTTGTTGTCTTAATTGGTCTTGATTTTACTCACGGTGGTTGAACTTTAAGTCAGGTGGTTTCCAAGCCATGAACGAGCAAGCGCAGTTGGCATTTCGATGGCAGGGTTTCATCTTGGGAATGTGACGGGGTTGCTTCTAACTCCGATCATGCTAGCAACCATTGGAATTTCTGGTCCTTTTATTCTCTTCTCATCCCTTGGAATGTTATGGCTATCATCATGGGCCAATGGTGTCACAAGTGATCCACGAGATAGCCCTTTTGTTAGCAAACCAGAGCTACGATTAATACAAGCTGGTAAAACCGATTCTCTTTCCAACAAAAGCGAGCTCCCATCTCTACGCCTTCTATTTTCAAAACTACCAACATGGGCAATTGTTTTTGCTAATATCACCAACAATTGGGTAAGTTTATTATACTAGTTTCAAGATTTTGAGAATGACAGGTCTAATAATTTTCGAAATTTTCTTTGCATGATATGTCGCTCTTGTCTAATTTTTGCTCAAATGCAGGGATACTTTGTTCTTCTGTCATGGATGCCTGTGTACTTCAAGACTGTAAGCATGTTATTTTTCATTAATATTTGCAAGTTTTACAAGTAATTCAGAAGTGTGTTGTAAAACTAAACAATTAATGTATTTAGGGTTGAATGGGGTTTGATTAGTTAAATACAAAAACTTTTGGTGGATACAGGTATTTAATGTGAACTTGAAGCAAGCTGCTTGGTTTAGTGCAGTTCCTTGGGGAACAATGGCAATCTCTGGTTACATTGCAGGAGCAACGTCGGATTCTCTAATCAAGGCAGGCCATTCTATCACATCAGTCCGCAAGATCATGCAGGTGCGTCCTCAGTCATCATCAATATATATGTTGCTGAAATTGAACACTGCCATAACTTTTCCTATGATCATTACCTTAAGAGTAATATCGAATGTTACAGTCAATTGGTTTCATTGGCCCTGGGGTGTCATTGCTCTGCTTAAATTACGCCAAGACGCCCATAGTTGCTGCCATATTCATCACCGCAGCCCTGAGTTTGAGTTCTTTCAGCCAAGCAGGGTTTCTTCTCAATATGCAAGTAAGTTCATCCAGTTCTCAACCAGCACAATTACTTATCCATTCCTCACAGGGCAATTAAATCACATATGAACTGATCGTTTTTTCGTTGATTGAATTTACCTGATCAGGACATAGCACCTCAATATGCAGGGTTCCTTCATGGTAAGTTATCGGTTTAATATTCATGTATATTGTAATTCTTGATTGAAGCCATATGAAAACTTGTATTCTTGATAAATGAGATTGAGTAATCTGTCCTACAGGCATTGCAAATTCCGCTGGAACATTAGCAGCCATAATCAGCACAATCGGAACAGGTTATTTCGTGCAATGGCTGGGATCTTTTCAGGCATTTCTCACAGTCACAGCAGGGCTGTATTTCATTTCAGCCCTTTTTTGGAATATGTTCGCGACGGGAGAGCGAGTTTTCTAGCGTTGGCCTCAATTTGTTTATATGATGCTGTTATCTGCTGGAAAATCTAGAAGCTAGAAAAGCAGAAGCTGAAAATTTTAAATCCATTAGATAGGCATAAGAGAGTAGAAACTGGTAGTATATGTACAGTTCATTCTTTTGTTTGTTGTCCTTGAACAAGATATGCATTCCTCTAAATCCTTTTTTCTGCCTTGTATTGATTAAAGAACATCAATTAATAATCAAATATTAAAAAAAAGATTATGAATTATTAGTCTTTTGTCTTCTGTTTCCTATTAGCTTCACACCAATCACACCATCAAACTAGCAATGTTGAATCGCAAGGAAGTCGTGCCGGGATAGCAACGGATAGAGTATCCATGAAAAATGCTGTATTCATGACCATTGTTATATTCGAACTCGAATCTATTCCAAATCCAATTAAAACAATATTTTAATATTAACTAAATGACTGATTTGTCCATATTAATACCCAAACCCTTTGAATACCCAATTATTACAAAAAAAAAAAAGGCTAAAAGTGCAAATTGCCCCCCAAATTTTGGCAAAAGTGCAATTCAATCTTTAAATTTTAATTTGGTGCAATATCACCCTTGTTATTTCAAAATTAGGATAATTTAACCCCTAAAATAACGGCTGGCACTCAAGAATTAAATATGTGTTACTCAAGAATTGGATACGTATCATTTTAAGGATCAAATTACCTCAATTTTAAAATATTAGGGATGATATTACACCAAATTAAGTTTTAGAAGTTAAATTGCACTTTTTGCCAAACTTTAGGGAACAATTTATACTTTCGGCCAAAAAAAATTTAATCAATCTTTTAATATATTTAATGGAATATAATTAATATAAACAATCAATTTTTAATTAAACTGATATATGAGCTATATATTGTAATAATACAATAAAAATAAAATAGTATGGATTCTTATATCATATTCTTTTAAACTAATTTTATATTAGAATTGAGAATAAAAATTTTTGATAGTTACCTGCCGTATAATTTATACTATACATATATAAAAGTGAGAATATGGAAAAAATGTTTTTGGACAAAAATATCCTTTAATAAAATTTTAAATTACAAAAATAGTAATTAATAATATATATTATCACTTGGGCTTGATATTCTCTCAATTTAACGTCCAACTCCAAGCAAAGACCTAGGCCCATTTCAATCACCATATTAGCACAATCTAATCGAACCGATAAGCCGTGTTATGTCCTGTCAATACAATTTGATCGAACTGGTAAGCCATACTTTGTCATGTTCACTGACATATTTGATTAACCTGATAGGGTCTCACCTTATAAATTCTTTGACACGCGCCACCGCCGTGACGAGTTGATCCACCCACTGTGTCAGGCTATCTCTAGACTCTCAAATGCCTAAGTATTAGACCTAAAGTATGCACTATAAATAACTCATAACTCTCAAAGCCAGGTACATTGTTCTTTAGATCTTCTCTCTCTCTCTAAACTTTACTGACTTAAATTTTGAAGTAATCATGCTTGGTCCGCCCAGACAATTCTTATTGCAGGTCTATTTAATCTTATTGATCCGATCGGATTACTCTTTCATCCGACCTCGCTCATATTTGACATTTCAGGATTTATCATATGGTGCTCTTGTTAAGAGATGATGAGATAATCACTAAGACGTTCCAAGCATTATAGAATTGGAGAAAATGATGATAACAGAAGAAGGCCAAGATCCATTGTTGGAAGAGAAGAACCTCCCAGGTCTTCCACCGTCCATTCTCCATGGTGGATCGAAAAGAACCATCCATTCTCCATGGCATAAAAATGCCTAATGGAATTTTCTTCCACCACCCGTTCTGTAACACCCTTATCCCTCCTAACACTGTACCGATGCTCTGAAGACCGGAAATTTTTTTCCAACATAATCTCTACATTTCACACCTTATTAACATTTACTTAGTCATTAATTAACACCTTTGCCGAAGACCTCTAACTGTCCAATTGCTATGCATTTAATAAAAATTCTGTAATATAACGGCTGTATATAGTACTAGCCTCCTGAAAAGCAAACAAACCACATAGCCTCTCATAGGCACAACAATTAATAATAACAACTATATCCATTCACTGACATTCATTCCATTTCATTCACAATCCAAACCCAGCTTATTAAATTAACTTCTGTTTACATTACATGATCAAAAGTAAAGTTTGTACTTATATATACATGCCAAAACTTATACAACTAGAGTATTCTAAAAGAAATTCTGCAATCTGAATTCTTGCTCCTGCTCCTGTTTACCTGCGAGCAGTAAAACTACACGCTGAGCACTCAATATGCTCAGTGGTGACTAATAATTGATACATTTCCTAACATTTTCATTATTATTCTTAAGTATTAACATATATATAAACATAATTATAAAATTAGTTATTATCACATTCAAAACACTAACTTAACATTTTCTATAAGATTATTCATTTTAGTCACATAATTACAATTTTGCTATTATAAGCTCAATTATGATCTTTAAACTGATAAATGAAACAATTTACGTTTCTTTACATTTAATTTGTCATTTATAAGCAAAATTACATTTTAGTTTTTGTTGTCAATAAAATTCACTTTTTAAATAATTTAACTATTATCTGACTGTTTTATCCTTATTTAATCAATTCTCACTTAATTTACTAACTTTTTACACTTTTGGAAAAAATTATCATTTTTTCCCTAAACTTTCTTTTTCTTTCATTATGGTCCTTTTTTCACTTTCTTTTCTTACTTTTCATTGTCTTTTCATTTCTTTCTCAATTTATTACCATTATCACATTAGGAGCATCCTCCTCTTCACGAGCTCTCACAACATATGTCTGTCACCCTGACCGCCTCTGTCCCTGAGACGACTGGCCAACTGGTCTGGAGGCTAACGGATTAGGGGCTGCTCCCCTTCCACGGCCACAAGGTGCAAAAGATCCAGTATCAGAAGCTGGTGAAGCTACTGAAGTAGTCTATATCATCGGGCAATCTCTGATCTGGTGCTCTCTAGACCCACACTTAAAACAGGCTCCTATCAGAAATCTGCACTCCTCAGGGTGTGTACTGTCACAGTGCTCACACTGTACTGTTGATCCACTCTCTCTACCTTGGGGTGTACTAGATGTCGTGGTGGCAGTAGACTTGCCATGGGAGGCAATACCCTGTCCTCTGCCCGCTGGTGGATGGCCCTGAGGTGCTTACTGACCCTTTTGCTTTTTACTCTGCCCTGACTTTCCACTGCTCTGTCGCTGCTTTCTCTTTTGTTGAAATCGGGACTACCTCTCTACTTGCTCAACTTGAGTAGTTTCTAACTTAAGGGCTGCATCAATCATGGATCTCAGATCTGGGTATTTTTGGGCCCCGATGATCTGCCTCAACTCAGTATGCAGTCCCCTCTCAAACCGCTGACATAATCTTTCTTCTGTAGCCAAGCCTTTATCTAAATAAGCGCTTAAGCACTCAAACTCTCTGTCATACTTAACCACTGTGCGATTACCCTGTCTCAGCCTCCAGAAAGCATCCTGCATAGCAATCTTGTATTCAGACCCAACATACTTCTTCTCAAACTAATCGATGAAAAATTTCCAATTCAAACGGTCTGCAGGTGAATGCCTCCGGACTGAGTCCCACCAAATAAAAGCTGGACCCTGTAGCAAGGCAATGATACCCTCAAGCTTCTCCTCTTTAGAACTGTGGGTGATTTCAAACAATCTCTTTATTTTAAAAAGCCATGTCTCTACAGTTAATGGCATCAAATGGTCCTCACCTGTAAAATACTCCGCTCCCAATCTTTTCAACTGCTCCAATATAGGTCTTTTTCTAGGCGAAGCAGGTTGCTGAACCTCAATTACTGGTGGAGGTGCCTGAGCCTGTGCAGCCTGAAGTCGCTGCTGGATGTAGTCTGACATCAGATGGAGAAAATCTAGCTGAGGAGGAAGAGGTAGAGGAGGCGCTACTGGTGGAGGTGCCTGTTGCCGTGGGACCTCCTGTTGCCCTATATTACTTAACGCCTCACTCTTGTTATCTCCTGCCTCACGGCTCGGCTCTCTAGATATCTTTTCACTATAAAATAAAAGGGAGCAAGAATTCATTAATTCCAAAACAACTTCTCAAAATAAAAATTTGTATGTATATAATTAATTTAAATCAAATATTTCACCCACTCCGATCTTAGAACCGTCCAAACTACTGCTCTGATACCACAAAATGTAATACCCTTATCCCTTCTAATACTGTACCGGTGTTCTGAAGATCGAAAATTTTTTTTTCCAACATAATCTCTACATTTCACACCTTATTAACATTCACTTAGTCATTAATTAACACCTTTGCCGAAGACCTCTAACTATCCAATTACTATGCATTTAATAAAAATTATGCAATATAACGGCTATACATAATACTAGCCCCCTGAAAAGCAAACAAACCACACAGCCTCTCAGGGGCACAACAATCAATAATAACAACTATATCCATTCATTCCATTTCATTCACAATCCAAACCCAGCTTATTAAATTAACTTCCGTTTACATTACATAATCAAAAGTAAAGTTTGTACTCATATATACATGCCAAAATTTATACAACTAGAGTATTCTAAAAGAAATCCTGCAATCTGAATTCTTGCTCCTGCTCCTGTTTACCTGCGCGCAGTAAAACTACACGCTGAGCACTCAATATGCTCAGTGATGACTAATAATCGATATATTTCCTAACATTTTCATTATTATTCTTAAGTATTAACATATATATATAAACATAATTATAAAATCAGTTATTATCACATTCAAAACACTAACTTAACATTTTCTATAAGATTATTCATTTTAGTCACATAATTACAATTTTGCCATTATAAGCTCAATTATGATCTTTAAACTGATAAATGAAGCAATTTACGTTTCTTTACATTTAATTTGTCATTTATAAGCAAAATTATATTTTAGTCCTTGTTGTCAATAAAATTCACTTTTTAAATAATTTAACTATTATCTGACTGTTTTATCTTTATTTAATCAATTCTCACTTAATTTACTAACTTTTTACACTTTTGGAAAAAATTACCATTTTGCCCCTAAACTTTCTTTTTCTTTCATTATGGTCCTTTTTCACTTTCTTTTCTTACTTTTCATTATCTTTTCATTTCTTTCTCAATTTATTACCATTATGCCCCTAGTACAGACCCGATAGAAAATCTTAGATCAGATATACGGAACATGGACCCCACGGGCCCCACTAAAAACAGAAATGATTTCCAATGAACCATTCTCAAAACACTGTACTTTTCACTTTCACTTTGCACTTAAGCTATGGAGATCAATGATCCTACCCATAGCAAAGCAAGTCGCCATGACTTGCACCGTGGTAAATGGTGTTCATATGGCTAGCCAACTATATCCAGAACTAGTTTTTACTGCTAGACTAATTCTAAAGGCACAGTTACAATTACTTTATTAATATTTTAATTTTTAAAAAATTTCAACATTTAACTTTTTATTTCTTTTCGTTGACATTAATTTAATTTCATATAAATTCACCATTTTCACCATTTTTATGCAATTATTAACTAATAATTCAATTATTTTCAATATACATATTAACATTAAATTCTAAATAAAATCCTAATAATTTCAATAAATGTCAATAAAATTTATTTATGCATTATTTATTATTTATTATCATTTTTCATTAAAATAATCAATTAATTCACTATAATTCACAACTTTCACTATACACATACACTATACATAATCTTAAAAATTCCCAAATAAATTTCAATTATTCTTTAAAAATTCATCGACATTAATTATCAAATCTACTATTGTTTTAAGCTAACATATATTATTTTCATGCAAAATTTCTTCATTTTTCCTTAAGAATAAATTCGGTCACCTATAGGAAAGCTACCTAAAAATTATATTTCTTCCATTAAAGCCTTCATTTCATCTTCTTTCATGTTTAATTTCATTTACCCTAACATAATTGCATCAATTAACAACCTTAAACATTTTTACCCTAATTATATAATTAAGAAAAATTCACAAACTTAGAAAATGTAAAGATTAATTAGTCACTTACAATTTTTCTCTTGATTAGGAAGCTCAAGTCTCCTTTTCCTTGCCTTTACTCTTAGAAATACTTCCCTCCACTTGCTCACCTACATAGGGCAGCCCATTCAAGTTTAGTTTTCTTCAGTTTCTTGTTCTCAAATGCAAAAACCAAGCTCATAATCATAATCTACACCCAAAAATCTATGGAAAACCACTAAAAAATTAATTTAAAACACTAAAATTCTCAAGTTCCCAACTTACTTCTCTTACTTTCACCACTTACTTTTTTCACTTCCTTAGCTCAAATCAAACAATAGAAGCTATTTTATTGATAAAGAAAGGTGGGACTACAGTTCTCAAGTTAGAATTTATGGAGAATTTGGAGGGCTTATGAAGCAAAAGAGAGAGGGAGAGAAGGAGAGTGTGGTTTGGCCACCATAAGAGAGGGAGAGAGCTGGAGATTTCTGGAACCCAACTCCAGATTTTTAGCTCTATTTATACCCTCTTAATGGACCAAATTTGGGGCTAATTTAATGGGCTTATCCCAATTTTCTTTTAAGGCCCATTTAGGCCTTTTTAAAGCCCAATCAATTTTCTCTCTCTTCCAGCCACCAAATCACTCCAAAAATAATTCCATCACTTTTATCATATCAAAAATAGCTAGTACGCAAATTTTTGGCTCAATCGAAGTCCGTTATCGGTCTGATTCAAACTTATCGATCCGTTTCAACAACTGCCGGTATTACCGAAAAATTTCATTCTCAACGCTAAAATATTTACATAAAAATTCATGTAGGTATGCAAAATCTGAAAATTTTCGAAATTCGTTCACTATTTTTAATTATTTACGCAAAATCAAGTCACATTACCTACTAGAAAAATTAGCTCGCTACCTTTTTCGTATTTTTGACATTTGGAGGCCCATTTGACCTCAATTTCACTTCAAATTTCAACTCCGGACTCCTCATGAGCAATATTTTCCGATGGTCCAATAAAATATTTTTAACTTTCGGGCCTGAAAAGCACTATTTACCATCAGAAAGTACTATTCACGGCTGACTCGGTGTTGAGGCCATTACACGTTCTCCATAATGGATCAAAAATAGATAAAGCATAATATTGCCTAGCGAATTTTCTTCCATCATTCATTTTCCACATCAGATTGAAAAGAACCACTCGTTCTCCACATTGGATCGAAATAGAAACAGGCATAAAAATGCCTAACGAAATTTTCTTCTACAGCTCGTTCTTCATGGCAAATCGAAAATAGAAAAGAAATAAAAATGCCTAATGGATTTTCTTCCACTGTTCATTCTCCATAGTAGATCAAAAAAGAACTATCTGTTCTCGACAGTGGATCAAAAATAAAAGAAGGCATGAGAATGCCTAATGGATTTTCTTCCACTGTGTATTCTCCATAGTGGATCAGAAAGAACCGTCTATTCTTTACGGCGAATCAAAAATAAAAAAAGGCATAAGAATGCTTAACATAATTTTCTTTCACTGCCCATTCTTCATGGTGGATAGAAAATATAAAAAGGAAAAAGAATGCCTAATGGATATTTTTGCCACCGTTCATTCTCCACGACATATCGAAAAGAATCGTCTATTCTCCATGACAGATCGAAAATAGAAGAAGGCATAGCAATGCCTAATAAATGTTCTCCCACTGTTCGTTCTCAATAAAAGATCAGAAAGAATTGTCCATTCTCCGTTATAGATCAAAACTAGAAGAAAGCATGAGAATGCCTAACAAAATTTTCTTCCACCGCCCGTTCTCCATGATAGAACAAAAATAGAAGAAGGAATCAAAAAGCCTAATGGAATTTTCTTCCACCAACCATTCTCCTAGGCAGATCGAAAATAGAAGAAGGTGTAAGAATGCCTAATGGAATTTTTTCCACCGTTCGTGTAATACCCCTCCATGTACCCTAGAAGAATTATCATTAATTAATTATTGTTATCCATGTTTAAATAAGCGTAAATACATGTGGAGGGACTTAATTGAAAAACTAAAGTAAAAGAATTGGGGTAAGAATAGAAATAAAAGAAGTTGAGGGACCAAATTGCAAAAGAATTATTGTGAGGGACATTTGGACCAATTAGAGAATTGGAAAGAGAGATATTTTGGAGAGAGAGCCGGCCATCTTCAGGGTCTCCATCTCCATTTTCATCTTCTCCAACTCTCCTCTCTCTTATCCTCTCTCTCTCTAGAGTTTTCTTTGAATTAGGGTAAGAAAAGAGAAAGAATTTCTTGGTTTTGGGCTTAAGGTAATAATCTTAAGCTTTCATATGTGTGATTCATGGATTAGTTTGTTAGTTTTTCATATAATTGTCTTATGTTTATAGAAGGAGAGCCAAGCAAAGGCAAGGGGAAGGAAACTCTTCAAGGTTGAAGAAGAGAAAGCTCAAACAAGGTATGGGAACTTAGGGTTTTCTTTGTGTGTAAAGTCTTGTGATTTGTCATGAGAGAGGTCTTAAGTGTCTCTCTCATGTATTTTGTGGATGATATTAAGCTTGAAGATGGATTAGAGTTGATAAAATGCATGTTTGAGTTGAAAATATGAAAACTGTCTTAAAGATCATTTGACTAGTCTGTATACTTTTGCTCATATCTTGAGCTATAGTTGTTCAAATGATGAAATTCCAATTGATATGGAAACTAGACTTGTAAACCTTGATTTTGTTAGAAGAGACCAAAACCTGATTCTCACTGCATGATAGTGAAAATCGGGATTGAATTCTGACTAGGATTGTGAATGTGCTTTTATGAACAGTCTGTGGTTTTTATGGAATATCTCAAGATTTACAAGTCCTATTGAGATGATTTTTGATGTTTTGAAAACTAAAAATTTAGGCCTACAACTTTGTTGAAGGCCATTTTGCGTGAAAATGTTGTTTTACAGGTTAAAAATGGCATAGAACTTGAGACTAGGAATCGGTCTCATGGCGGTTTAGGGCTCACGGTTACCATGAATATCATAGTAACCGTGAGGTGCCTAAACTTTCAGTTCGGGACTGAAGGAATGCAATGGCTCACGGTTACCAAGATTTCATAGTAACCGTGATCAATACTCGTAGCATTACTTCACGGTTACTACAATATCATAGTAACCGTGAGGTAATGAACTTTTAGTCCAGAAGGAAAAGCTATGCTATCTCACGGTTACTAAGGAATTCCTAGTAACTGTGACCCGAGTATAAAACCCTACGTCACGGTTACTACCATAATGTTGGTAACCGTGAGGTAGTCCGTTTTTAGTCCAGAACCAAAAAGGCTTCATATCTCACGGTTACTATGAAAATGGTGGTAACCGTGACCCTTATGGCAAGAGGGGTCTCACGGTTACCAAGAATTGGTAGTAACCGTGACCCCCCCTGTATTTTGAAAACCAAATGTTTTTGACTCATTTTGAAATATACTCTTGTCTAATCTTCTTTCAAGCTTATAAGTCATCCTAATTTGTATGGTATAATAAAAAAACCCTTCTAAAGTTCAAGAGTTCCTATTTATTGTGAGGTAAGCTTCCTTACCCTAAATGAAATGATATATGAGGTATTTTTTTTAATATATGATTGCTTTTATGTTATATAATAACATTACATGATAGTAAATATCTTGCATTCATTAATGCTATAGTTACACATGATATGAAAAGTAAATGAATTAAGCCTGCACTTAAAGACTTGGTTGTGGATAGATAGGCATGCCTATAGGATTATAGTTGCAGCTGCTATAGTCTGACTCTTATGAGTCCACAGTTGTCTCTATATGAGAACATAGTTCTGACCCAATGGGTCTATAGATTTAATACCTTCGGGTATTCACAGATTCGATACATTTGGTATCTACAGTACCCGTTATCCACTCCCACAGGAAATAGAGCAGGCTAATGAATAAGACAAATGGAATATGTATACAGTTAATGATTTATATTAATGATCCATTGAATTGACAATTTTTTTAACATGTTATGTATATATATACTATAATTGCATGCTTATGAATAATGTTCATGAAAATATATTAGTTGTTCCCCACTAAGCTTTATAGCTTAGCACGGGTGTTTATCCGTGTAGGTCCTCTGGATTAAACGTTGAGTCAGGGACAAGGGCCACAATCTTCTCAGCCAACATCAATTTAGGAAGAGTAAACTGAAGTGTGGAATTTCTTTGTGTTTGTTTTGGTAGTTAAAGATAAATTCATGTGTAAAGGCATGTAATTATTAAGTCTATGTATGTAATATCCTATAGTATGACAAGTACGACTCTCAATGTGACATGAATGATATAGTATGATGGTGTGTGTATGCACATATATGCATAGATAACAGATAGTTCCTAAGGAATTAACAGGAATAATTGAACTAATAAATGTAATTAGTAACAGTAATTAGGATTATCTAGTATAGTCATTACATCTTTGGTATCAGAGCGCCTTGGTTTAGGCGGTTCTGGCCAATAGGCAATTTCAAGGGTTATAGATATATAGAAGTATGTTGATGTTGGCTAATTGTGGTTGTCCCTGTGTTTCTTAATATAGTTCGGGATGGAAGGTCATCATGATGGAATAGATGAATCGGCTGAGAGCAATTTACCGGGTCAATCGAATCCTTCTCAGCCCGACACCTCTACATCTTCGAGAGGTGGTGCAGCTGCTACCAATGCTGGGGAAGCTTTGTTAAAAATTTCCCAGGACATGGCTCAGATCTTACAAAGAATGACTGCACCCAAGGCTCCTATTTCTGAACTTAGGAAGCATGGTGCGGAAGAATTCTTAGGCTGTACGTGGGAAGAGTCTGAGAAAGCCGAGTTATGGCTCGAAAGATTGGAGAGAGTGTTCACAGAGATTCAATGCCCCGTCAATCAGAAGGTAGCTTGTACTGTATCCTTACTTCAAGGAGCAGCTTATGACTGGTGGAAGTTAGTCCAAACTCAACCCCAGCTACCTGAAATTCTCACTTGGGATTTCTTTATTGCTGAATTCAAAAAGAGATACGTAACAGAGGCGTATAAAGATGAGAAGCTGAAACAATTTTTGAATCTAAGGCAAAGAGGTATGTCAGTGGCTGAGTACGAAGCAGAATTCAGTCGCTTGAGTAAGTATGCACCGAGGCCTATGTTAACTGGGACTTTCCAATGTCGCCAGTTTCAAGAGGGATTGAATGATCATATCCGAGATCATTTGATAGGCCCTATTTCTTTGCATCCTGTGGATTATCATCAATTAGTGCAAGCAGCTATTCGAGTTGAAAAAGAAGAGAATGTGAAAAGAGAAAGAGAGCAAAGAAGAAGAAGTTTTTCTCGGGGTGGTTCTTCCTCGGGGAAAAGAACAAGAGCACAACAAGGAGAGCAATCTACAGAATCTGGGAATCGCCCTGCTTCTAGAGGTAGACAGCAAGGGACTTTTAATTCAGGGAGAGCTAGTAGAGGTGCTGCTTCAGGACAGGGTAGAGGACAAGCTCCAGAGTGCACCTATTGTTTCAGACGACATTGGGGCACCTGTAGGATGCTTACAGGTGGTTGTTTTAGGTGTGGTAGTACGGAGCACTTTATGGCTAATTGTCCTCTGACACAAGAACAGGCTTCCAGTCAACAGAGTAACCGAAGAGCTTCCCAAGCACCTTCATCTGGCAGAAGTTGGGGTAGAGGTAGAAGTGGATAGGGTCTGTTTAGGGCCCAGTCCAGGAATGCATCTGAGACGGTGGATCGACCCTTTACTTCGACACCTCCTGCTAGAGCTTATGCGATGAAGGGACGAGAAGATGCTGATACTCCTGATATCATAGCTGGTACATTCTCCCTCTTTGATACTGATGTATATGTGCTTATAGACCCAGGATCTACACATTCGTATATTTGTAATGGGGAGCTGGGTAGAAATGTATCTGTTGTTGATCATTTGAACTATGATATATGTGTGATTAGTCCCTTGGGCCATAGTATTCATGTTAATAAAGTTTATAGAAATTGCCCAATTAGAGTTCAAAAGAGAGAGTTCCCAACTGATCTAATAGTGTTACCTTTTCATGAATTTGATGTAATCCTGGGTATGGACTGGTTGTCTAGGTATCAGGCCATAGTAGATTGTAAAGCTAAAACGGTAATTGTTAAGAAAGATGGGGGAGTTGAGACATTGATCAAGGGTAGTAAGTCTAAACCCTTAACCAATGTTATTTCTGCAATGAAAGCAAAAAGATTTCTTCGAAAGGGATGTGAAGCATACTTGGCTGTGGTTCTTGATTCAAAAAGGGAGACAGTTAATCTTCAGGACATTCCAGTGATCAATGAATTTCCTGATGTTTTTCCTGAAGAACTTCCTGGTTTGCCACCGGAGAGAGAAGTTGAGTTATCAATTGAAGTTGTACCTGGTACAGCTCCTATCTCTCGAGCACCTTATAGAATGGCACCAACCGAGCTAAAAGAGTTAAAGGTCCAGTTGCAAGAGTTGTTAGACAAAGGCTTTATCAAGCCTAGTGTATCACCCTGGGGTGCACCAGTGCTATTTGTCAAGAAGAAGGATGGCACTTTGAGAATGTGTATAGATTACAGGCAACTTAATAAGATGACTGTGAAGAACAAGTATCCTTTACCTCGGATTGAGGATCTTTTTGATCAGTTGCGTGGTGCAGGAGTATTTTCTAAAATTGATCTGAGGTCTGGATATTATCAACTTCGAGTTAAAGACATGGATGTTCAGAAGACTGCATTTAGGACTCGATATGGACATTACGAATTTTTATTAATGCCTTTCGGGTTGACTAATGCACCGGCTGCTTTCATAGATCTGATGAATAGGGTGTTCAAACCCTATTTAGATCAGTTTGTTGTGGTATTCATAGATGATATTTTGGTTTATTCTCGTGATGAAGCGAAGCATGCAGAACATCTGAGAATAGTACTACAAACCTTGAGAGAGCAACAATTGTATGCAAAGTTAAGTAAGTGTGAATTCTGGCTTAAAGAAGTTGCTTTCCTTGGGCACGTGGTGTCTTCTGAAGGCATCAGGGTGGATCCTAAAAAGATAGAGGCAATAGTGAATTGGAAGCCGCCTAGAAATGTACCAGAAGTTCGAAGTTTCCTGGGCTTAGCCGGTTATTATAGGCGGTTTGTGAAAGGATTTTCAGTTATTGCCTCTCCACTCACTAGAATACTACGAAAAGAAGCTAAATTTGAGTAGACAGATCGTTGTCAAGCCAGTTTTGATCAGTTAAAAGAAATGTTAACTCAAGCTCCAGTTCTTACTCAACCAGTAGCGGATAAGGAATATGCCATGTACAGTGATGCATCGAGAAATGGATTGGGTTGTGTTCTGATGCAAGAGGGTAAGGTAGTGGCCTATGCTTCAAGACAGTTAAAACCTCATGAACAGAATTATCCGACTCATGATCTAGAGCTAGCCGCAATTGTGTTTGCTTTAAAGATATGGCGGCATTATCTTTATGGTGAGAAATGCAGGATCTTTACTGATCACAAGAGTCTTAAATACTTGCTTACTCAGCGAGATCTTAATTTAAGACAACGCAGGTGGCTAGAATTGTTCAAGGACTATGATTGTATAGTCGATTATCATCCAGGAAAAGCAAATGTGGTAGCGGATGCTTTAAGTCGAAAAATGATAGCGACTTTATTATTACAAGATTGTAAATGGAAGTTTTTTTTTTGATGGAGCTTTGTTAGCCCAGTTACGAGCTCGCCCCAGCCTAAGACAGACAGTGATAGATGCACAGGCAAATGATGTAAAGTTGCAACAGTTGATTCACTCAGTTGGTTCAGGAGGTCCGATAGAATATTCTGTGGGAAGTGATGGTGGTCTTTACTATCGGAATCGTCTGTGTGTACTAGATGTTAAAGAATTAAAGGAAGATTTATTGCACGAAGCTCATAGTACAGTATTCACTATGCATCCAGGTGGCAACAAGATGTATAGATACTTGAAGCAATTCTATTGGTGGCCAGGAATGAAAAGAGACGTAACTGAGTATATCTCCAAGTGCCTAACCTGTCAACAAGTAAAAGCAGAACATCAACTTCCTTCGGGATTGTTGAATCCTCTTCCCATTCCTCAATGGAAGTGGGACAATGTCACTATGGATTTCATTACAGGTTTGCCCACTACCCAAAGAAAACATGATGCAGTGTGGGTCATAGTAGACAGACTGACAAAGGTGGCTCACTTTATACCAATTCGAACCAACTATTCAATGGATAGATTGGCTGAATTGTACATAGATCAAATTATTAGATTGCATGGGGTGCCTGTTTCAATTGTTTCGGATCTGGATCCGAGGTTCACTTCCAGATTTTGGAAGAGTCTACAGCAAGCCTTAGGTACAAAACTTCTCCTTAGTACTGCATTTCATCCTCAGACTGATGGACAGTCAGAAAGGGTTATACAAGTGCTAGAAGACATGTTAAGGGGTTGTGTGCTAGATTTTCTAGGAAGTTGGGATAGATATGTTACACTGATGGAGTTTGCATACAATAATGGCTACCAAACTAGCATTGGTATGCCACCTTATGAAGCGCTCTATGGTCGGAAATGTAGAACTCCTACCTGTTGGACAGAATTAGCTGAAGGCAAGTTGACGGGTCCTGATATTGTTAAAAACACTGAAGAGAAGATTCAACTTGTTAAACAGAGATTGAAGGAAGCCAGTGACAGACAGAGATCTTATGCCAACCTAAAAAGGAAAGATATTAAATATCAGGTTGGCGATAAAGTGTTTTTAAAGGTGTCCCCATGGAGAAAGGTATTACGGTTTGGAAAGAAAGGAAAGCTTAGCCCACGGTTTATAGGTCCTTATAGGATCTTGGATCGGATTGGACCAGTAGCATACCATTTGGAGTTTTCTAGTGAGCTATCAAAATTGCATAATGTCTTCCATGTTTCCATGCTCCGGCGGTACCGATCTGATGAGTCACACATCATACCAGTACAAGATGTCAGTGTCAAATCTGATTATACGTATGATGAAGAACCTAAGCAGATTCTGGCTAAAGAAGTTAAACAGTTGCGAAACAAAGAGATTCCTTTAGTCAAAGTCTTATGGCAACACCACGGTGTGCAAGAAGCGACTTGGGAACCTGAAGAAGTTATGCGGGCTCAGTACCCACAACTCTTCAATACAGGTATGAATTTCGAGGACGAAATTCTTTTAGGGGGAGAGAGTTGTAATACCCCTTCATGTACCCTAGAAGAATTATCATTAATTAATTATTGTTATCCATGTTTAAATAAGCGTAAATACATGTGGAGGGACTTAATTGAAAAACTAAAGTAAAAGAATTGGGGTAAGAATAGAAATAAAAGAAGTTGAGGGACCAAATTGCAAAAGAATTATTGTGAGGGACATTTGGACCAATTAGAGAATTGGAAAAAGAGATATTTTGGAGAGAGAGCCGGCCATCTTCAGGGTCTCCATCTCCATTTTCATCTTCTCCAACTCTCCTCTCTCTTATCCTCTCTCTCTCTAGAGTTTTCTTTGAATTAGGGTAAGAAAAGAGAAAGAATTTCTTGGTTTTGGGCTTAAGGTAATAATCTTAAGCTTTCATATGTGTGATTCATGGATTAGTTTGTTAGTGTTTCATATAATTGTCTTATGTTTATAGAAGGAGAGCCAAGCAAAGGCAAGGGGAAGGAAACTCCTTCAAGGTTGAAGAAGAGAAAGATCAAACAAGGTATGGGAACTTAGGGTTTTCTTTGTGTGTAAAGTCTTGTGATTTGTCATGAGAGAGGTCTTGAGTGTCTCTCTCATGTATTTTGTGGATGATATTAAGCTTGAAGATGGATTAGAGTTGATAAAATGCATGTTTGAGTTGAAAATATGAAAACTGTCTTAAAGATCATTTGACTAGTCTGTATACTTTTGCTCATATCTTGAGCTATAGTTGTTCAAATGATGAAATTCCAATTGGTATGGAAACTAGACTTGTAAACCTTGATTTTGTTAGAAGAGACCAAAACCTGATTCTCACTGCATGATAGTGAAAATCGGGATTGAATTCTGACTAGGATTGTGAATGTGCTTTTATGAACAGTCTGTGGTTTTTATGGAATATCTCAAGATTTACAAGTCCTATTGAGATGATTTTTGATGTTTTGAAAACTAGAAATTTAGGCCTATAACTTTGTTGAGGCCATTTTGCTTGAAAATGTTGTTTTACAGGTTAAAAATAGCATAGAACTTGAGACTAGGAATCGGTCTCAAGGCAGTTTAGGGCTCACGGTTACCATGAATATCATAGTAACCGTGAGGTGCCTAAACTTTCAGTTCGGGACTGAAGGAATGCAATGGCTCACGGTTACCAAGATTTCATAGTAACCGTGATCAATACTCGTAGCATTACTTCACGGTTACTACAATATCATAGTAACCGTGAGGTAATGAACTTTTAGTCAAGAAGGAAAAGCTATGTTATCTCACGGTTACTAAGGAATTCCTAGTAACTGTGACCCGAGTATAAAACCCTATGTCACGGTTACTACCATAATGTTGGTAACCGTGAGGTAGTCCGTTTTTAGTCCAGAACCAAAAAGGCTTCATATCTCACGGTTACTATGAAAATGGTGGTAACCGTGACCCTTATGGCAAGAGGGGTCTCACGGTTACCAAGAATTGGTAGTAACCGTGACCCCCCCTGTATTTTGAAAACCAAATGTTTTTGACTCATTTTGAAATATACTCTTGTCTAATCTTCTTTCAAGCTTATAAGTCATCCTAATTTGTATGGTATAACAAGAAAACCCTTCTAAAGTTCAAGAGTTCCTATTTTATTGTGAGGTAAGCTTCCTTACCCTAAATGAAATGATATATGAGATATTTTTTTTAATATATGATTGCTTTTATGTTATATAATAACATTACATGATAGTAAATATCTTGCATTCATTAATGCTATAGTTACACATGATATGAAAAGTAAATGAATTAAGCCTGCACTTAAAGACTTGGTTGTGGATAGATAGGCATGCCTATAGGATTATAGTTGCAGCTGCTATAGTCTGACTCCTTTGAGTCTACAGTTGTCTCTATATGAGACCATAGTTCTGACCCAATGGGTCTATAGATTTAATACCTTTGGGTATTCACAGATTCGATACCTTTGGTATCTACAGTACCCGTTATCCACTCCCACAGGAAATAGAGCAGGCTAATGAATAAGACAAATGGAATATGTATACAGTTAATGATTTATATTAATGATCCATTGAATTGACAATTTTTTTAACATGTTATGTATATATATACTATAATTGCATGCTTATGAATAATGTTCATGAAAATATATTAGTTGTTCCCCACTAAGCTTTATAGCTTAGCACGGGTGTTTATCCGTGTAGGTCCTCTGGATTAAACATTGAGTCAGGGACAAGGGCCACAATCTTCTCAGCCAACATCAATTTAGGAAGAGTAAACTGAAGTGTGGAATTTCTTTGTGTTTGTTTTGGTAGTTAAAGATAAATTCATGTGTAAAGGCATGTAATTATTAAGTCTATGTATGTAATATCCTATAGTATGACAAGTACGACTCTCAATGTGACATGAATGATATAGTATGATGGTGTGTGTATGCACATATATGCATAGATAACAGATAGTTCCTAAGGAATTAACAGGAATAATTGAACTAATAAATGTAATTAGTAACAGTAATTAGGATTATCTAGTATAGTCATTACAGTTCGTTCTCCGTGGTAGATCAAAAATAGATAAAGGATAAGAATTCCTAAAGGAATTTTCTTCCACCATCCATTCTCCATGGTGCTTAGGACCTTTTTCTACTGTATGATTCTCATGGATTGATAAAAAAAAAAGTTGAAGGCATAAAAAGGTCCCAAGAGGCATTTCCTAAGGTATCAAATGATGAAGATGAAGATTTTAAAGATATAATGGAAATAAAATTTGAGGACATTTAAGAGAACTTAATTTATGAAATTGGCAAAGATTTGAGAAGAAAGTCTTAAAGATTTTTTATTGCATTGATCATTCAGATCGGACCTTTCAGATTATCACTTAGGCCTGATATTCTCTTAGCCCAAAGCCCAACTCCAAGCAAAGATCTATGCCTATTTCAGTCACTATACCAATAAAATCTAATCAAATTGATAGGCCATACCTTGTCATATCAATACAATCCGATCGAACTGATAGGTCATGCCTTGTCATGTTTATTGACATGTCTTGTAATGGCCTCAACACCGGGTTAGCCGTGAACAGTACTTTCCGATAGTGAATAGTATTTTTCGGGCCCGAAAGGGTACCCGAAAGTCAAAAATATTTTATTGGACCATCGAAAAGTATTGGTTATGGTGAGTCCGGAGTTAAAATTTGAAGTGAAATTGAGGTCAAATGGACCTGTAAAGGTCAAAAATACTAAAAAGTTAGCGAGTCAATTTCCCTGGTAGGGAATGTGACTTGATTTTGCGTAAATGATTAAAAATAGTAAACGAACTCCGAATATTGCCATATTTTGCATGCCTACATTAATTTTTGTGTAGAATATTTTAGTGATGAGAATGGAATTTTTCGGTGACACCGGCAGTTGTCGAATCGGACCAATAAGTTTGAATCGGACCGATAACGAACTCCGATTGAGCCAAAAATTTTCGTGTTAGCTAATTTTGATGTGATAAGAGTGATGAAATTATTTTTGGAGTGATTGGATGGCTGGAAGAGAGATAATTTTAATTGGGCCTTTAGGGGCCTAAATTGGGCCTTTTAAGTTAAATGGGCAAAGCCCATCACTTTGGCCCAAATTTGGGCCCATTAGGGAGAGTATAAGAGCTAGAATTCTGGAGAAAATTCCAGAAAACCAGCTCATCTTCCTCCTCCCTCTCACTTGGCCGAAACCCCTCTCTTTCCTTCTCCCTTTCTTTTACTTCATGGCTACTCAAAACTTCACCCAAATTCCAACTTAGGAATTGTATTTCCATCCCTCTAATATACTAAAATAGCTTCACTTGATTATTTTGGGCAAAGGAAGGGAAGAAATCAAGGAAAGAAAGAAAGAAAGAAGGGTAAGTTGGAGCTTGAGAATTTTAATGTTTTAAATTGATTTCTTAGTGGTTTTCCATAGATTTTTGGGTGTAAATTATGATTATGAGGTTTTTTTTTGCATTTGAGAACAAGAAAATGAAGAAATCTAAGCTTAAATGGGCTGCCCTATGTAGGTGAGCAAATAGAGGGGAGTTTTTCCAAGAACAAAGGCAAGGGAAAGGAAGCCTAGACTCCCTAATTCAAGAGAAAATTATAAGTGACTAATAAATCTTTACATTTTCTAAGTTTATGAATTTTTCTTAATTATGTAATTAGGACAAAAATGTTTAAAGTTGTTAATTGATGTAATTATGTTAGGGTAATTGTAATTAAGTGAGAGAAATGATGAATGGAAGATGAAAATGAAAGAAATACAATTTTTAGGAATGTGAAGTTGGGTTGGCCGAATTTCATCACTAGGGTATATAGTGAGAAATTGCATAAAAATAATAATTGTTAGCTAAAATTAATAGTAGATATGAAAATTAACGTCCATGAATTTTTAGAGAATATTTGGAATTAATTTAGTAATTTTCAAGATTAATTATAGTGTATGTATATAGTGAAAGTTGTGATTTATAGTGAATTAATTGATTATTTTAATGAAAAATGATAATAAATAATAAATAATGCATAAATAAATTTTATTGGAATTTATTGAAATTATTGTGATTTTTGTTTAGAATTTAATGTTAATATGTATATTGAAAATAATTGAATTATTGATTAATAATTGCATAAAAATGCTGAAATTGATTAATTTATATGAAATTAAATTAATGTCAATGAAAAGAAATAAAAAGTCAATTATTGAATTTTTTGACTTGAAAAGAATTAATAAAGTGATTATTTCTGTGCCCTTAGAATTAGTCTGGCAGTAAAAACTAGGTCTAGATATAGTTGGCTAGCCATAGGAACACCCTTTACCGCGGTGCAGGTCATGGCGACTTGCTTTGCTATGGGTAGGATCATTGATCTCCATAGCTTAAGTGTTAATGTTAAAGTGAAAAGTGCAGTGTTCTGAGAATGGTTCCTTGGGAATCATTTCTCTTTTTAGTGGGGCCCGTGGGGTCCATGTTCCGTGTATCCGGTCTGAGATTTTTTGCCGGGTCTGTACTAGGGGCATAATGATAATAAATTGAGAAAGAAATGAAAAGACAATGAAAAGTACAAAAAGAAAGTGAAGAAGGACCATAATGAAAGAAAAAGAAAGTTTAGGAGCAAAATGGTAATTTTTTCAAAAAGTGTAAAAAGATAGTAAATTAAGTGAAAATTGATTAGTTAAGGATAAAATAGTCAGATAATAGTTAAATTAATTAAAAAGTGAATTTTATAGACAACAAGGACTAAAATGTAATTTTGCTTATAATTGACAAATTAAGTGTAAAGAAATGTAAATTACTTCAGTTATCAGTTTAAAGATTATCATTGAGCCTTTAATGGCAAAATTCTAATTATGTGACTAAATTGAATAATTTTATAGAAAACGTTAAGTTATTGTTTAAAGGTAATAATAATTGATTTTATAATTATGTTTATATTTATATGCTAATACTTAAGAATAAAAATGGAAATGTTAGGAAATGTATCGATTGTTAGTCACCACTGAGCATATTTAGTGCTCAGCGTGTAGTTTTACTGCGCGCAGGTAAACAGGAGCTGGAGCAAGAATGCAGATTGCAGGATTTCTTTTAGATTGCTCTAGTTGTATAATTTTGGCATGTATATATGAGTACAAGTTTTACTTATGGTTATGTAATGTAAACAGAAGTTATTGTACTAAGGAGTATGGGTTTGTGAGCAAATGAAATGGATGGAATGAATGTATATTGTTGTTATTTTTTATTGTTGTGCCTCTGAGAGGCTGTGTGGTTTGTCTGTTTTTCAAGGGGCTAGTACTATGTACAGCCGTTATATTGCAAAATTTTTATTAAGTGCATAGTAAATTGGACAGTTATAAGTCAATGGCGAAAGGTAGTTTTGATTAAGCAAATGTCGATAAGGTTTTTAGGTATAGAAGTTAAAAAAAAAAAATTCCGGTCTTCGGTACGCCGGTACAGTTTAAGGAGGGATAAGGGTGTTACAATTTGTGGTATCAGAGCTGTGGTTTAGACGGTTCTAAGATCGGAGTGGGTGCAATGTTTGATTTAAATTGATTATATACATGCCAATTGTTATTTTGAGAAGTTATTTTGGAATTAATGAATTCTTGCTCCTTTCTGTTTTATAGTGAAAAGATGTCTGGAGAGCCGAGCCGTGAGGCAGGCGATAATAGGAGTGAGGCCTCAAGTAATATGGGGCAACAGGAGGTCCCACCACAGCAGGCACCTCCACCAGTAGCGCCTCCTCCTCCTCCTCCTCCTCCTCAGCTGGATTTCCTTAACCTGATGTCAGATTACATCCAGCAGTGACTTCAGGCTGCACAGATTCAGGCACCGCCACCAGTGATACAGGTTCAGCAGCCTGTTCCGCCTAGAAGAAGACCTATATTGGAGCAGTTGAAAAGACTGGGAGCAGAGGATTTTTCAGGTGAGGACCCTTTGACGCCAGCAGTTGCTGAGGCATGGCTTTTTAAAATGAAGAGATTGTTTGAAATTACCCATAGTTCTGAAGAAGAGAAGCTTGAGTGTATTATAGCCTTGCTTCAGGGTCCAGCTTTTATTTGGTGGGACTCAGTTCGGAGACATACACCTACAGACCGTCTGAATTGGAAGTTCTTCATTGATCAGTTTGAGAAGAAATATGTTGGGTCTGAATACAGGCTTGCTATGCAAGATGCTTTCTGGAGGCTGAGACAAGGAAACCGTACAGTAGCTAAGTATGATAGAGAGTTTGAGCGCTTGAGCGCTTATTTAGGTGAGGGCTTGGTTACAGAAGAGAGATTATGTCAGCGATTTGAGAGGGGACTGCATACTGAGTTGAGGCAGATCATCGGGGCCCAGAAATACCCAGATCTGAGAACTATGATTGATGCAGCTCTCAAGTTAGAAACTACTCAGGTTGAGCAAGCAGAGAGGCAGTCCCGATTTCAGCAAAAGAGAAAGCAGGGACAGAGCAGTGGAAAGTTAGGACAGAGTAAAAAGCAAAAAGGTCAGCAGGCACCTCAGGGTCATTCACCAGCAGGCAGAGGACAGGGTAGTGCCTCCCGTGGCAAGTCTACTGCCACCATGACATCTAGTGCACCCCGAGGCAAAGATAGTGGGTCAGCAGTACAGTGTGAGCATTGTGGCAGGACACACCCTGGGGAGTGCAGATTTCTAACAGGAGCCTGTTTCAAGTGTGGGTCCCAAGATCACCAGATCAAAAACTGTCCCATGATACAGACTGCTTCAGTAGCTTCACCAGCTTTCGGTACTGGATCTTCTGCACCACGTGGCCGTGGTAGGGGAGCAGCCCCTAATCCATCAGCCTCCAGACCAGTTGGCCAGTCGTCTCAGGGACAGAGGCGGTCAGGGGGATAGACATATGCTGTGAGAGCTCGTGAAGAGGAGGATGCTCCTGATGTGATTGTGGGTAAGTTCATTCTGTTATCTGATTCTGTACATGCATTGATAGATCCTAGATCCATACATTCCTATATTAGCATAGAATTGGCACGGGGTAAAGGGATGAAAGAGGCCTACTTGGACCAGGATATCTTGGTGAGTAATCCTCTGGGGCATAGTGTGGTAGTGAATAAGGTATATAGACAGTGTCCTATCAGTGTCCAGGGACATGTATTCCTGGCAAATCTTATCGAATTGCCCTTCTGTGAGTTTGATTTAATTCTTGGGATGGATTGGTTATCTGCCCACCAGGCGACTGTCGAGTGCAGAAAGAAGAGGGTTACATTATAGCTTCAGAATGGTGATGACATCACTATTGTAGCTGCGAGATCTGACTTTTTGTCGGAGGTGATATCAGCCACTGCAGCAAAAAGATTGATCAGAAAAGGCTGTGAAGCATATATGTGTTTTGCAGTGGAGGCGAAGAAGGATAGTTTAAAGGTGTCAGATGTGCCTACAGTTAGGGAGTTCCAGGATGTGTTCCCAGATGAGCTTTCAGGCTTACCACCTGATAGAGAAGTGGAATTCTCCATTGAGGTCACTCCTGGTACTGCTCCTATCTCTATTGCTCCGTATAGAATGGCACCTGTAGAATTGAAAGAGTAAAAGATTCAGCTTCAGGAGTTGCTCGATAAGGGATTTATCAGACCTAGCACTTCTCCATGGGGAGCACCTGTCCTATTTGTAAAGAAAAAGGATGGAACTCTTCGACTGTGCATAGATTACCGGCAACTAAATAAAGTGACAGTCAAGAACAAGTATCCCCTCCCTCACATAGAAGATCTGTTTGATCAGCTTAAGGGAGCGGGTGTCTTCTCCAAGATAGATCTGAGATCGGGCTATTATCAAATGGGGGTAAAAGAAATGGATGTGCCTAAGACTGCTTTCCGTACTAGGTATGGCCATTATGAGTTTTTGGTCATGCCATTTGGGCTTACAAATGCACCAGCAGCTTTCATGGACTTGATGAACAGAGTTTTTCACCCCTAATTGGATCATTTTGTGGTGGTCTTCATTGATGACATACTGGTGTATTCTAAGACACCAGAAGAGCATGATGAACATCTGAGGATTGTATTGCAGACATTGAGAGAAAAGCAGCTTTATGCCAAGTTTAGCAAATGTGACTTTTGGCTAAATGAAGTATCCTTTTTGGGTCAAGTTATCTCAGCAGAGGGTATTGAAGTAGATCCTTCAAAGATTAAAGCAATCCTTCAATGGAAGCCACCCAAAAATGTAACCGAAGTGCGAAGTTTTCTGGGTTTAGCTGGATACTATAGGAGATTTATCAAGGGCTTCTCCACCATTACAGTTCCTATGACAAGACTGCTACAGAAAAATGCCAAATTTGTGTGGACTGACAAGTGCCAAGAGTGTTTTGAGAAGTTAAAGACAATGTTGACAGAAGCTCCTATACTTACTCAACCTGAGTCAGGCAAGGATTTTGTCATTTACAGTGATGCTTCCAAGAATGGGCTAGGCTGCGTTCTGATGCAAGAAGGCAAGGTGATAGCTTATGCTTCTCGGCAACTCAAGACTCATGAGAAAAACTATCCTACTCATGATCTAGAGTTAGCAACCATTGTTTTTGCACTAAAGATATGGAGGCATTACTTATATGGAGAAAGATGCTACATTTACTTAGATCACAAGAGTTTAAAGTATTTGCTTACCCAGAATGAACTCAATCTTAGACAGAGACGCTGGTTAGAGTTGATCAAAGACTATGATTGCTACATCGACTACCATCCAGGAAAAGCAAATGTAGTGGCTGATGCTCTCAGCAGAAAATTTATGTCAGGTAATGTTAATGTTTTGAAATGAATTTGTGCAAGGCATTGATAAGTGTAAATGATTAATAGTGATCTCTGCAGCTCTTCGGGCAATGAACACCAGCTTAAGTTTGGCTACAGATGGAGCTATAATAGCTGAACTACGAGTTAAACCAGATTTTGTACATCAAGTGAAAGCGGCTCAGAAAGGAGATGACAAACTAAAGGCCATTGTGGAAAAGCTACAGCATAACAGTGAAAGTGACTACTCATTGTCAAATGACGGAAGCCTTTATTTCAAAGGAAAACTTTATGTGCCAGCTCAGGAAGAATTGAAGAAAGAGATTCTGACAGAAGCACACCATAGTAGCTATGCTATGCATCCTGGGAGTAACAAAATGTACCAGGATTTGAAAGTCTACTATTGGTGGCCAGGCATGAAGCGGGATGTGGCTGAATTTGTGGGCAAATGTCTGACATGTCAACAGGTGAAAGCAGAACATCAGGTACCTTCTGGGCTACTTCAACCACTTGTTATTCCAGAGTGGAAGTGGGATCAGGTAACCATGGACTTTGTGACTGGGCTACCTATGAATCAGTGGAAACATGATGCCATTTGGGTAATAGTTGACCGCCTCACCAAATCAGCTCACTTCTTGCCAGTTCGGATGGATTTCTCTTTGACCCGGCTGGCAGAACTCTATATAAAGGAAGTAGTTAGATTGCATGGAGTGCCTGCATCCATTGTGTCAGACAGGGATCCCAGGTTTACTTCTCACTTCTGGAAGAGTTTTCAAGATGCTCTAGGTACTAGACTTCGCCTCAGTACGACTTTTCACCCTCAGACTGATGGACAATCCGAGCGAGTGATTCAGATATTAGAGGATATGCTTCGGTGTTGTGTCCTTGAATTTGGTACTAATTGGGAAAAACATTTACCATTAGCTGAGTTCGCCTACAACAACAGCTATCAGACCAGTTTGAAAATGGCTCCATTTGAAGCATTGTATGGTAGGAAGTGCAGGACTCCTTTGTACTGGACTGAATTAAGTGAAAGAAAGCTTTTGGGTTCGGATTTTATTCGTGACTCTGAAGAAAAGGTCCAGATCATTAAAAGCAGATTAAAGGAAGCAATGGATCGTCAGAAGTCTTATGCAGATCTGAAAAGGAAAGATATCGAGTTCCAGGTCGGAGATAAGGTCTTTTTGAAGGTATCTCCATGGAAAAAAGTTCTGAGATTTGGAAAGAAGGGCAAGTTAAGCCCTAGATTCATTGGTCCGTATGAGGTGCTTCAACGAGTGGGTCCCGTGGCCTATAGATTGAAATTGCCATCTGTTTTGGAGAAGATACATGACGTCTTTCATGTGTCTATGCTTCGCAGATATAGGTCTGATCCGAGTCATGCGATAACCCCTGAAGAGGTACAAGTTCAAACTGATATGAGTTATGAAGAAAGACCAGTACAGATTTTGGCTAGGGAAGTTCGACAGCTTCGGAACAAACAGATCCCTTTGGTGAAAGTCCTATGGCATCACCATAATGTCGAAGAAGCAACATGGGAACCCAAAGCAATGATGAGACAGCGTTATCCTTTACTTTTTAGTTCAGGTAAATTTCGAGGACGAAATTTCTTTTAGTAGGGGAGAAATGTATGGCCTCAACACCGGGTTAGCCGTGAACAGTACTTTTCGATGATGAATAGTGTTTTTCGGGCTTGAAAGGGTACCCGAAAGTCAAAAATATTTTATTGGACCATCGGAAAGTATTGGTCATGGTGAGTCCGGAGTTGAAATTTGAAGTGAAATTGAGGTCAAATGAACCTTTAAAGGTCAAAAATACTAAAAAGTTAGCAAGTCAATTTCCCTGGTAGGGAAGGTAACTTGATTTTGCGTAAATGATTAAAAATAGTAAACGAACTCCGAATATTGCCATATTTTGCATGCCTACATGAATTTTTGTGTAGAATATTTTAGTGATGAGAATGAAATTTTTCGGTGACACCGGCAGTTGTTGAATCGGACCGATAAGTTTGAATCGGACAGATAACGAACTCCGATTAAGCCAAAAATTTTCGTGTTAGCTAATTTTGATGTGATAAGAGTGATGGAATTATTTTTGGAGTGATTGGATGGCTGGAAGAGAGAGAATTTTAATTAGGCCTTTAGGGGCCTAAATTGGGCCTTTTAAGTTAAATGGGCAAAGCCCATCACTTTGGCCCAAATTTGGGCCCATTATGGAGAGTATAAGAGCTAGAATTCTGGAAAAAATTCCAGAAAACCAGCTCATCTTCCTCCTCCCTCTCACTTGGCCGAAACCCCTCTCTTTCCTTCTCCCTTTCTTTTACTTCATGGCTACTCAAAATTTCTCCCAAATTCCAACTTAGGAATTGTAGTTCCATCCCTCTAATATACTAAAATAGCTTCACTTGATTGTTTTGGGCAAAGGAAGGGAAGAAATCAAGGAAAGAAAGAAAGAAGGGTAAGTTGGAGCTTGAGAATTTTAATGTTTTAAATTGATTTCTTAGTGATTTTCCATAGATTTTTGGGTGTAGATTATGATTATGAGGTTAGTTTTTGCATTTGAGAACAAGAAAATGAAGAAATCTAAGCTTAAATGGGCTGCCCTATGTAGGTGAGCAAATAGAGGGGAGTTTTTCCAAGAACAAAGGCAAGGGAAAGGAAGCCTAGACTCCCTAATTCAAGAGAAAATTGTAAGTGACTAATAAATCTTTACATTTTCTAAGTTTATGAATTTTTCTTAATTATGTAATTAGGACAAAATTGTTTAAAGTTGTTAATTGATGTAATTATGTTAGGGTAATTGTAATTAAGTGAGAGAAATGATGAATGGAAGATGAAAATGAAAGAAATACAATTTTTAGGAATGTGAAGTTGGGTTGGCCGAATTTCATCACTAGGGTATATAGTGAGAAATTGCATAAAAATAATAATTGTTACCTTAAATTAATAGTAGACATGAAAATTAATGTCCATGAATTTTTAGAGAATATTTGGAATTAATTTAGGAATTTTCAAGATTAATTATAGTGTATGTATATAGTGAAAGTTGTGATTTATAGTGAATTAATTGATTATTTTAATGAAAAATGATAATAAATAATGCATAAATAAATTTTATTGGCATTTATTGAAATTATTGTGATTTTTGTTTAGAATTTAATGTTAATATGTATATTGAAAATAATTGAATTATTGATTAATAATTGCATAAAAATGGTGAAATTGATTAATTTATATGAAATTAAATTAATGTCAATGAAAAGAAATAAAAAGTCAATTATTGAATTTTTTGGACTTGAAAAGAATTAATAAAGTGATTATTACTGTGCCCTTAGAATTAGTCTAGCAGTAAAAACTAGGTCTGGATATAGTTGGCTAGCCATAGGAACACCTTTTACCGCGGTGCAGGTCATGGCGACTTGCTTTGCTATGGGTAGGATCATTGATCTCCATAGCTTAAGTGTTAATGTTAAAGTGAAAAGTGCAGTGTTCTGAGAATGGTTCCTTGGGAATCATTTCTCTTTTTAGTGGGGCCCGTGGGGTTCATGTTCCGTGTATCCGGTCTGAGATTTTTTGCTGGGTCTATACTAGGGGCATAATGGTAATAAATTGAGAAAGAAATGAAAAGACAATGAAAAGTACAAAAAGAAAGTGAAGAAGGACCATAATGAAAGAAAAAGAAAGTTTAGGGGCAAAATGGTAATTTTTCCAAAAAGTGTAAAAAGATAGTAAATTAAGTGAAAATTGATTAGTTAAGGATAAAACAGTCAGATAATAGTTAAATTAATTAAAAAGTAAATTTTATGGACAACAAGGACTAAAATGTAATTTTGCTTATAATTGACAAATTAAGTGTAAAGAAATGTAAATTACTTCAGTTATCAGTTTAAAGATTATCATTGAGCCTTTAATGGCAAAATTGTAATTATGTGACTAAATTGAATAATTTTATAGAAAACGTTAAGTTATTATTTAAAGGTAATAATAATTGATTTTATAATTATGTTTATATTTATATGCTAATACTTAAGAATAAAAATGGAAATGTTAGGAAATGTATCGATTGTTAGTCACCACTGAGCATATTGAGTGCTCAGCGTGTAGTTTTACTGCGCGCAGGTAAACAGGAGCTGGAGCAAGAATTCAGATTGCAGGATTTCTTTTAGATTGCTCTAGTTGTATAATTTTGGCATGTATATATGAATACAAGTTTTACTTATGGTTATGTAATGTAAACAGAAGTTATTGTACTAAGCAGTGTTGGATTGTGAACAAATGAAATGGATGGAATGAATTTATATTATTGTTATTTTTGATTGTTGTGCCTCTGAGAGGCTGTGTGGTTTGTTTGCTTTTCAGGGGGCTAGTACTATGTACAGCCGTTATATTGCAAAATTTTTATTAAGTGCATAGTAAATTGGACAGTTATAAGTCAGTGGCGAAAGTTAGTTTTTGATTAAGCAAATGTCGATAAGGTTTTCAGGTATAGAAGTTAAAAAAAAAAATTCGGTCTTCGGTACGCCGGTACAGTTTAAAAAGGGATAAGGGTGTTACAGTTAAATAAAATATTTTTCACTTTCGGGTCCAATTTTCGACCCGGATGCACTATTCATCATCGTAATTTACTGTTCATGACCAGACCGGTGTTGAGGCCATTACATAACTTGAGGTTAAATCACTTACATCTTTATGATCAACCAAAGTTCTTTCGCTTGGTCACTAAAAGATATTCTTGGTAGGGGTAAGTATGGATCGGTTAACTGCACCATTAACAATTTTATTAAACCGGTTCATTAATTTTAGTTAATCACTATATTGGTTTCAATTTTTAACTCGAATTTTTTGATCAGTTTATCAGTTAACAATTAAGAAATTTTAATATATAAATTTAATAAATTATACAATTTGTAATATTATTTTTAATAGTTAAAAATGCTTTAGAAATGAAAAAAATACAAATTAAATACAATATCAATTAAAAGAATCAAAACAAAAATAAAATTTTCATAATTGATTATAAAAATGAAATATATTCAATATGAAACTAACAATAGAGTGCTAATTATGTACATATAATGATGATGATGATGATGATGATGATGATGATAATAATAATAATAATAATAATAATAATAATAATAATTATTATTATTATTATTATTATTTACTAAAAGTATGTATTTTAATAATATTTTACAAAGTTATGTATCATAATATTTATAAATTACACAAATATTGAAAAATATAAGTGTAAAATTTAAAATATAATATATATATATACATAAATCGGTTCGGTTTTGGAATGGTTAACTGTCGATTTTTAAAAGTAAAAACCGTAAACTTAAAATTTCAATTTAGTTAACTTAAAAATCGATTTGATTTCAGATCGATTTTTTGGTTAACCGAAATGTTGATTTTTTTTCTCGCCCCTAATCCTTGGCAGTGATTTGGAAGTCATAACCCATAATCAATGTAGACCCGAGCTTTACACAAGTGAAATAGAAATTATAGAGGCATGCACAAGATTGAAAAAAGTTTATTTGGAAAAAGGTAGATTGGTAGGTCAATGTAGGGATGATCAAAGGGGTGCATTATCCCAATTGGTTAGCCAATGTGGTTTTGGTCAAGAAAAAGAATGGTAAGTTGCAAATGTGCATTGATTTCATAGATTTAAATAAGGCATGCCCGAAAGATAGCTATCCACTACTGAATATAGACCAACTTGTTAATGCTATTGCTTGCCATGGGATATATTCCCTCCTTGATGCTTATGCTGATTATCATCAAATATTGATATAGCTCTTAAATAAAGAGAAGACGAGTTTCGTCACTAACAAGGGAACTTATTGCTATAAAGTTATGTCCTTTGGCCTAAAAAATGCGAGAGCAACATACCAAAGATTAATGAACAAGATATTTAAAGATTAGATCGGACATAACTTGGAAGTATGTGTCAATGATATTATTGTGAAGAGCAAAAGTATATTGGAGCACGTTGCTGATCTAACTAAAGTGTTTGCCACTCTAAATCGATATCGTATGAAATTTAACCTAGAGAAATGCATGTTCGGAGTATCTTCTGGAAATTTTTAGGATTTGTGGTCTCTTATAGAGGGATCAAAGATAATCCCAAGATGATCAAGGCGATTTTAGACATGAGACTCCCTAAAAACGTGAAGGACATCTAGAAACTCAATGTATTGGGAAGATTCATATCCTCCTCATCTTAAAGATGTATCATTTTCTTTAAAAGGATGAGAAAGGCAAAACATTTCTTTTGAGGAAAGGACTGTCAAGTTGCCTTTAAAAAATTGAAGCGATTCCTCTTCGAGTTTTTGCATCTAAGCAGGCTAATTCTTAGGGAAAAAGCTTTATTTGTATCTCTCTACGTCAGAAGAAGTGGTGGTAGCAGTGCTAATTAGGGAAGAAGAAGATCAACAGAAGTCGATCAACTACTTAAGTCAAGTGCTTGAGGCTCTGAGCTCAAAAAGAGCCTAAATAAATAGCTCATCCTAGCTTTGATAATTTACACCACCAAATTAAAAAGATATTTTGAGGCTCATGCAATTATAGTCTGGCCAGATCAACCACTTAGAAAGCTACTTTAAAGGCCTAATCTCGAAGGAAAACTCATCGAATATGCTATAAATCTACAATCATTTGAGGTAAGATATGAGCCTAGGACTACCTTTAAAGCTCAGGCAAATAGTTGATTTTGTAGTTGAATTCACAGGCGATATCAAAATAAATCTGTAACGGCCTCAACACCGGGTTAGCCGTGAACAGTATTTTCCAAAGTGAATAGTATTTTTCGGGCCGAAAAGTGCACCCAGAAGTGAAAAATATTTTATTAGACCATCGGAAAATATTAGTCATGGTGAGTCCGAGGTTGAAATTTGAAGTGAAACCGAGGTCAAATGGATCTCGAAAAGTCAAAAATATTGAAAAGGTAGCGAGTCAATTTTTATTATCGGGAAATTGACTCAATATTGTATAAATATTTAAAAATAGTAAACGGACTCCAAAAATTACCAAAAATTGCAGTTAAGCCTAAAATAATATATAGATTATTTTGGATGCAAAAAGTAAATTTTTCTATAACACCGATATTTTTGGATTGGACTGATAAATTTAAATCGGACCGATAACGGACTCCGATTAAGTTGAAAATTTATGTTCCACCTATTTTTGATGTGATAAAAATTATGGAATCAATTTTAATATGAATCGGAGCTTTGAAAGTAATAACAAAAGTTTTAAGGACTAAAATAGTAAAATTATGGATAAATAAATATATATAAATAAATATATGAAAAGAAAAAAAAAGAAAGAAGAAAAAAAAATGAAATGAATGTCGGAAATTGTGGCAAATGGCCACAATCTTACAAATAAAAGAGAGAAAGAAACGTGGACCAAATGTAAAGAAAAGAAAAAAAAAAGAAAAAGAGAAGGTGCAGTGGTCGTCGACCAAAGAAAGAAAGAAAGAAAAAAAGAAAGAGAAAGAAAAGAAGGGAAGAAGGGACACCGCCGGCCACCCCTCACGCCGACCACCACCATGACGGCGACGAGCGGCGTGCCCTCTTCCTCTCACCGGCATCCGGCCTCCGTTGTGGTGATCCGATCGTCGAGTTTTTCTAGTTTTAGTTTAAATTGATTTTTTTGTTCGTTCCGGCGAATCAAGGCATCGGATGAGGACACCGCCACCACCGATCAACTCCCGACGATGAGGTGAGTCTTCCGGTGTATTCCATCGCTCCTCAAACGCCGGCGATCGGTAGATCGGAAATGGGTTTGGCGGGTGATTCAAGTCAAGATTCCGGCCAACCAAGGAATAATTTGGACGCGTGACCATCAGAAAAATGAAAGAGGAGATTCCGATCTACAAGGTGGCAATGTCGGATTGTCACCGGCGACGCTCCGGCGACGCTTCGGCGAGTCTCCGACAAGCAAATTATTAAGCAAATTGAAACGAATTCGACCGTTATTGTAATGTCTCAAAATTGACCCTGGTCGAAATTGTATAATTCACTGTCTTAATATGTAATTTAAATTGATGAAATGTGTGAAGCTTATGCTATGAGTTGAATATGGGTAACAAAATGAAAATGAAATGACTAAAAGTGTGGGTCAAACAATTAAAAAGAAGAAAAGTGAGGTTTAAATTTAAAGAATAAATATTTGTGTGTGTGTGTAAATAAATAAACAAAAAGGTTTGGGTCAAAAAGGTAAAAATAAAGAAATGGGTATTATTATTATTATTGTTAGTAGTATTATTAGGATTATTATTATTATTATAAAAAAAAATGAAAGAAAGGGAAGGAAAGAAAGAGGAGGAGGGAGGAAGGGAATCAGGGAAGAGAAGGGAGGCGGAGGGGAGGCGTCGGCGCCGATCAACGGCGCTCTGGCCGGCGATCGGTGCGGCTGCCACCACCTCGGCCACCGGCCTTTCTCTCCTCGTCGTTCCATCCCTCCGGTGGCTGTTTCTTCTTCTTTTTCTTTGTTGTTTAACCGGATCGATTTCCTCCTTTTTCCGGCGATCGCGACGGCGGTTGAGGGAGTTGATGGCACCGGTGGGATCCCAAGGCAGTGGCGGAGCTTTTGGTGGTCGCCGATCGTCCTCACTTGCCGGCAAAGTGGAGATCGGCGCTTGTGGCAGCAGGCGGTTCCAGGCGACTTTCCGACCAAACCACGGCGTCTTGGGGCGCGTGAAGGCCACCGAAAGGATTGTTGCAGCTCTAGCTGCAGGTGGGCAGCTTCGGTGGAGCTCCGGCAAGTCTCCGGCGAGGCTCCGGTAGGGCTCCGGCGAGACAGATAAGGAAAGGAGATTTCAGGCTTCGACTAGTCGGTATGGGACACTGAAATTATCGCCTTCAATTTCGTTAAATAAATTTTGAATGTTTATGAGAAATTTATTGTATGTTTACTGTAAATATTTGCTTCTGAGTATGTGAATTAATAGAATTCAGGAATTAAGTTAATTGAATGGTTAATTATGATGGGATGACTTCAAGATTACGGATTGTGAGCATAAGGAAAAGAAATGCAGGAGATATGATTGAATGTATGGTAAAAGAGTCATTATTAATAACTCTTAATGGCATGTAAGAGTTATTGATAGATTTTGAAACTCTTATTTGCTAGAGAACTTAAGATGAAGTACAATTTATGATATGGGATTACATAAGTTTAGTGAAAATATAAAGTGGTAATAGGGTGTTTAATCTTACATGCAAAGTTCTTGGGTTGAGTTGAGATTTAATTGTTTTAAAGTGTTTACAGTATAACTAAAGAGCAATAAATGGTAGTGGTTAATAAGATAGAAGTTTCAATTACGTTTAAGGGAATTGAGGATGTAACTTACTGAAATATAAATAAAATATGTTATTGTACCCTTGAAAGATTGTAATGCTGTCTTGATTGATCCTTGAAATTTAATCTCCAATTAGGTTATAGGTGAAGTTCTAACCAGCTATTTAAGGGAACGGTCATTAATAGTAATAAAAAGAAAAACTGGGAATTGGTAATGCTAGGCAAGAGATCATACCTTGAGTTTGCAAATTGAATTGGGGAAATTCTAGTTTTCTTATTTTTGATCGAGAAGTAAAGTTTGGTTATATGTTAAAACACGTATTAATAGATTAAAGAGCTGGTAGTTAACAATGAGTTTAAGATGTAAAGTATGATAGAAGTTTAATTGGAGTTTCTGAAACATGTGAGGATTTAATGGGTTATGAGTGTTAGATTTATTTAAGGATGGTTAACGGTAAGTTAATGGTAAACAGTAGAGTTTAATTCTGAAATATGAACTTGTTTTGAAATAATACTGGTTGTATAAACTGAATGATATAAAAATGGCAGGATTTTTGTAAGAATTCTTTGTGTTAGCCTATTGGTAATAAATGTATTGAGTATAGTGACAAACATTTACTTTCCTTGATCAATTTTTGCTCGGTATTTGAAATATCAAATATATTAAATAGAGTAGATACAGTGGTCTGTTTATGCTTTTATGATATCGAGTGAAACTGGTGTTAAAATAATATGCTTTTACACATGGTTGTTTTAGTATATAACAATTTAAGATCGTATAGTTATATTTATAAGTTTGATATGAAATGTAAAGGCATATTTAGACATCTCCATTAAAAGTGACGTATTGAATAGATGCATCAAATGTAGTATTTGAGTTTGCTTATTTGATGGTTAAATTAAGTACAGTGGAGCACAGGAGATGGGTGAGATAAATCATACAGGTACGTCTTTTCGTAGTGATTGTGTTTATATGTTGATGCATGCACCAATGGTATAAATAACTGTAGATAAAGTTATTTTGATGAACGATTATGTTTAGTATCAGTACTGTTAACATATGGGTATTAGCATATTTACACGTATTTTGAAAGACCTGATATAAAGTAGATTCCTTTGATTGAATTATGGTGAATTAATTCATGTCTTAAGTGAATGATGGTTTACACCTGTACAAAAATATTGAATGTTCTGAATAACTGTATTATATGAATTGAACTGATGATAAATGTACTGAAAGTAAGTGATCTTTTGCGCCCTTAGAAATAGTCTGGCAGTAAAAACTAGCTCAGGATATAATTGGCTAGCCATAGGGATTCTATACCGCGGTGCAAGTCATGGCGACTTGCTTTACTATGGTTGGATCGTTGATCTCCATAGTACATATATTATACGTACTGTCATATGTTCATATGTTATATGAGAAATGATGCTGGAGATCATTTCTCATTCTGTTGTGGCCCATCGGGTCCACATCCCGTATATCCAGTCTGAGTATTTCTGTCGGTACTGTTCTAGGGGCATTAATATGAAAATAAGTTAAAAAGTATAAAATATAAGAAATGTTATAGTTCAGAACTAAAATGTATAAGAATTATTCTCTTATATAAGTACAGCAAATGGATATTAAATTGCAAAGTTATAATATTGATAAGCATGTGAATCAATAATTCGATATATCTATATTATGTATCTGGATATTATGAGTACGTATAGTACACGAGGACTTTGTCTTCAATGATATAGCTTCTGAAAATCATAAGCTAATTTCTTAATTGGTTATATTTGTTTATATATATATATGAGTATGTATACAATTCTGTTATAGGTCAAGTGCATTATATGTGATATGATGTGGGCATGTAATATATAATGAACCTGACTAAGATTGTTTTAATGATTACATGAAAATAAAATTATATTGCATACTATATTTTACTGATATATATATATATATATAGATATGTAAGAATTATACTAAACTTTTTCTGTCGTAACAATTAATGAGGTTCTTTTATGTTTGTGATTATTGCTAATGTAAAAGCTTGGATCTAAGGTAATTAGAGGTATGAACGACAATATTATTAAACGGTATATTTTTATAATTGAGGTTATGTACTGTGTTGTAACGAGTATCTTTAGATTATTTTGTTCCCCACTAAGCTTTATAGCTTAGCACGGGTTTTGTTATCCGTGTAGGTACAGGATAGGCTGGTCTTTGGTTAGACAGCTGCTTCGGTTCAATCAGCAGAAAAAGAGCTCTAGTGTCAGAAAATTTCATGTTGAGGGTCACAGATGTAGTGAGGCATTAATGTACATGTAAATTTGCTTATGAATATTAAAGTTTTATAGCTGTTTAAGAGTATTAGTTATAAAATTGAATTATCTGATGACATGTAAAAAAGAAACTAATGAGAATGGATGTATGAGATGTATTAGTTATGTTTGTGGTGCCCTTGAAGGGCTGAGGAATTGTCTGATTTGCAGGTGGGTTAGTTAAGTTTTTAGGCGTTATATTGCCGAATTTTTATTTGAAAGTTGGTTAATTGGAGAATATAGATAACTCAATGTAGTTAATTTATAAGTATTGCATTGGGCAAGTCTGTAGTAGATAGAGTAAAAAAAAAAATTCAGGTTATCTCATGCTCAGTCAGACTGTTCAGGAAGGGTGTTACAGTTATGGTATGTGACTACGAAATCTTTTAATTTTCCTTAATTTATTGAATTTTTCCTTTAAATTTATTAAGGAAAAATATTGAATTATTGATTAATATTGAAATTAATGTTATTATTGTTCAATTAAATTTTAATTAAGCCTAATATAGTGTATAAATTGAGTTAAGAAAATTTATTAAGAAATTTCCTTTGTGAATCAAAAATTCCCTTGTTAAAGAAATGAATTATTGTGTTGTAAATTAATGAAATTATGTCCTAATTGATAGAAGATGAAATAATATATATATCCATAAATTGTTATGGAATTTATAGAAATTTATATGATTATTTTGGAATATGTATTGAATAATGTAATTGATAAAGTAGAGAATTTTTGTTGATTATGTTATATAATGATAATAAGCATAAAATAAATTGCCATGAATTTTTAATGAAATTTATGGAAATTTAGAGAATTGTTAAGTGTATGGTATATGATAAATTATGTTAAAATAATTCATGAAATAAGAAAATATGACAATAATTGAAAAGCAATGTTCACATAAATTTTTACGAAATTTATGTGATGTATGGATTAATTTAGAAAATAAATATGGAATATGCTTAATTGAAATATTGAATTATTGCGAAATAATCCAATAAACAATTAAATTCGATAATTTAATATAATTTAATGTACATTTCGTATAAGGAAAAGGAAGAGATTAAATGATAAATTTTCAGAAAATAAAAAGTATAGTGAATAAATTAACCATAGTAAATGATTTGTGAATAGTAACCGTATGAGTGAATAGTAACTATATAAGTGAATAGTGACCGTATAAATGAACAGTACTCAAAGGAAAAATCGGATTATAAAATAATTCATAATTCGAATAAAATGGTGAATTATTATAAATAATTCACAACCCGTATTAAGTATTGCAATTTTTAAATAATTGCAAATTCATACCGAAAGAGCAAGAGATTGACTAAGGGTCAAAAAGTGAATAAAATGACTGTAAAAGTATATTTTTGAATTATCAAGCAATAATTCAATAAGTGTCAAGAAAGTAAAGAGTGAATTATCCTGACATAATTCACAAAATATGAGAAAAAAATATATCGAGAAAATAATTAATTAAAAATCGAAAGAATAATAATTATTTATAGTGAATTATTTTATCGGAAAGAAAAACGAAAGGAAACGAAAAAGTTATTGTACAGTCGATAGCACTAAAAAGAGTGCGATTGACAAAATGCATTGTTTTAAGCAAAATAAAAGAAATTAAAATTATTAATGTTTGAAAATCATTCAGAAAGGCATTGACTGTTTTTGCCCTTAGCAATAGTCAGGTAGTGATATTCTTATTTAGGATATAATTGGCTAGCCATAGGGACACCTCTGTACCGCGATGCAAGTCATGGCGACTTGCTTAGCTATGGATAGGATATTTGATCTCCATAGCTTCAGTGTAAAGTGAAAGTGAAAGTGCATATGTTTTCTGCTCTGTGAGACTTGATCTTTCGAGATCATTTCTCTATCTGTTTAGTGGGACCTTTGGGTCCATGTTTCGTATATCCTTTTTGAGAGTCCTGTCATATTGCATTAGGGGCATATTGAAAAGAATAAATTGGAAGTGTAAAAGTAATTGAATGTAAATGTTATAAATGACAAAGAGTTTGATTGAAAGAAAATGAAATCTTTGGGATAAAACCGAAATTGTTCCCAAAGGTTGTAATTAATAAGCAATAATGATAAGAAAATGGTTATAAAAATAAAATGTTTATGAAAAGACCCATGAGATTGAATTTGTAATTTGTGTACCAATTATTATTTGAAGAAAATAAAGAGTTCGAAAAATAGTGCTAATTATGTATTTAAAGTCAAACATGACAATACTGTATTTAAGTGTAAAATATGACTAAATAATAAATTCTGGAAGTAAAGATTAAGTAAAAAGTAAAATGATAATAAAACAAATGATTGTTTAGTTAAAATGAAAAATGTTCATTTAAAAAGGAAAGAAAATAAAGATTTGTATGCAGAGTGATCCAAAATACTTACATCACTTTGCAATAAAGATTATAAGCCGAAAGTTTAAAATGAATTATAAGAATAGGTAATGGAAATCGTATTTAAATTATCTAATGGAACTAGGAACAGGAAACTTGCCATTAAAGACATGAGTATTCATGTAATTCGTTAAATGAAATGACAACTACGTCAAGTGATGCAAAAGTATAGGACAAAAGATAACTAAAAGTAGAAGTAAGAAACGTAAAAGGAAAAGTCAATTTGTAATCGAATCACAAAGAAAGTAGAGTAAAGTAAATTGAAAAGTATACGAACAAAGTAAAACGGTTAAAACAAAATGTTGGTAGAAAATAAAATAGTGTGAAAGAAATTAAAAGTAAATTTCTGATAAATAAGAATAGAAGTTTGCACAATTTATGTAACTATGTTGAATTGGAAAGTTCTAGGATTAGTAGTCACCACTGAGCATTTCTAGTGCTCAGCACGTAGTGTTTACTGCGTGCAGGTTTTGAAGGGTTGAAGGAGCTCTACACATGGAGAAGCAGAATTCGAAGATGAAGAAAGTTAGTTGTACTTTTATGTTTAGTATTTTTGGCATGTATATACTTAGACAGTGAGAGTATAGAATTGAACTGTATTAAAGGTACTTTTTGTTAAATAATAAATATTGTTGTTGTTCTGATAATGTAGTTAAAGAGTTGTAAATGACTATCATGGATATATGATTTGTTGTGCCTCTGAGAGGCTGTGTGGATTGTTTGAATTTTTCAGGAGGCCAGTAAGTTCTAGCCATTGTGCTGCCGAAATTTCGTAAATTGGATAAAATATTTAATTGTATCAAAATTGTTTGGTAATGATTGAAGTTTAAAAAAAAAAATTTACTGTTTACTGCTAAGTTTCACTTCGAAAAATACTGTTCTGATAAGGGTGTTACATTTAGTGGTATCAGAGCAAAGGTTTAAGCGGTTCTAAGATCGGAGTGGAATAAGGTTAAGTGATAGATTTGTCTGTATATACATGCCAGTTATAGGTGGATAAGTGTTAGGAATCTGATGTGTACGTACTTCCCTCTTAGTTTTAAATGTGAAAAGTTGATGTTTGACCGAGATTGTCAAATGTGAAAGGATTGATTTTGTACAGTAAAGACAGTAGTGAGTGAGAATAAAAGTATTGTTGCTTGAGGCTTCTTGAAAGTCAAAGTAGGAAAATGAAGTGTTGACTGGAACTGAGTGTAAATGTGAGTGTCTAAGTGTCTGTGTGGATGAGAAATAGTCCAAAGAAGGACAAAATAAAGAGTATGCCAGGAAGTTAAAAGGAATTGTATATTGGGTTCAGATAAATTGTAAGGGACACAGAGCTACCTTGATTGGATTGTCTTGATTTAAAATGCTATTGAGCAAATTGATAAAAAGTTGAAGTTGTTTAAGATGCTCTATATACTTGTCAGTGATTCCTTTATAGATGTGGGGATTTGATTGTACATGACATAGTATCGGGATGGGTTGTAACATATGCATTATATGAGAATACGTGATAGTATTCTATTGCATACATGAAATCATACATTCATTGCATAGCATTTCACCTTGTTTGACAGCATCTGATCTGCATCATACTGTGTGTATAGGCCCCACTTGATAGGATGAAACTGACAAGGGATATGTTGAGCATAGGGACGACCTAAGAATGAGACGAGAACTAGTGTACTCAAGATTATTTTTTGTATCTGATGTAGCCCTTATAAGTTATTGGCTATGTCAATTATATTTGCTAACGCACCGATCACCTTTGTGAATTGATAGGAAAGAGTTTCACCTTTACTTAGATTCATGTTAGTGGATTTAAGTAATCACCATCTGGTATATTCTGAGATACAGAAAGAATATGATAAGTATTTGAGAATTGTTCTGCAAGTATTGAATAGTGAATGTAACCTTTGGTTAAATATGGAATTCCTGGATTTAGCTGGGTACTGTAGAAAAGGTAACGAAGTAACTGGAACCCTCAGCAAAAGAATCCGTATGTGATAAGGTGAATGCATTTAAATGAGTTTGTATGACTGAATAAGGGTAAGAATGATTAATGATAATATTTTCGATTTTTCGAGTTGTGATTAGTTAAATGATAAGTGAAATCGATAGTGTATAATGAGTAGGAAAAGAAATTCAGAAAGAGAATATTTGTATAATAGTAAATGTCAGTAAATTGAAAGATTCTTATTGAAATCCACTGAGATGGTAATACTTTGCATCCGAAAAATTATTAGATTTACCAAGATTACAAGCTTAGTATTGAAATTCAGGTTGAAAGTGTGATGTGACAGGTATTGTGAGTGAATGTTTGATGTGTCAGCAAATGAAAGCGAAACATTAGATGCCTTCGGGAATTGCTTTGACTTATAATGATATCTGATTAGAAATGGGACAATGTGATCAGAGATTCTGTTATCGGATTGTCTGTGCTTTAGAGAGAAAAGATGCTATATAAGAGATTAGCGATAATCTCAATATTAGCATTGTGACCCACCCTTGTACTGATAATCAGTTGGAGTGGAAAATTTAGATAATAAAAAAAAATGATTGTGAAAGGTACTTACTCTTAGTAGAGTCTGTATGCGACAAGAATATCAAGTTCGATAAGAAATCTAACTCTTAGTGAGGTATTGTCGAAAAGAAAATGTCGAATCCTTTATGTTAGACTTAATTAAATGTAAGGAAGTCAGCAAGGGTTAATTTGATTTGAAATATGAAAGAAGTCTATATACAGGGTTGCATGACTTGTGCAAGGAAAGTGATAATGAGTTTTGATATCGAGATTGGTTGGCTTAAAAATATATGGATTCCATTAGCAAAGATTCTTTCTTCGGAACTATTAAATGAAAAACAAGTTTCGATAATTGTATATTATCCTCTACTCTTCGATATAAGTAAATTTCGAGGACGAAATTTCTTTTAGTAGGGGAGAATTGTAACGGCCTCAACACCGGGTTAGCCGTGAACAGTATTTTCCAACAGTGAATAGTATTTTTCGGGCCGAAAAGTGCACCCGGAAGTGAAAAATATTTTATTGGACCATCGGAAAATATTGGTCATGGTGAGTCCGAGGTTGAAATTTGAAGTAAAACCGAGGTCAAATGGATCTCGAAAAGTAAAAAATATTGAAAAGGTAGCGAGTCAATTTTTATTATCAAAAAATTGACTCAATATTGTATAAATATTTAAAAATAGTAAACGGACTCCAAAAATTACTAAAAATTGCAGTTAAGCCTAAAATAATATATAGATTATTTTGGCTGCAAAAAGTAAATTTTTCTATAACACCGATATTTTTGGATTGGACTGATAAATTTAAATCGGACTGATAACGGACTCCGATTGAGTTGAAAATTTATGTCCTACCTATTTTTTATGTGATAAAAATTATGGAATCAATTTTAATGTGAATCGGAGCTTTGAAAGTAATAACAAAAGTTTTAAGGACTAAAATAGTAAAATTATGGATAAATAAATATATATAAATAAATATATGAAAAGAAAAAAAAAAGAAAGAACAAAAAAAAATGAAATGAATGTCGGCAATTGTGGCAAATGGCCACAATCTTACAAATAAAAGAAAGAAAGAAACGTGGACCAAATGTAAAGAAAAGAAAAAAAAAAGAAAAAGAGAAGGTGCAGTGGTCGTCGACCAAAGAAAGAAAGAAAGAAAAAAAGAAAGAGAAAGAAAAGAAGGGAAGAAGGGACACCACCGGCCACCCCTCACGCCGACCACCACCGCGACGGCGACGAGCGGCGTGCCCTCTTCCTCTCACCGGCATCCGGCCTCCGTTGTGGTGGTCCGATCGTCGAGTTTTTCTAATTTTAGTTTAAATTGATTTTTTTGTTCGTTCCGGCGAATCAAGGCATCGGATGAGGACAACGCCACCACCGATCAACTCCCGACGATGAGGTGAGTCTTCCGGTGTATTCCATCGCTCCTCAAACGCCGGCGATCGGTAGATCGGAAATGGGTTTGGCGGGTGATTCAAGTCAAGATTTCGGCCAACCAAGGAATAATTTGGACGCGTGACCACCAGAAAAATGAAAGAGGAGATTCCGATCTACAAGGTGGCAGTGTCGGATTGTCACCGGCGAGATTTCGGCGAGCCTCCGGCGAGTCTCCGACAAGCAAATTATTAAGCAAATTGAAACGAATTCGACCGTTATGGTATGTGACTACGAAATCTTTTAATTTTCCTTAATTTATTGAATTTTTCCTTTAAATTTATTAAGGAAAAATATTGAATTATTGATTAATATTGAAATTAATGTTATTATTGTTCAATTAAATTTTAATTAAGCCTAATATAGTGTATAAATTGAGTTAAGAAAATTTATTAAGAAATTCCCTTTGTGAATCAAAAATTTCCTTGTTAAAGAAATGAATTATTGTGTTGTAAATTAATGAAATTATGTCCTAATTGATAGAAGATGAAATAATATATATATCCATAAATTGTTATGGAATTTATAGAAATTTATATGATTATTTTGGAATATGTATTGAATAATGTAATTGATAAAGTAGAGAATTTTTGTTGATTATGTTATATAATGATAATAAGCATAAAATAAATTGCCATGAATTTTTAATGAAATTTATGAAAATTTAGAGAATTGTTAAGTGTATGGTATATGATAAATTATGTTAAAATAATTCATGAAATAAGAAAATATGACAATAATTGAAAAGCAATGTTCACATAAATTTTTACGAAATTTATGTGATGTATGGATTAATTTAGAAAATAAATATGGAATATGCTTAATTGAAATATTGAATTATTGCAAAATAATCCAATAAACAATTAAATTCGATAATTTAATATAATTTAATGTACATTTCGTATAAGGAAAAGGAAGAGATTAAATGATAAATTTTCAGAAAATAAAAAGTATAGTGAATAAATTAACCATAGTAAATGATTTGTGAATAGTAACCGTATGAGTGAATAGTAACTATATAAGTGAATAGTGACCGTATAAATGAACAGTACTCAAAGGAAAAATCGGATTATAAAATAATTCATAATTCGAATAAAATGGTGAATTATTATAAATAATTCACAACCCGTATTAAGTATTGCAATTTTTAAATAATTGCAAATTCATACCGAAAGAGCAAGAGATTGACTAAGGGTCAAAAAGTGAATAAAATGACTGTAAAAGTATATTTTTGAATTATCAAGCAATAATTCAATAAGTGTCAAGAAAGTAAAGAGTGAATTATCCTGACATAATTCACAAAATATGAGAAAAAAATATATCGAGAAAATAATTAATTAAAAATCGAAAGAATAATAATTATTTATAGTGAATTATTTTATCGGAAAGAAAAACGAAAGGAAACGAAAAAGTTATTGTACAGTCGATAGCACTAAAAAGAGTGCGATTGACAAAATGCACTGTTTTAAGCAAAATAAAAGAAATTAAAATTATTAATGTTTGAAAATCATTCAGAAAGGCATTGACTGTTTTTGCCCTTAGCAATAGTCAGGTAGTGATATTCTTATTTAGGATATAATTGGCTAGCCATAGGGACACCTCTGTACCGCGGTGCAAGTCATGGCGACTTGCTTAGCTATGGATAGGATATTTGATCTCCATAGCTTCAGTGTAAAGTGAAAGTGAAAGTGCATATGTTTTCTGCTCTGTGAGACTTGATCTTTCGAGATCATTTCTCTATCTGTTTAGTGGGACCTTTGGGTCCATGTTCCGTATATCCTTTTTGAGAGTCCTGTCATATTGCATTAGGGGCATATTGAAAAGAATAAATTGGAAGTGTAAAAGTAATTGAATGTAAATGTTATAAATGACAAAGAGTTTGATTGAAAGAAAATGAAATCTTTGGGATAAAACCGAAATTGTTCCCAAAGGTTGTAATTAATAAGCAATAATGATAAGAAAATGGTTATAAAAATAAAATGTTTATGAAAAGACCCATGAGATTGAATTTGTAATTTGTGTACCAATTATTATTTGAAGAAAATAAAGAGTTCGAAAAATAGTGCTAATTATGTATTTAAAGTCAAACATGACAATACTGTATTTAAGTGTAAAATATGACTAAATAATAAATTCTGGAAGTAAAGATTAAGTAAAAAGTAAAATGATAATAAAACAAATGATTGTTTAGTTAAAATGAAAAATGTTCATTTAAAAAGGAAAGAAAATAAAGATTTGTATGCAGAGTGATCCAAAATACTTACATCACTTTGCAATAAAGATTATAAGCCGAAAGTTTAAAATGAATTATAAGAATAGGTAATGGAAATCGTATTTAAATTATCTAATGGAACTAGGAACAGAAAACTTGCCATTAAAGACATGAGTATTCATGTAATTCGTTAAATGAAATGACAACTACGTCAAGTGATGCAAAAGTATAGGACAAAAGATAACTAAAAGTAGAAGTAAGAAACGTAAAAGGAAAAGTCAATTTGTAATCGAATCACAAAGAAAGTAGTGTAAAGTAAATTGAAAAGTATACGAACAAAGTAAAACGGTTAAAACAAAATGTTGGTAGAAAATAAAATAGTGTGAAAGAAATTAAAAGTAAATTTCTGATAAATAAGAATAGAAGTTTGCACAATTTATGTAATTATGTTGAATTGGAAAGTTCTAGGATTAGTAGTCACCACTGAGCATTTCTAGTGCTCAGCACGTAGTGTTTACTGCGTGCAGGTTTTGAAGGGTTGAAGGAGCTCTACACATGGAGAAGCAGAATTCGAAGATGAAGAAAGTTAGTTGTACTTTTATGTTTAGTATTTTTGGCATGTATATACTTAGACAGTGAGAGTATAGAATTGAACTGTATTAAAGGTACTTTTTGTTAAATAATAAATATTGTTGTTGTTCTGATAATGTAGTTAAAGAGTTGTAAATGACTATCATGGATATATGATTTGTTGTGCCTCTGAGAGGCTGTGTGGATTGTTTGAATTTTTCAGGAGGCCAGTAAGTTCTAGCCATTGTGCTGCCGAAATTTCGTAAATTGGATAAAATATTTAATTGTATCAAAATTGTTTGGTAATGATTGAAGTTTAAAAAAAAAATTTACTGTTTACTGCTAAGTTTCACTTCGAAAAATACTGTTCTGATAAGGGTGTTACAAAATCCAAGGCTAGAACTTGTCTGTTCCCAAATGATCATTGATGCCACCTCAAATGAGCTAAAAAGAGGAGAAAGGAAAGTCTTTTTTGGCCTTTTTAACATTGAGGTAAGGCATGCCATTAAACTAAATTTCAAGACTTCTAATAATACGACTTAGTATGAGGCGCTATTATATGGTTTGAGGATGGTCAAATGCATTTGACCTAGTAACTTAGAGATAAAAATCAATTCCTAATTGGTTACAAGCTAAGTACTGGGAACATTTGAGGCAAAAGAAGAAAACATGAGAAAATATTTGGCTAAGGTCATGGCCGTTATTCAAGAAATTGAATTGACGAGCACAAAATTGATGATTCAAAAAGCTTTTAGGGACAAAACTATAAAAGCTGTTCTGCTCGCCAAAATGGTAGCTATAGATCAAAGTTTTAAAGGAAAAAAATGGTCTATGAATCTTGTTCCCGACTATTAAAGAAGAAGTCATGAATCTTGATGAGATAGAAACATGGATAACATCGATCACTGTGTACCTCCGATCTTGATGTCTCTTAGATAACGAATCTAAAGCATGAAACACTACAAGAAAATCTGGAAATAGCAACGAAAATGATTTAGCAACTGAAAACCAATTAAATAGCAACGGAAAATAATTTTCGTTGCTAAAATTGGTTCAACTTTGTAGATTTAGCAACGGAAAATTTTTGGTTATCTTCCGTTGCTAAAAGTAGAGGAAATTTTTGGCGCCAATATTTAGCAACGAAAATTAGCAACGGAATCACTATTTCATTGCTAATTAAGGTGCCAATAGATGGCGAAAAAAATAGGAACGAAAAATAGCAATGAAATTTAAATTCCATTGCTATTTTAGCAACCAAAAATAATTTCGGTTGCTATCGAAATATATTTTCGTTGCTATTTAGCAACCGAAATAATTTCGGTTGCTATCAAAATATATTTTCGTTGCTATTTAGCAACCGAAATAATTTCGGTTGCTAAAATAGCAACCAAAATATATTTTCATTGCTATTTAGCAACCAAAATAATTTCGGTTGCTATTTAGCAACGGAATTTATTTTTGGTTGCTAAAATAGCAACCGAAATATATTTTCGTTGCTATTTAGCAACCAAAATAGAATTTCGTTGCTAAATAGCAATCGAATTTATTTTCGGTTGTTAAAATAGCAACGAAATTTAAATTACATTTGTAAATTAATATTATTTTTTACTTGAAATAGAAGTTGAGTTGAAATAAATTTTTCATAGAGGACTTTCAAGTAATGACCGGAGCTGATAAATCTTCCTCGAACAAAATGAATCCAGCTGGACCAGAGGAGAGGAAATTCGTGGCAAAATTGGTTACTGTAGCTTGTAGAGATGAAAGAGCTTTAAGGCTATTAACGTAGCATCCCCACATTATCAGGTTAAATAACACAACCATACCATATCTAACAAACTGCAAATAACAAGAAAATGGAATATCCATTGATCAGTAAAGTTACAGTAAAAGCTGTTTAGAATAATTAATTAAGTACATAGAAAAGTTCAAAAACATACCAGTCTTTAAAAATTTAGTAATAAATAATGAAAACAATGCTTGTGGGTTTTGAAAAAGGTTAAGCAAATTTGGGTGAAAATGCAAACAATAATTCAAACACGGTTTCATAAAGACAACAAGAGAAAAGAAAAATATATTCACTTGAATATGAAAGCAGCCTTTAGGTTTGATTTAATTTATTATTTCCAATTTTCAGTATTTCTCCATTCATTATTAGCCATCTCCATGGATACGTTGCTATTTCTACTAAAGTAGGATTTGTTGACTCCCAGTCCCAGGACTTATTTAGAATATAAATATTGGATCTATAAATTTAATATTTTTTGTTCAATTTAGATTATCACAATTATTTGATTGACTCCATTGGATTTATGGAAAGATATCATTGCGTGTCTTTTGACCCCATTTATTATTATTATTATTATTATTATTATTATTATTATTATTTATCTTCCTTACCTAAATTCAATGTAGATAAATTGAATTTAATATTACAGGGTATAAAAGTTAAAGAATTTATTGGGTAATAACCCACAAATTAATTCCCTCGTGCAATACAAATTAAGCAACTGACTGTGTTAGAATAGATTTGGGTTTTTGGACAAAAGGTGTAAAAATAGAAATTGTTAATTCGAACAATATAAATTTAAAGGTGCTGTCAATGAGTAGGATAGGGCAATCTTAATTAATCAAATTCGCTAAAGCCGCAATTCCACCTCAGAAATTGTCACAATAAATTTTCGATGAAATTAAAAGAACTTCTAAAATTTGTAGAAAAAACCAAACACAGAAAGTTAAATATGAAAAAGAAGAACAATGTAAAACCAAAGGAGGCAAATTCAAAGGGTTGCAAGAAATATAATATCCATCATTTCCTTATCAAACTCCTGCCGATTACAATAAAAATATAAGCTGCACTATGAACATCCCCAAATCCAAAAGCACAATTCTATAATATGCAGAGAATAAAGTATCCTTAACCTAAAATTACACACATGTTAAAAAACTCCTAAGCACGTTCACCACGGATATGCCTGGCTAGCTGAATGTCCTTGGGCATAATTGTTACCCTCTTAGCATGAATGGCGCAGAGATTAGTATCCTCAAACAGCCCAACCAAATAAGCCTCCGCGGCCTTCTAAAGCGCAAGCACCGCATGGCTCTGGAACCTTAAATCTTTCTGCCAAGATTAACAAAAACGATTAAAACATTAGCAACAGAAATTCCCAAATTATGGTTCATTTTGCAGCTTACATATAGATAAAATAATACCTTAAAATCTTGAGCTATTTCACGAACAAGACGCTGGAATGGCAATTTGCTAATCAAAAGCTCAGTGCTCTTTTGATACTTTCTAATTTCACTGGTAAATTCATCAAACAAAAAGAAGATAGCATCAGTTATAGGACTAAAAGAGTTGATTATAGGACAAGAATTAATGACATGGCAATTACATACCGGAGAGCCACAGTTCCGGGGCGGTAACGAATTATTTAACACATATTAATATAACAAACTCAAAATGAAACAAAGTAAAAACTAATCTGAAACCCTAGATTTAGAACGAGAAAGAGAAGAACATGTAAAATCAATTTTATAAGAGAATCATATCGTATTCCCCTTAAAATTGCACATTACAAAACATACTAGAGGAAGATGAAACAAACCTTTGTGGCGAGCTGCTTCCTCGGAGCCTTCCCGCCGGTTGATTTACGAGCAGTTTGCTTGGTACGAGCCATCTCAACTTCAGAAAGAGCGAAGGCCTTGTTCTCGCTAGAGACATTTCAACTGCAGATTTTTGAAATGGTCCTCGATCCATGTGGTGAGTCTCTGATTGGTTAATTTTATGGTGAAAGGATTGCCAGCGTGGACGAGTTGTGT
>CM075806.1:55196654-55223594 GCA_037975025.1 Excoecaria agallocha | reverse complement strand
GAGCAGTTTGCTTGGTACGAGCCATCTCAACTTCAGAAAGAGCGAAGGCCTTGTTCTCGCTAGAGACATTTCAACAGCAGATTTTTGAAATGGTCCTCGATCCATGTGGTGAGTCTCAGATTGGTTAATTTTATGGTGAAAGGATTGCCAGCGTGGACGAGTTGTGTTTCTTTTGTGAGAGCGATACAGATTTTTACACCTTTTGTCCAAAAACCCAAATCTATTCTAACACAGTCAGTTGCTTAATTTGTATTGCACGAGGGAATTAATTTGTGGGTTATTACCCAATAAATTCTTTAACTTTTATACCCTGTAATAATAAATTCAATTTATCTACATTGGCGACGGATAGAACTGTCATTAATTTTTTTACTTATAGGTGAATTTAGCAACGAAAAATGAATTCCGTTGCTAAAATAGCAATGAAATATATTTTTCCGTTGCTAAATTTAGCAACGGAAGCTTATATTTCGTTGCTAAATTTGACCAAGTCACCGAATCTTTCGGCATTGAATTTAGCAACGAAATTCAATTTCCGTTGCTATATTACCAACAGAATTCAACATCCGTTGCTAAATATAGCAACAGAATAAAATTTTCGTTGCTAAAAATAGCAACCGCCGAATTACCAACCGAAATTTTCATTGCTAATTTCCGTTGCAATTTTTGATTAACAACTGAAAATTGACTTTTTTCGTTGCTAAATTGCAATTTTTTTGTAGTGAAATATCATTAAAAAATCCTTTAACTACTCCTTAATTAATGGTGAGCTATATAAAAAAGCCCTTATTCATCCTTGGTTGAGATGCATTACCCTCGATAAAAGAGATCATATGCTTAATGAAATACACAAAGGACTTTATGGAGCGCACAAGGTGGCAAGGGTGATGTGCATAAAAGTCTTATAGATGGGATACTTTTAGCCCACTATATTCAAAGATGTCCAAATTAAAGCAAAAACTTGCCCCTAATGCCAAGTCCATGATACACAAATTAGATGGCTCGCATCAGAATAACAACTAATTAGAGTATCCTCAACTTTTAATAAATAGGGATTTGACATGCTAGGAACTTTGCCCTAAGGAAAGAAACAACTGAAGTTTCTGGTTGTGGCGGTAGACCACTTTTTCAAGTGGATTGAGGCCAAGCCCCTAGTGAACATCACAGCTAATAGGATAAAACACTTCATTTGGAAAGAGATAATTTACAAATTCAATCTTCCCAGAGTGTTTATTACTAAAAACAGTAAGCAATTCAATAAATATGTGTTTAAAAGTTCTACTTCAATTTGAAGATCCAACACAAATTCACATCCATTGCACATTCGCAAAGCAATGGGATAACTGAAGTTTCAAATAAAGAATCTTGAAGGGATAAAAAAAGACTCAAAGATGCAAAAGGAAATTAGACCAAAGAACTGTAAAGTGTCTTTTAGGCCTATAAGACATCCTCCAGATCAAGAGCTTATCAAACATCTTTCTCCCTTATTTATGGTTCAGAAGCAATCATCCCTATAGAGATCGACCTTCCCTCCTATAGAACAAGATTCTTCTTCAAACATCAAAATTTAGAAAAAAGAAGTATGGAACTTGACCTGCTAAAGGAGAAACGAGAAATGCTAATGCCATAATAGAGGCCTATAAACAAAGATTCGGTCGATTCTACAATGCCAAAGTTAAGGCTAGGGTCTTTAATCTGGAAGATCTAGTCCTTAAAAAGGTAAAGATAGGACATGAAAATTTGGGTGTAAGAAAACTTATGCCAAATTGGAAAGGTTCGTTGGAAGTATCAAAGGTCATCAGTCCTAATTCTTATAATTTGTATATCTTAGATGGCCAAGGCATTCTGAGGACTTGGCATGCTAAAGTCCTAAAAAAATACCATGTATAATTTTATATTGTATTACCCCATCACGAATTTTCGATCGAAAGATGTACTTTCTTAATATGAATCCACCAAATTAGAGGCACATTCATAACAACAAACTATGTCTTGAGAAAAACTAACGAAGTGAAATTAGTTCTAAGATTCCATAAGATCGCTTTAAATTTCTTATAAGATATGTGCCGCTTAACAAAAAATCATTAAAAATAATCAAGTCAAAATAGTGAATCAAAGGCAAATTCATTGAATAATAGATAGAACCCAAAACAAAGGTACACCTAAAATTTTAATATAATATTCACAAATATCTATTAAAAAATATATGTATATAGAATATTAGAAGAATAAAACAACTCCTATCTATCTTTACAGAGGACGATCATTCATTCCGAGGATCCTTTTCTTGAATAGAAATACCCGATCTACCTTATTTGACCTTTTCTCTTTGCAAACCACAACTTGACCAGATTGCTCTGGAGCCTCCTCATCATCCTTTAGGAGTTACGGTAGATTCACAGGATCCAGAATAAAATCTAAGTCGGCATAAGGAAAATGCTCAAAGCAAGCCATCCTCACTCGCTCAAGTGGATCCCCTTGAGATTCGCCTACTTTCTGTAAGAGCTGATCTTTCTGATCCTTTAATTCCTTAAGGTGGTGAGCTCAAAGGGCTTGCTGCTTCTCCTCTAGTGCCTTGTGAATCGACTCCAAAAAAGTTACCTTCTTAGTTAATTCTCCTTTCTCTGATTCCAACTCTGTCATTTTTTCGGTCAGCTCCCCTTTCTTTGACTCTAAGCTGGTCAATTTGGCTTTCGATTCAGCACCTTTGGATGATAGATCAACCATTTGAGCTCGGAGTGATGATATGGTCTTCTAGTCAGCTTTATGTATAGCTCGAGGGCTAGCCATAGCCTCTTTATAGCCCTTTATGACCTTATCAAATTAGGACTTATGGTCCTCCTTCAGCTTGCTACAAAGTTAGCTCGGATTTGCTCTTTCTCTTCCTTTAGCTCATCCTTAATACGGGATATCTCAATGAAATCCTCTTCTATCCATTGAGCTCTTTAAGCGATATGAAAATAAAACATAACTTGCTCATGCATTCCTAATACAAATTCAAAGTAAACTAAATACAATTAGCTGACTCACTAGAAATGAAAGCTTAAGAAACTCATTAGCCTGCCCCCTTAGAGAAAATTAAAGCCTTTGTATAGGTTAAGTCCTTTTCAAATAAAAGACCCTCAGTCACATTCTCCACCATTTGGGCATTGTGAAGAATCGCGGTCAACCCATAACATTTCTCTAAAATCTCTTGAAATGGGACTTCAGAATATGTTCTAGGCTGCTTTCCTTGATCGAAAGGAGAAGGGATAGATCTGAAAGCAAGTTTGAAGGTAGATCTAAAAGTTAATCCCGAGCCAATTTGGAACACATGTCCCAAAGCAGATCAACCAAGTGCCATAGAAGTGCTTAACTGAGGCAGATCAGGGACCATATTGGAAAGAACAATCGATGTTAATGACCCAAATTGATCATAGTTCGAACGAGTATCATTGGATGAAATGAGGATGATGGCTTTATTTGATTGAAAGTATGAATCGATGCCATGGGTACAATGTCCACTGTAGCTAACACCACAACCGGGATGATGCTCATAGAATTAGGGGCTGGTGGTGCTAAAAGCCTCAGTGGTTCGACGATAGGAAGGCTTGCCTCCTTTACCTTTGCCTTTTTTTATGAGCGGGCATTACCACAGTCTTGAGCTTTTTTTTGGTCTCAACAGCCTTCTGATTTGCCTTTCTCGGATTTGTCGTTTGTTTACACTCTTGTGCCCTCCTTGCTGCGACCTCTTAAATCTTAGCCAAATTGTTACCCCTAGCCATTTCACCTATATAAAAGTCATGAAACTCCCGATTAGAATCCTAAAAAATGAGTAAAGTGAAATAAACCTTAAGGATGAATTTTGACTAAGACTCACCCTCCTCTTCTATAACTTCAGTAGTCGGAGGACTGGGCAAAGCTATTAATAAAGTATCATAGTCCAAAAGTCCTTTATTCATAGCTATAGCAGATTTTAGACTCTTCATGTCCTTTTAAAATATAGAAGGCTAGCCCAGGGACATGTCTTTCACATTTATAGCCTTATTGGATCAGACTAAGCTGACCCTAAAATAATTCTCTAGTCTGATCAGAAGGAATTTCTCTTTAAATCCTTTAAGAGAGGAGGGAAGGTTGAAAAGCTTCCTACCTTTATCGCGTGTGAAAAAGTAAAAATCTTTTGAATCCCTTTAGTTGAAATAAAAAAGAAATGGCTGAAGACCTCAATGGAAGGAGCAATTTTTCATTGATGACACAAAGCTTTGAAACATGTAATAACCCTCCAACCATTAGGATTTATTTGGTTCAGAGTTACCCCATAGGCCTCTAAAATAGCTCGATCAAGCCTATCAAAAGGGAAACGAAGGCCAAACTCAAGACTTATACCATACAAAATGCAAAATTTTTGCTCAGAAAAAGGACCATCCCTATATGACATAAAAAATGACAAGGTAGAACACGAAAACAATTTGGAAACTTATGCAAAATAGAATATGACTCTATGTCATCTACCTGAGCCTAGTTTGGTCAACAATCTTAGGTTTACCTTCGTAATCTCTCAAAACTCTATGTCTATATCTTGGAGTTTTTTAGCCCTAGCAGGCTCACCACGAGGATTGACCATTTTAAAGAAAGATAAACAAGGAAAAATTAGAAAAAGGGCAGACAAAAAGAGAAAAAACTAAAGATAGGATAGGAGGCGAAGCTAACTTACAAGAAAATTAGGAAGGAGACAAAGGGAATTGAGAAAAAATCTCTTAGGTAATTGCTTTTGATGGAGAAAAATGTGTAAGAACGCAGAAGAAGACTTGAGAGCAAATAGAATTTCAAAAGCGTGAAGAAGGAAAGAGAAAAAAGGGGGAAGGAAATAACCTATTTATAAGGGACATTAGAAATTCAAATTTTAAATTACTCCTTAATGAAGCGCGAGCACGTGGTGATGTTATCATGATCCAATGTGAAAACTGAAGAGACGTGAACCTAAAAGGATGCAACATTTATTACAGATGCCTGTAGCCAGCTGGCCTTGAATAGGAAGAGTTGCATTAGAACCCTTAAAAACCAGAATGCTCCGTATCTGATCATGCCAATCCAATTAGATGTTTTAAGGGGCGATAAATGATAATACACGATTTATTATCTATCTCGGGCTTGACACTCGAGGCCCAAAGCTCGACCGAATGGCAGTCCACTCTAGGATCCCTTCGGATGATCGTGAACACATGTCTCAAGCATGCGCAAAATAGTCTGATCGGATAATCCCACCATGCTCAAGTCACATTCGACATCCAATTAGTGGTCATTCCTACTAGAAACCCTATCCCACTATCAACAGACCTAATTCTGCTACAAGCAGACCTAGTTTTGAAATTACTAGAGTTGTCATGATTAGCATTCAGTTACAACTACTTCAACACGAAATTTGGAGAACTATAAATACTTTTCCCAATATTACAGGTAAAGGACTTTTGGCAATCTAAAAGAGTCTTCTCTCCTTCGCTCGCTTACTAATTTAAATTTCGAAATGCTAATCTTTTATTAACTAGGGGATAAATCGTTCTTATTTTACAGGTGTTGCCCATCAATCGGCCTACTTTCATCCTCCTCTCATTTTTTTTTGATATTTCTAGAACTATGCCAATTAGAATCCATCAACAAATAACCTGTCAAAATCACGAACAATAAGGAAATCATCTATTTTTCATAATATTTTCCTTAAAACTCTATATAAAAAAAATCTAAATATGTGCAAAAGATACCATATATCACTAATTTAGTAATTTATTGCTTTAAATTTATCATATTTAACCAATTGAACTATAATATTATATTTTATCAATTATACTCTATCCATTAAATTTCAAATTGATTTTGGATTTTAGTTTTTTCTACAAATTGTAACGTGGTGACAAATATTTGTACAATTAGCCTTTTAACTCATATTTTAATGCAACTCTGATTTTTCATCTTTGCTCTTAGAAGAACACAACTATGCTAAACTCTTGTAAGACGCTCATTCTGTTATGATTGGATACGGCCGATCCATGCAAGTCGAACGCAGCCTCCTCTAGACTTGCTTCTTCCTTCCAGGTATTGAATAGGGAGACACATGCCCATGTCTGTTCAAGTGCACACGTCTGTACTATGTTAAGCTCGGAGCTTGCTTGAACATTTTCAACTCCGAAATAAACCTAAAAATACTTGAAAATAATTCAATAACATTCAAATGAGTGCCAAGGAACAGTAATTATATCTGGTCCCAGTTGCACGTTACCACATCAGCACCCTAGTGCTAAAGTTGTACGGATTACAGTCTGGTCAAAATTACTTTTTATGATATTGAAAAAATTTAAAATCCGTGCATATCTAGTTCCTCAATTGTGGAGCCACTCAGCAGTCAAATTAATAATGCATGTGAAGGAGAGGGGAGTTACATGGAACACGATGGTTGGTTGGATCATGGAAATAATCAAAATTTGGGCCCTGAGTTTCTAAATGTGGATATGGCTTGACTTGAAGAAAGGCTTTCCCTTTTAAACAGACATTGCAAAATGTTGGTGTGACCATCACAAATCACAAATTTCAATTTGTTTACTCGAGAAATCAACTCCAAAATTCCTCTAGAAATCAACATATTTGAATGTTGTTCTAAAATGCTACCTTGAATATGAAAGACTTCAACTTAATTGATTTTTTTTGTGATGCAGCCTTGATAGAGTTATCTCTTTTGGGAAAAGGTTTACTTGGAGTAACTCATTTAGCAACCGAATCCTAGCGAATTCTGCATGGTTATCTTGATTCAACAAATCAAGTTTTTCAGACCACAGCCATCTCCTTTCTTCTTTCTTCTCTCTTCTCCTCTGACAGTGGCCCGAAGCCTTTTAAATTTCTCCAAGATTCATATCTGTAGTGAACCCTGGTGGAAATCTGGAACACCAAGAAATTGAAATGCGTTAAGAAACACATTGTGGAATGGAAGAAAAAATGATTTTGCTAATATTTTTCTTTTACTAGTTTTTTTATAACTACAACGAAATCACATCTAATAAATAAAAAGAAAATCATATTCATTGAGTTTGGATATTTGCTTCTATCAATTGATTCAACCAACTCATTGCTTAAAAAACTGAAAAGACAAAAAGACCCCTGGCAATGCGATTTCTTAGTTTATATTAATACTCTATTATATTATAATTATGCAAGACTTTTTTCTATCATATATATATATTAGTGGAAAGTTGTTATATTTGGTGTATAATATATTCTCATAGTATAGTTTCTAACTTTCTAAACCCGGCCCCAGTCCAGATTGACTCAATCTATTTATTTATTTAAAGTGTCAATTTATGAAATCCATGGGAATAAAAAAATAAATTAACATAAATTATATAAAATATGCATCCTAATTTATTAAAATATACTTTTATTAATTCTTTATAATCATATATTGGTAAATATTTTGAAGATAATTGATAATACATTATTTATCATTTCCTTATTGGATCCAATAGCTGAGGCCCCGAGCCTGGTAAGACTAAGAATTGCCTCCAAAGATCATCAGGTATCCAGTCTACATGGATTCTCAACTTATGAATGGCCTTGACTTATCCAATCGGACAACCTTTTCGCAATGCTAAGGTCACATCAAGTGTTTAATCAGTGGTTATTCTCGTTGATGACCTTATTATTGCCTAATCCTGCCACAAGCGGATCTAATCCTGAAAATTACTAGGAGAGCCATGATTAGTATTCAATTACAGTTACCCCATCACACAATCAAGGACACTATAAATACTTTTCCAACCTCACAGGTAAAGGACTTTTGGCAATAACTAGCCCTTCTCTCTTTATCATTCTCTCTCTAACTTGATTTTAAGAGTGCTAATCCCTTGCTAGCTAAGGACAAGCCTTTTTCTTGTTTTGCAGACATCCACCGTTGATCAGCTTCCATTTGAGTCTTACTTCGCTACTCTCAGAATTATCATTTGGTACTTTTATTGAGAGGTAAAAATAGGGGATTTACTAGGGAAGTACCAACACTCCGAAAGAGGAAGGCGAATCAAATCCACCGTCCATATAGAAAAAACTCAAAGAACCTTTTGTTAGCATTGGATGAAGAAGGCCTCTTTGATGAAGTCAATCAACTCGATGACAAAACCCCGTTAATGGTTAAAGACCTAAAAGCGATGATGAAAGGCTTTAGCCATAAGTTACAAGACAAAATCATGCATCCGATTAAGAGAGATAAAAGGCCCTAAGACTTGGCTAGGGGTGAGGAGAAAAGGTCAAGACTATGAGCCACAGAAATCAAGATGAACAAAGATAGAAAATCTCTTTGGCATTCATTTTGATCTAAATTATAATTTTTACAGAAGAAAGGGAAAGAAGAAGCTTATCCCTCTTATACCCGAGAAGAAGACTATGACATTTATGATGGGACTTTTGCACCCTCATGCTCTTCCTCCACATCCATTAGAGATGATCTTTTATTTATATGCACCTCAAAAGTGAAAATGTCTAAAATGAAAGAGCAAGCAACTAGCAGAGATGAAAAATGGTTCCTTTAAATTGTTAAGAAGTTTAGATTAAGCCATTCTAAAAATCTTGTATTTGATGGTAATACTATCTCCCCTGCCTATTTGAAAATAAAAAAAACTGCACTTTCGAAAAGATTCAAAAAGATAAGGATGCCTCGGTACATGGAAAAATTTGATTCGAAATGTCATGTTTTTGAATTTCTTACTTAAATACAAATGTATACTTTTGATAAAAGAGTCATTTATAAAGTCTTACTTACAACATTAACTGGAGATGCTTTAAGTTGGTTCTACAGTCTCCCTTTAAGATTAATATTCTCTTTTAGACAAATTCGAGATTTGATTACCATGAGGTATGTAGTCCATGTTAGAACACTCAAAACTGCCAATAACCTCTGCAATTTAATGCAAAAGCCCGGAAAAAGCCTTCGAGACTATATTGATAGATTTCAAACATTGGCATCTAAAATTAAGAACCTACACGTTGAGGTCGCCATGACTATTTTATCCAGGAGTTTAAGGAACCTACCACTACTTCAATTGCTGACCATAAAGCCTTCGATCAAACATGAAGCTGTTGGATGGAGAAATTAAATTTCTAGAAGCTTGACAAGAGCTAATGGATTTAGAAGAATTGGAAAATGCAAGGAATTTAAACATATGAGATTAGATTGCCATGCTAATAATCCAGTGAAAGTTTACAAAACTCTTAATTCTTCTCCCTCTAATTTATTATTGTGGATTAAGGAAAAATATAACAAGGCCAACTAGCCCAAAAAGATGTCAAATAGAACATTGCCAAAGAGAAATAAGTATATATAGGCTATATCACCGATGAATACAGGGGCCTTAAGGATGAAATAGAGCGATTGATTTAAAAGGGATCTTTGAAATGATTTATGGGGCCCTAACGAAAAGCTCACATCGATCTCCCATTAAGCAAGACAGATTAGACACCGAGAAAGATTAAAGGAGAAAATAGAGAGATATGGATCGAGAGAGAGAAAGACTGGGCGTGATAAACATGATTATTGGAGGATCGTCCTATGAAGAAGACTTTTCCAAAGGAAACTTCTTAGGAAAATTTGAGAAGTTCCCTCCTATCATTATATCCCCAGACAATGTAGGAGACATCAAATTTCCTCATGAGGATGCTCTTATAGTTTAGGTTGCTATAAATAATTTCTTAATGAAAAGGATCTTAGTAGATAATGGCAGCACTATTAATATCTTAACAGTTGAAGCTTACAAAAATATGGGCGTGCCAATTAGTGAGTTAAAGCCAAATTATGTTCCCTCAATTAGGCTAGGCAATAAAACCATCCCCTTCATGTGATCAATAGAATTATTCGTAAGTTTAGGCAATGAAGCTGTCATCTATACCTATAAATGCACATTTATAGTCATTAACATGTCCTTTGCTTATAATGCAATTTTTTGGAGATCCATGCTCTTCCAACTGGGTGCGATAACCAGCATCAGGTATATGCTAAAGAAAATACCCACAGAGAATGGAGTATCAGTGCTTAGAGGGAACCACAGAGCTTCAAAGGAAGCTTATATAACCATGATAAAGCACAACAAACAAACATACATTATTGAACTCGTTAAAGAGAAAGACAAAGGGATGGCGAAGATGAATCCCAACAAAGATTTAATTATTGTAAAAGTATCCTTAGGCAAGAAGTTAATGATTGGGTTTGATTTAGACGAAGTCACCAGAGCTAAAGTTGCTCACATACCCATGATTAATCAGAGTTATTTTACTTGGTCTCTAGAAAATATCCCTAGAATAGACCTCGAGGTTATCATTTGTAAACTTAATATGGATCCAATCTTTCCTTTATTGAAGTAAAAATTATGAAGACATGAGCCAAATAGAAAAAAACTCATTTCGGAGAAGGTAGATTGGCTATTTAAGGTAGGGGAAATCAAAGAGGTACACTACCTTGAATGGTTAGCCAATATGGTTTTGGTCAAGAAGAAGAGTAGAAAATTAAAAATGTGCATTGACTTTGTATATCTGAATAAGGCATGCCTAAAAGATAGCTGCCTTCTTTCGAACATAGACCAATTTGTTAACACTATTGACTGCCATGAAGTTTACTCCCTTCTAAATGCTTACAAAGGCTATCATCAAATATTGATGTGGCTCACAGATCATTAGAATATGATATTTATTACTAATGAGGGAACTTATTGCTATAAAGTTATGCCATCTAGTATAAAAAATACAAGAGCAATGTATCAAAGATTGACGAACAAAATTTTCAAGGATCAAATTAGGTAGAATTTAGAAGTATGTGTTGATGATATGACTATGAAAAGTAAAAACCACTATAAAAAGAAATCATTTTACCAATGGATTTTTATCGACAAAATCATGCTTTTTACCGATGGAAAATGACCTTATCGATGGTTTTTTCATTATTTTATCAACGAAATGCTTCCGTCGGTAAAATTTATATGGGTAACAATTTACCAATGGAAAATTCATCCTAGGAATGAAAGTGTTGATGTACGATAGTCATCTTAGGCTATTTCTCGAAAAAACCAAGTTAAGATGGAAAAGACCTTATGAAGTGGTTGATGTCATTCAATATATAGTTGTCACAGTCAAGCATTTAAATAATGATAGGGAGTTCAAGGTCAATGGTCATCGCCTCAAGCCTTCGAATCCAGGTTTGAAGTTGCATCGGTGGTTGTGACACTCGAAGATATGCTATAAGCTTGTTCAAAGTCGAGCTAATGACTTGTTAAATCCAGAACTACTTCTAACTCTCTCAGTAAACTCATTTTCCTTTAATTGTGTTTTAATTTTAGTTTAACTTGTATTTTTTTAGTGTTGTTTTGTTGCTCTATTATAATGTTAGTGTGCATGAAAGAGGGTGTGAATTTTCCAAAGTGTGCAAAATTTTGTTGGACATGGCTGAGATCATTTTTTCTCAACCATGTGCCTAATTTAGTGTGAATCCAGAAGGGGTCACATGACTGAGACCATTTGGTCTCTACTGTGTGCAAGTCCTTAATTCGAATATAAAAGGTATCACACGGTTGAGACCATTTAGTGTCTGCTGTGTCCATAATGAGAATTCAGTCCAGTAAAGGTCACACGATTGAGACCATTTGGTCTCTGTCGTGTGTAAATGTAATTGTGTGAGTACAAAAAGGGTCAGATGGATGAGACCATTAGTTTCTACCGCGTGCATGTTAATTATTTTTGGTACAAAATAGGTCACACGGCTGAGACCATTTGGTCTCTATCGTGTGCAATCGGGATTGTTCAAACTAGAATGGGTCACAAATGGTCTTAGCCATGTCATTTATAAATCAATACTATGCATTTTGGAATTCTGTGTGTGACTCGATCGAGACCATTTAGTCTTAATTGTGTCCCTGGGGCTCTCTATCATGTCCCTCTATAAATACAACATAATAGTCATGACCCTTTATCTCTATTTCATATTTTCTCTTCATTTTCTTTGTGATTTCGGCATTCTCACCCTCCTTCCTCCATTCACAGTGCATCTTTTCCTTGGCAAGCATCCTCAACAAGTAAGTAATCCAACTTTTTTTTTTATTTTGTAGGTATTCTTTATGTTTTCTTTAGTTTTCCATGATTTCTGCTATTAAAAAGGTTATTTATGTTAGTATTATGTGTATATGCCTGAGATTTTCTTTGAGTAGTTAGATACCATTGTCCATGTTTTAGGTTAGGCAAAAATCCACATTTAAGTGTTTTTACTTCTTTCAATTTGAGAATGCCTTGACATTTTGGGTGTATGCACTTAATAGAGGTTTTGCAATTGTTTATCTACTTCAAATGGTGTTGTGATTGCAAATTTATTTTATGCATGCCATGTGTTCGTGAAAATGCCTTAAAGAAGTGACATCTTTATTTTTGTAGCCTATAAACCTTTGGTTTTATGCTTTAATTGTCAAGTTTGGCACTTTTGGTTGTTGGAATGTAATGCATATGATTTCCACACTATTTGATGTCAATTTTCTTGTATATGCATCTAAAACTTGAGCTAGTTTAGTTTGGTATAAAATTTTGCTTAAAATGGATAAATGGTTTGTTTTAGTTTTCCATTGAATTGTTTTTTCATTATTTCGTGCCTTTTTGTTAGTAATTAGCTTCCTTTATGGGGGTTTGTGTCATCTAACTGGTGGCACCACATTGATTTTTTCTTTTAAATTGGGGTATGTATTCACTTTAAGCATGGTTAGTTAAGCATGAATTTGGTTGTGCAATTAGACTTAGTTCAAGTTATTTGTATGGTTTACATCAAATTCTTCTTTTCAAATGTATTGTATAGTTTAGCTACTAATTTTGTTCTTAATTATGGTACTCGAGACATGTACATTTGTGTGTGTGGCATGTGCAAAAGTTACTCTTACTCTTACTTGCAATGTGTGTGCTATTTATATAGGATGCCTTATGTGTTGTCATGCTAAATTGTGTTTTTCCTTCACAATTAACTAAGTTAAGCTTAATGAAAATTGTCTATCTTGTAGTGGCACCTAAAAGAACAAGAACGGAGTCAGGATCTTCATCCTCAGCACCTAAAAATTGGAAAAATCTAAAATCCCAGGCTGGGTCCCTATTGAATTTAAGGAACATTGGCCTACATTCACACAAACAGAGTATTTGGCCACACTATATATTGACATGCATCTGATGGAGCAGATCAACATGAAAGATGAGTTAGAGTGGTTAATTGCTAGTGTTGGATGGGCAAAATTTATAGATAGAAGGGAGACAATCCACCCCCATATGACAAGGGATTTCTTAACCATGATTAGGATCCACATAGGGAAAAACAGCCACACTGATGAGGGGAATGTCAGCTTTTGGCTGAATAGTACTTCACATTAGATGAGCTTGAACAAATTCTCCACCATTTTGGGATTTGATCCCCATGCTGTTAGGGGAATTGATAATATAAATAAGTAGGAGTTTTGGAATGGAATATATGATGAGGAGGAGCCTATTATTTTTGATGCAAGCAACACCAAGGCCCACCATTTAAGGAATCACTCACTGAGAATCATATACCAATACCTAGCCTTGGTAGTTTTTAGCCACCATGAGGGTCTTAGAAATGTAAATGAAAATAAGGCTTTATCCTTTATGTAATGAAAAATGACATTCGACTTAACAGAGCTGTGCTTATTATCGCTAAGATTGATGAACTGTGGATTTATAGGAAAAGGTCAACGAAGATTGCTTTTGGTGGCATTATCACCACATTAGCTAGGGCGGTCAATTATACGAACTTGGGTAGAGTTATGGGTAATCCAATTATCATTGATAAGAAGATGTTGAAGAAGATGTTGGTGCTCATAAATAACCCGAGGTTCCCTAAGCAAGGTTATATTATGGTGTCCGACAGAGAATCCTACAGGGAGGTTGTGAATAAGCAAGCAATGAAGCTATAACGACCAAATGCTACAGCTATTACATTGCCATCGGAGCAATACACCGCCATTAGAAGCCATTTGGACACCATGACTAAGAGGATGGATGAGATTATTGTAGGTCTTGGCATGACACAATCCCATTTTGACTACTACTTTCCTCCTCTACCTTTACAAGAGTGACCATTTTAGGGATTTTCCCTAACCCCATATTTTGTGAATGATATGTATGTTTTACTGGGAGCAGCAAAATTTTAAGTGTGGGGTGAGGGTATTTAAGAAAGAGATTTAAATTTTTTAACTTTTATTAAAGATTGTTGGATATTTTTACTTACTTTATTCATCAGAATAGTTTTAGTTTTGTTGTTTATTTTATTGTTAGTAGTTAAATTAATGTGTTTAAACTTTTTTAATTTTTAGTTATGATATGTTACGTTTTAAGGTTGTGTTTATTTATTTATCTTTTATATAGTTTTAATTTTATTTTCGTTTGCTTATGTTTCTTTATTTTATAGCTTTTGTTTAGTTTTTATTCATTTTATGGCTTTCGTTTCTTTTATTTATTGACCAATTTCTAGTATGTATACTAGATCAGCTAGTAATATAGGAAAATAAAATTAAGACCTTAAATATCGAATCCAAGGGAATATGGATTGCTAAGTAGAATATCTATTATTGAGTTAAATGTCTTTGAAATTGTTTCCCAAGTTTTTGAAATGAAAGTGAGAACTAAACTAGATTAACAATAAAGCAAAACAAAAAAAAACTAAGATTAGAATAACATTAATTAAATACAATGCAATAACTAAAATAATTTTGCTAAAAGAACTATTCACTTTAACTAATATTGCAATGACTCAGTTAAAAAGAATACAAAATGATTATGGAAAAACTAGTTAAATAAAGCCAAATAGCTTATTCAGACTATCATTCTAAGTATTAAACCTTTTAATTAGGAATAATTCAACACCTAGCATAAAAATTCGGTTTTAAACTCCTAGACATCCATTAAACTCTATTTCAAGCAAACTTAACTTCAATCTATTCTTAGTTCAACTTTTCTTAGTTTCAATCCACTCTTATTAACACACAATTATCTCAAATTTAGAAAATAATCATGCATCAATACTAATGATTTAAACCAAGAACATGCATATCATAGATCATACTTAAATCAATGATCAACTATTAATCAAATAAGTTAATAATCAATCTTAATACAACCAGAGATAAGAATTTATTCAAAATTGAAAAATAATCAAACTTGTATTGAACTGAAGCATAACTAAGTCATTACAATAAAAGCTTAAGGATTTAAGTATCCTTTAGCCAAAGTAAAGTAAACTACTCACAATTCATCTTAAAACTAAAGAAAAATAAATAAAAACGATACAAACACATAAAATCCTTTAACTGCTCTTGAAGTCTTCTCAGAGCCTTCAATTGTAGCCTCTAAACCCTAAGTGCAAAACTAGGCTAAAACTAAGACTCTAAATTCGTAGAAAAAATAAAGATTTTCCTCTAAAACTGGTGTTTTTTTTGCTTAAATAGACCAATACTGGAAGAAATTTAGCTGCCAAAACTTCCCAAACCAAAAGAAAATAGATTCGTAATCCAACTCAACAAGCTTTCCTCGATAGAGGGAAAAGCCCCTCTATTAAGGTAGGCTTCTCTGTCTTTTATCCCTTAAGGTGCCTCGCTAGAGGGAGAATTCCCTCTATTGAGGTAGCCTTCTTTGTCCGCATTCTTCTCATGCGTACCTCGATAAAAGGAGAATTCCCTCCATCGAGTGACTAACTCCTGGACTAATCACATGAAATCTCTTCTTCAAAAATCCCTTAAAGGCTAAATTTCCTCTTTTGCTCTAAAATCTTTCTTTTTCTTTAATTTCACACCTAAAAACTCCAATTTATGCAATTAGCTACATGTTATGATAAACTTAACAATTAAACATTAAATTAAATAAATAAACACCAAAATGACACAATAAACACACTAAACACATACTAAAAACATTGTATAATTCAAAATTATCAAATACCGCACATTTAGTCTTTGCTTGCCCTTGAGCAAAATTGAACAAACCAATTTGTCAAAATAATCAAACTTCAACCAAGAATTATGAAATTCAAAATCATGCTTAACAATTAACAAGAGCACTTAATAAAATTCCAACTAGATTAAATTCAATTAGGAAAATATGAGCCAGTTTTCATGTGTGTGTGTGCAAGACTAGATCATTTTAAGCTTTTTCAAAATCAAAATACCAATGCAATTTATAGTCAAGCTTAGAATTAATGTACACCTAAATGTATAACATGTTTCACACTTGAAACTCTAGAAAAAGAATAGGCCTCTCTTTTAACATTGAAATTCGAAGGTCATCTCAAAAGCAAACATAAAATCACTAGGTCTTCATTAGGTTGTAATGTGGTTAGGGCAATGGTTACAAAGAATGGACAAAGATAAACAAAAAGAATAGCCATTCTTTGATTGAATAGACCAACACTTTTTAAACTTCACCCCACTTAACTCAAAAGCATACCACTTAACCATACTTGCTTATTCAACCCCATATTCATTAAGCACTTTAAGAGAAAACATCACTGAATTTCCTCTCAATTTCACAATTCAATCACTTTTAAGAAGTCAAAACTCTCTTTCCCTTATAAATACCCCACACTTATAATTTTTTCATCTAATGCTAGCTTTTATTTCAAAATTTTCTTTCTTTTTCTTTTTTTCTTTCTTTTTTTTCATGCTAGCTTTATTTTTGCAGCCAATGATGATATGGGTATTTACAAGTTCAATTTTCACCAATTACTTGACTTTATCAATAACCCTTGACAGTAATACCAAAAACCTTTTACACTGATTAAAATACCTAACATAAATTAATCCACCCTAATCCTAAAGTGGCCAATTCTTAGAAGGAAAGATAAACAATTTTTAGGCTATATGGTAAATGAATGAGTATAAAAAGCAAAATAAATATAGTACGTTTTAAGCATGCCTCATTAGGCTCAAAATGGCTAACAAGGGGTAAATATGTACATAGCGTAGAAAACAAGCTAAGTTATGGCTAAATAAGAAAAATATGCATAGATCACTTTTTATTTTGGTTGAGTTATTTCTATGCTTTGAAGGGTAATATAGAAGGTTCTAATGTTCTAAAATTCCTTGCCCAGCTACCTTAATGCACTAAAACTAACAAATATAGTTCAAATTGAACATTATACTAGCTAAAATTCCATTAAACAATATACGTGTCTTAATGTTAAACAAAGATTTTGATCATTATGCATTCTAAGTTGAAGTTCAACATGTTCAATTTTGAGAATAAACTAGGGCTAACTAAGCTTAGTGTACAATAAATGATATTTGGACTAAACCTACTCAGTTAACATGCAAATTGACAAACCGAACTAAATGAACTAAAGCAAATTACAAATCAAACTAAATAGACTAAAACACAAACAAAACAACTAAAATTAAAATGATTCATAAGTAAGAAGAAATAACTTCCCTAAAATGATGAGTCTAAACTTGAGTTCAGCTACACTCTATCCCCCTTTTTAAAGTCTTGCTATCCTCAGCAAAGTAGCAAAAATATCAATTCACTGCACAAGGCTTAACGAGCATATAAGTGCTCAAGGAGAATGAAATTAAAGCATCACCACCATTAAAACAAGGCAATGTTGTCATAGGTAGAGAACCATGATCAAGCTAAAAGGAAACATGAGACCAATGGAAATGATTGAATAATTCAAACAATTAAACCAAGGGAAAATCAACCTCGCATAATTTGCCTACCAATTCAAACATTCAACATGCCTTTTTAACCAAGATAATACAGAAACAAGGCTTAACAATCATAGTGGATGAGTGAAGAAATGCACCTAAGCCAAAATGCTTTAATGCCATATTCACACAAGATCAATATGTTACATGATTTCTATCAAGTGTGTACTATGTGAGTAAAAGCATCTGAAGCGATATAATTTCGTTTGGGATAGCATAAAACATGCAATTAAAGTATCAAATCAACCAAAAATGAGATTTGATAGCCATATCCAAAAGAAGAATAAAACATCTAATTAATTCGTCAAACACAAAATAAGCCAAAATTAAACATGAATAATTAAATGAGAGGATTGAAACTTAGTTGATGAGTTATGTATGCCAAATGATGAAAAAACAAAGGGCAAAAACTTGATTAACCTAACTAGGTATGTGTGTGTGTGTTTTAGTAGGTAGGAGAAATTTGGAAAGAAATAAAGTATATCATGCTTTACCGCAAGGATATGCACCATGTGAAGACATCATACATCAATTAAAAACAAGTCATCTCAAATCATGCTCAACTTATTGCATAAAAATGATGTATTAAGATCACCGAATAATAACTTAAATGATATATAAGGCACTATGATTAGATAACATGGCAGTCCGTTAGCCTATTAGTGGGCAACGTTAAGGGTTGATGCCCTTTATAGGGTTTCTGAGGGGCATCACCCTTTGAAGCTTTGAAGCAACGATAATTTCATTAACAATTTTCTTCCCAAAAACCCTACTTTGTATCCCTAAAAAAATCAAATATGCAAATCATATTAGTAATTATTTAATCATGTTAAATATTCATTTAAAAGATACAGAATACCACTGGATTTAATTATATAGGTAAGGTTGAGGTAAATCACCATGGTGGAGGAAATTAGCCCTAGGTGGAGGAGTGTGTCTCAACATGAGGTATGGCATGGTCCCTCGGTGGAGGGAAAAATTCATCTTCTGAGGTAAGTATCACAGGATGGTGAGTGAAGGGTCCCTCGTTAGAGGGAAAACTCCCTCTACCGAGGAGAATGCCTCTGGACTAAAAAGGGACAACATGATGCCTTGTAAAATGTCTACTTTTTAATATGTATTTTCTTATGTTTAAATAGCTTAAGTATGTAATATTATGTGTGTTTTGTGTGTTTATGTGCTTATATGTGTTTTTAGGTTAAAGTTGGTGTAAGTGTGAAATAAAGTGAAGAAATGGTGAAGATTCAAGGATGAAGTTCACGATTCGTGAAGTGGTTCATGACTCGAATTGGAGTTTATGAGACGGAGGGCAGTTCACGAGTGAGGTAGAGAAGAAAGGATCACGAGTTGGTGATACGTTCACGAGTCGGCAGAAATGTCACAACTAGGATGGAAGATCACGAGTAAAGAAATATGGCTAGAATTCACGATTCGTGAAGCAGTTCACGAGTCGGACAAAATACCTGCTTCCAAACGTTGCACCTGTTTGCACCCGATCCTTCAGCCAACCATCAAGACTCTTCAGGGCAGCTTTTCATAATTAACAACTATTCTGAAGGGACATATCTATAGAGTTAAACTCTATAAATATGTGGGTGAAGCTTTGAAGAGAAAAAGGGAATCAATGTTTTGTTTTTAGAAATATAGTTATTATTTTTGATAAACATTTTCACTTAGCTTTTATTAGATGATTACAAAGGGATAAAGCCAAAGGAACGTGGGATGAGTTTCTTTCTCTCGTTTTGTCTTTAATTCAATTATATACTTTGGCTAATTTCCTTTTTACATTATAAATATGTACTAGTATTTGTTTAAGACATGTTTATTATTCTTATTATGAATGAAGTATGATTTACATCCATTTGTGTGCTTTGATTTGCTATGTATGATTGGCCACCATATTTGGCATGTTAGTCAATTTGTTCGCAACGAGAGTTGGAATTCTTTGATGGAAAAACAAATGAATGTACTTGAAGCATTGAATTCACTTAGAGATAAGGGATTCACTTTGAGGGGCTAAAGAATTGGCACAAAGCTTCATAATTTTTATTTATCTCTATAATGACATGAGAGTGCTTATATACTCTAAATGAAAACATCTTTACTAACAACGAGAGTTGCTTTAAAGAATCTTGGCTAAATTCTCCAGTCACTTTATTTATACAATTACTAGAACTTGTTCTTAGATGAATTACTATTTCATATTTCTAATGTATATTCATACCATTATTTAAGTCATCCTTAATCCAATTTTATTAATATATGCAAAGTAGTTTAGATATTTATTTAAAAACATAATCTACATTTTATTCGTTACCTATCCATCTACTCTTTGTGGTTTCAATACAAAATTTACCCCGTTCCATTTGGAACGATAATCTACTTATACTATACACAGTTTAGTGAGATTAAGTGTTTAAATAAATTCCCATCAGATTTTGGCGCCATTGCCGGGGAAAGGCTTAAATGAATTTTTATTGATTGACACAAAATAGTGGATGCTTTAGGATTATATGATATAATTTAGTTATTTTGATATATGAATTTTGTATTTTGTTTATTGTATTCTTTGTAATTAGAGTTTTTGTAATAATCTTAGACTCAAAGTATTTGTGATTTTTATAGTTAATTTATTAAATTCATCTCTTTCACAATAATATTTTTGTTTATAATTAGCTCTTTTAGTTTGGATTTATTTGTTTTATAATTTTTTTTGGTTAAGTTTTATGTTTTTATAGTTTTCATTCTTATTGATTTATTTTTCTTTTGTAATTTTTACTTTTGGATCAAGGTTGGCATGTTTTGCAGTAAAAAATTATAGCACTGTCACATTTTCACGAGTGCAGTTCGACTCATGAAGGTGATCAGGAGTGATCCAGAAGCAGCAGCATATCGAGTCATGCAGGGTATTCCGAGTCGTGCATCCCAGGATCGAGTCGTGAAGCAATTCACGAGTAACACAGAGAGGAACGGTTCACGAGTCGTAAAAGGCTGTCCGGCTCGTGAACCTTTGTCCATATGCCTGACCATTTTTCTCTAATGCCTGCATTTCATTCTTCACGCGTCGTGACATTTCTGCCGACTCGTGAACATTTTTCTTTCGTGCCAAATCACTTCATTCTTCACGAGTCATGATGTTTCCTCCGAATCATGATTCACTATTTTCAATTTACCGAGCCGTGATTTTTACCTCTTTTTCTTTCTTAATTCATTTTTATTTCTTTCTTTAAACTCTTAATTATTTTAATTTGTCATCTTTGCGGTTTTAATTTAGATTAATTGGTTTTAATTAGATTAAATCAAATGGGGGGAACGGTTACAAATTAAAAACCTAGGGTTTGTAAACCAACTTGCCGTTTCACTCTTTCCCTCATTTCTCTATAAATATCAAGGTTACTTTTCTTTTCTTTTCTTTCACAGATTTCATTTCACTCATGCCTTAGTCCCTCATTTTCTTTTTCTTCCTCTACATCTTCTTCTTCTTCTTCTTCTTCTTCTTCTTCTTTACTACTTATCTTCTATTTCATTGCTGCGTTTGAGTGCCTTTTTCTTTTTCTTTTCCTTCTCCATTTTGCATCTTTTATTTTCTCTAGCATGCATTCATTTGCTGTTATTTTTGTCTTTCATTTCCCTTTTTTTACTTGGTCTTCTTCTCTACCCCTCATCTGTGTGTGGATTTCTCTTCATCATCTTCTTCTTTACTGCATATCTTCTCTTTGTCTTTCTCTTATTTTCCATTCAATGGTGAGAACAAAGAACCCATCTTCTTCAAGAAGGCAGCAAGGGGGAGATGAAGCACAACCAGAAAGTTTAAAAACTCAGTTTGGTGCACCATTTTCCATTTCATTTATCCATGAAGGTAATTATTTCCTTGCTCTTAAGGATAGGGCAATTTCGCAATGTAAGTATTTTCCAGACTCCTTACTTGAACAAGTAGGCTTGCTTGATGCAGTGAACGAAATGCTATCTCAATGTCGCTTATTACGTTTTATTAATATGCATGAACAATTTTATACTGATTTGGTCTTGGAATTTTACACCAATTTGAAGGAAAATGCTGAAAATCCTAGGCTAGTGGACTTTCTTTTGAATGGGATTGATTATACACTAATATATTTTATGATGCATCGCATTTTTGGCTTTAAACAATCTGGATTATGTGATCCTCCTAAGACTTATAGGCCTAATGCTTTTTGAAATTTTCTTACTAGATTGACCACACCATTTAGGCCTAAAGAGGCTAAGTCTATGTTTATAATAGATTTGAAGTATTGGATTTTGCATAAGATCCTTGCCTCTGTTGTCTTTAACAAGCCTGAATTTAATCGAGTCTCTCGTCATGAGCTATTTTTGATGTGGTGGGTGCATAATCGTAAGTTTGTTTGTTGGTCTTTTTGGATTTTCAATCAGTTATTGAATTGTGTTGGTAGTCCGAAGTCTCCTATCACACATGGACATGTAATAGCTGCTATTGCTAGGAGTCTTGACATTGATTTGCGTACTTACCCTGCCCTTCCATGCTTGTATTTTTCCAAACATCTTTTTGTTCGAGGTGAAATTGTCAATAATTCCTTTCAATTTATTCCCTCGCTTTCACGTTCTTGTTGGAAGGATCTTGTAGAAAGCTCTACTCCACAAGAAGTGGCTGAGGAAAGCACTTCGGATGAGGCAGGGGATGAGGCACAAGAACAAGGAGATATTCCTATGGAGGATGTTCCTAGAGACGAGGTTGCTGTTTCACCACCTATTGCTGGATCTTCTTCACATTCCATTCATTTCATGTTCAACCAGTTGTTGCAAAATTAATCCACCATTTAGAATCAACTCACATCATTGGAGCAAGTTACCTCCAATTTGGTTCGACGTCAACGACGCCTTGAGCACAAGGTGGATGCCTTCATTACCCAATCGGGTTATGTGGTATCTTCGCCTCCACCTTCACCATGATCTTTAGGGGAGTTTTCTCTCTTCTATTTTGTTTAGTTGTTTCTTTTTGTTTTTTTTTTGTTGTTGTTTATGTTTTGTTCCTTCACATTGAGGACAATGTGTGTTCTCAGTGTGGGGGAGCATATTAACTATGTTGTGTGTTTTGTTTATGTTTGTTTGGGTGTGTATCTTTTTCTTTATTTAGACTAAACTTTTTAGTAAGTTTTCTTATAAGTATTGCTCTCAATTGATTATAATATAGGTTGTTATGTTAAGTCATTTGCCTTTTATGCTCATTTGATTAGTTTTTAAGGCTTTTGGCATGTGTTTTGCATTTTCAAGTTATCTCTTTTTATTTCTTTCAACATTTTAGGTTATTTAGTCTCTTTACTAACTATGCTTTAAGGTTAGAATATGCTCATTTAGTTTAAGATTTTAGGATTTTGTTGCCTCATGGAAACTGTAGCCATAATACTTACCTTTACCTTTCAATAATGGATGAAGGCTAGTAAAAAGAAAACAAATGATAAAATAAAATAAACAAAGCAAGATGTATACTTAAGATTTTAATAGAGTATGGGATGGAGAGTAAAATGCACCCATTACTACATTTTCTTGCTACTCTAAGCACATGGGATAAAGCTTTAAAGAATTCCCATGCTAAAAGAAAAAAAAAGAAAAGAAAACAAATGCAGTCTAAAAATGCCATGAGATTGGTTTAAGGGTATGAGTGCTTGCAATTTGTCCTAAAAGGCAACTATAGTTTTAGAATCTTAGGTTTTATGATCAATATTCTCTCTTGAGCATGGTTAGTTTTGAGACTTTATTATCTTGATGTTGGATTTAGTAAACTTAAGTGACTTGGTAATTTAGAATGCATGTTTTAAGTTTTGTTTACTGAAATTTGTAGTGTTTAAGGTGTTTGACTTCATTTCAATCTTATTTAAAATGAATATTGAGCAATGCTTTATAATTTAAATTACTTAAACTTGGGATTAAATTTTCTCACTCTTCTCTTGCTTGGGGACAAGCAAGGTTTAAGTGTGGGGGAATTTGATGCCTTGTAAAATGTCTACTTTTTAAAATGTATTTTCTTATATTTAAATAGCTTAAGTATGTAATATTATGTGTATTTTGTGTGTTTATGTTTAGTTTATGTGTTTATATGTGTTTCTAGGTTAAAGTTGGTGTAAGTATGAAATAAAGTGAAGAAATGGTGAAGATTCAAGGATGAAGATCACGAGTTGTGAAGTGGTTCACGACTCGGACTGAAGTTCACGAGATGGAGGGCAGTTCAAGAGTGAGGCAGAGAAGAAAGGATCACGAGTCGGCGATATGTTCACGAGTTGGCAGAAATGCCACGACTCGGATGGAAGATCACGAGTAAAGAAGCATGGCTGGAATTCACGACTCGTAAAGCAGTTCATGAGTCGGACAAAATACCTGCTTCCAAACGTTGCACCTGTTTGCACCCGATCCTTCAGCCAACCATCAAGACTCTTCAGGGCAGCTTTTCATAATTAATAACTATTCTGAAGGGACATATCTGTAGAGTTAAACTTTATAAATATGGGAGTGAAGCTTTGAAGAGAAAAAGGGAATCAATGTTTTGTTTTTAGAAATATAGTTATTATTTTGGATAAACATTTTCACTTAGATTTTATTAGATGATTACATAGGGATAAAACCAAAGGAACATGAGATGAGTTTCTTTCTCTCGTTTTGTCTTTAATTCAATTATATACTTTGGCTAATTTCCTTTGTACATTATAAATATGTACTAGTATTTGTTTAAGACATGTTTATTATTCTTATTATGAATGAAGTATGATTTACAACCATTTGCGTGCTTTGATTTGCTATGTATGATTGGCCACCATATTTGGCATGTTAGTTAATTTGTTCGCAACGAGAGTTGGAATTCTTTGATGGAAAAATAAATGAATGTACTTGAAGCATTAAATTCACTTAGAGATAAGGGATTCACTTTGAGGGGCTAAAGAATTGGCACAGAGCTTCATAATTTTTATTTATCTCTATAATGACACGAGAGTGCTTATAGATTCTAAATGAAAGCATCTTTATTGACAATGAGAGTTGCTTTAAAGAATCTTGGCTAAATTCTCCAGTCACTTTATTTATACAATTACTAGAACTTGTTCTTAGATGAATTACTATTTCATATTTCTAATGTATGTTTATACCATCATTTAAGTCATCTTTAATCCAATTTCATTAATATATGCAAAGTAGTTTAGATATTTATTTAAAAACATAATCTACATTTTATTAGCTACCTATCCATATACTCTTTGTGGTTTCAATACAAAATTTACCCTGTTCCCTTTGGAACTATACCCTACTCATACTATACACAGTCTAGTGAGACTAAGGGTTCAAATAAATCCCCATCACAACATCAAAAAATTAAAAGCATGCCTCGGTGGAAGAATTTTTCCCTCTACCAAGGTGATTTAATATGGGCATATAATAGGGTTCCTCGATAGAGGGAAAAATCCCTCTACCGAGGTGGTCCTCCCAGGAACTCTATGACCAAAAGCTCAAATTCAATTTTTCACACACTTTTAAATTTAATACCCAAAATTTAACTTAACCCCATTAATTTCCTCACTTTTTGACTCTCACCTACTTTAACTTACCAGTTTAATCACTCAAGTACCCAAACAATTTAGCACACCAAAACTCTAATTACACCCAGTCTTTGAACATTTAGCAAGTTTGAATCAAAGCATACATACTTGTTAAATTGCATTCCTAACTCACTTCACACTTTGAATATGAATAACTCTTCCTAAGTTCATAAAGCACAATCACCAAGGCAAAACATACCCAATAAGTATAAATCCACCTTAGGTTCAACTGTATTTTAATTCCCTTTAATTGGTACTTCCCAAAAAACCATATGAATTCTTAATCAAACTAGAAGCACAAATCAAAATATGATAATTAAGAACAAATATCATTAAAAGAAGCCTCTTTAATTCTTAAAACTCATGAATGAAAAATACAATAGACTTGAGACAACAGGAAGAATATAAAATGAACTATATAAGCCTATCAAATTTAACTAAAGATAGGATAACAACTTATCCAAAATAAAATAAAACACAACTCATAAAAAATTGATGAAAATTTAAAGAGAAGGGTAAAAGAGTTCTGGTTTATCGAGTCCCAGTTCAACTCATGTTACTCTCTGGAGGTCGAGCTTGTAATCCAAATACTAGTCTCTCTGGACTTTGCTCCTCATTTTCTCCTATCAGTCTGAGAAACTATTCAAAATTTACCAAAGCTAGAAGTTCCATATCTTCAATAAAGTATGGTTCCTTCTTTGGCTCTTCAAAAAAAAATTTTACTGGCTCTTCTAGCCTAAAAAATTTTTCAGGTGGACTGAATTCAGTGCCTCCACCTGAGATTGAACACTTCTTGCTCTTTTGTTGATAAATTCTTTGCAAAAGGCTGAAACACACCTTCCAAACAAACATATGATTTGTCTTCAAAGATGACTTGTCCTTTTTCTACTTGATTCACTCCAGAATTAGATTCTTCTTTATCCACTATTAATGCATGATTAACTTCCTCTTCCTCACCATCATCACTTTGAAATTGCATTGAAACACTTAGATTTTTATTTTGGATTTTAACCTTTCCTCAATAAACTCTTTTGACTCTTGTTCATCTCTTCTTTATTTCTTAACTTCTCCTCTTGAATTTTAAATGTAAACTCCCACTTTTCCTTTCAGCCTTAAACTATTTTTTTTTACTTTCAGCAAATCAAGAAGACTTTGAACTTTACAAATGGTGAACTCTTATGGCATCCCTAAAGAATGAAGTTCAACAAAAGATGGTAAAAAAGGAATTGGTGAATGTGTATGCAAGAGCTATATTTCCTATATTTTTCTCTTCAAATCATTTCCATTTGCTGTCTCAAAAGGAACAATTCATAATCTTAAAACTCATCTTGTATCATCTTGAAAAATATCTCAAAATCTTCCTACAAAGAATAATCACTAAATAAAAATCTCAAAATAACTCAATTATAGATATTAAACAAACAAAATCACTATTCCCCTACAACGGTACCAAACTTGATTAGTGTTTCCCAAATACTAGATCGGATACATTCTCAGAGTCTTCATTGTATCCTCCAAACCTTAAGTGCAAAACTAGGTGAAACTAAAACTTTAAATTCGTAAAAAAAAAAAAAATAGAGAGCGCCCTCTAAAACATGTCTTTTTTACTTAAATAGACTAATATT
>CM075806.1:55160476-55196454 GCA_037975025.1 Excoecaria agallocha | reverse complement strand
GAGAAGCAATAACTAAAAATCCTTTCACAAAGCGACAGTAATAATTTACCAAGCTCAGAAAACTCCTTACTTTATACACATTTCGATGAGGGTTTTCCAATTAATAATGGCTTTAACTTTATTTAGATCCACTCTAATACCTTCAGATTACACAATATGTCCAGGAAAAAAACTTCAAAAATCACATTTGCTCAGTTTGGCATATGATTGTTTCTCATTTAAGGTCTGCAATACAATCCTCATATGCTTTGCATGCTCATCTTCATTTCTTAAATAGACAGTCTATCATCAATAAACACCACCACAAGCTGATTTAAATAGGGTGGAAATACCCTATTCATTAAATCCATAAAAGCTACCATTGCATTAGTTAACCTAAATGGCTTGATTAAAAATTCACAATGACCACATCGGGTTCTAAATGCATTTTTTGGAATATCCTCATCTTTTATCCAGAGTTGACAGTACCCTGATTGCAAATCAATCTTGTAAAATACACTAACAGCTTTCAGCTGATCAAATAAGTCTTTTATTCATGGCAAAAGGTACTTGTTCTTCACGATTACTTTATTAAGCTATCTATAGTCTATACACATTCTCATATAACCATCCTTCTTCTTAACAAATAGAACTGGTGCACCCTAAGGCAACACACTAGGTATAATGAAGCATTTGTCTAGTAGCTCTTGTAATTAAACTTTTAGCTTCTTTACTTTTGATAGGGCTATTCTATACGATGCCTTAAAAATGGAAGCTATATCAAGTAAAATTTCTATGGACAACTCTACTTCTCTTTCAGGAGGAAGACTAGGCAAATTTTTTGGAAAAACTTCAGGAAACAAATTGACCACCAGTATATCTTGAAGTTTTGCATTCTCCCTATTTGAGTCAAGTACCAAAGCTAAAAATGCTTCACATCCCTTTCTAAGAAATTTCCTAGCTTGTATGACAAATTTCACATTTGCTAAGGGTTTTGTTTGTATGCCTTAAACTACTACTTCTCTACCATCAGCATCTCTAAGAGTTACTATCTTTACCCCAAAATTAACCACTGTATGATATTTTGACAACCAATCCATGCCTAATATTACATCAAATTTCCAAAATGGCAACTTAATGAGATCAGCTAAAAATTCCTTCCCTTGAATCATAATGGGATAGTTTTTATATACTTTATTAACACAGACACTATGCCCCAATGGGCTAGTTATACAAATGTCAAAATCTAACCAATGCACAGTTGACATGTTTCTCACCACATCCCTAAAGTAAACATAAGAATAGGTGAAGCTAGGATTAATAAGTGCATAAACATTAGAGTTAAGAGAGAGAAAATACCCACTATAACTTTTGAGGCATCTCAATCCTCACAATTTTTTATTACATAAGCCCAACTAAGGACAATAGGAGTTGTAGGTCGATCAACAATCTTAGATACATTTCTTGGCTAGGATCCAAATTGGCTTGATCCACCATGCCCTCTGCCTCAACCTCTACTAGTTGAAGGTGCATTAGAAGCTCCCCTACTACCTTGCTGTATGGATCTTTGCTCCCGTTTCAAGGGATAATTTGCCATGCAATTGTGAGTGCTACCACACCTAAAACATGCACTTGTCAATATCCTACAAATGCCTCGGTGTTATCTTGAACAGTATGGACACTCTGATGGCTGGCCCCCACTCTACCTCACTAGTATTTCTTTGCCAAATCTAGATACTGTAGATGATCCTTGATGTCTTCCCTTACTAGCAGGACTATTAACAAACTCAGCTAGCTGATTTGCCTACACTCCTTTAGGTCTCTTCCAAGTTGAAGATCCAACTCTATTCCCACTCCTTTTCTATTCTCTTTCTTTCTTAGCTAGCTCACTCTTCTATACTCGAATGGCTGCTTGAACAAGTTGGTAAAAATCCATAATCTGCAAAGATGTAGGTCCAATCAACCTTTCTTTGATTTGGGCATTCAATCCATCTTCAAACTATCGACACTTGAAAGCTTTAGTTAGCATCAACTTCGGTACATACTTACTTAAATGACTGAACTTTTTCTCATATTCTTCCACGGTTATAACTCTCTATTTCAAGTTTAAAAACTACCTCAATTTGTCTTGTTTATAAGCTTCAGTAACATACTTCTTCCTAAACTCTGCCTTGAAAAACTCCCATGTAAGTGGATCTTTTAATTAAGGTTGTTTGAGCACTAGTTGCCACCAATCATATGCTACTCTAATTAGTAAAGATATAGCACAAGACACCTTCTGATTGGCTGGGCATTGAGTTTAATCAAATATTATTTTGAGCTTTTCTAACAAAAATTCTACTTCTTTAAATTGCTTTAAAGTAGTGCCCAAGAATTATTGTGCACCATGTTTTCTAATCTCAATTATCAGAGCTTTAGGTACGGTCATCCTTTGTAAAATTTAAGCCATATCTTGAGAAATCTTCATGAACACTTCCCTAGGAATAGCCATAGGTATATCATTTCGATTAGAAGCTAAAGATCCTGGATTGGAGGGATTCATTTAAACAGATAAATTACTTTCAACTGATTCTTCAATAGATTCCCTAAATCCCCCAATCTATTATCCATAAGAAAAATAGGGACATCTGCATTAGGCCAATACTAAAATTTTCCATTTGAAATAATTTTAAACTTTTATTGATCAGAAATGACTAAATCTTGGCTCTAATACCAAATTGTAACACCCTCTAAATAACAACCTATTTCTATCATTATACATATATCATCAATAAAGCTTTATTCTATTTACTTGTCCTATATATCGATTATCACATATCTACACTCATGTTACTGCTTACATGCTTTAACTCAATATACGCTACCATATATATACATATAATGTAAAAGCTACTTTTGATCGTAAGTACATGCATATATTGTTTTAATTACAAAAGTGAGCATATTATAACTCAAAATTTCCATTTCAAATACATTCTTACTTATATACTATCCTTGATTAAAAAGTTATACAAAAGATGAAACAAAGACTTCATACATCAAACTTCTTTTTCAAACTTGTGATAGCCTTCCAAATATAGAACTACATCCCTGAGCAAAAGTCCTAACTGTAGAACCTACACAAATAAACAACCAGTGCTAAGCTATAAAGCTTAGTGGGGAATAAATCATTATGGACAACCACTCACAGCAGTCATCAACAAATACTCAACAAGCATTAAATTATAATATAACATTAATAATAATAATAAGAGCAAAGTACATAGTTAAGAAGACGAAACAAAACTCAACAAATATAACAACATAAAGTAAACATATGGTTTGTTGATAGAATCTATACATTGAAGCTTTTGATACTTTTACTGTAATTTGCCTGCCTAGGTTTTGTAGATGTGAATAATGGATATTATGGATACCCGTAGGTATCAGTTATATAAATACCCATAGGTATTAAGTTTTATGGATATCTAGAGATATCAAATCTGTGGATCCAAATAGGTCAAACTATGGTCCCAAACGAGGATGACTGTAGACCCAAACGGGGTCAGACTATAGCAGCTAAATCTTTTCACTATAGGCATGCCTATCTATCCACCACCGAACTCTAATCGCAAGCAATAAACTATTTTCATATACATTTCACTTATCATGATTATGCCTTTGCTGTATAATCTTACACCTACGTATTTAAATATATAGATACACAATTTCATGTAATTATATAAATATCTGTAGATATATAATACCCTATCTATATATAATCATATAATAATAAAATAATAGAAGCATACATATAAACTTATACTAACTTAAATAAACAATTTAACTCATGTCTATTTATGCTCATAACATATGATCATGTCACTTTAAGTTAATTGATGGTTTTACAATATGAAGCTATCATTCTTTCGTGTATTTATGGAACATTGCATGCCTAACCTTTATTGTTAAATTACACTAAATTCATTTGATTATATCCTATAAACATCTCAAAATCAAAGAGTCATGTATACTATTTTTTGACCATTTAGCAAGAGATCATTGATTGCTACTAATAAATCATAGTATTTGATATGAGCTTAAATAGTTCATATTTTGTGAACATTTTATTTATATGTTGGTATCTTTTAGGTTTCATTTTGTTGTGTTATTATTTTAGGAGTAATGGGACATTGAACAAGAAAAAGGAGGAAAAAATGAGTAAGCATACAAAGTTCTATCGCCAGCGTGACAGGCGTCGTGAGCACGATTGAAGAAGGCTGGCAGAAGTGAAGGAAAAATAAGAAGGAAGAAATGGAGGAGAAGTCAGGCATGTTATATTGTGAGCACGATAGGTGTTGCGAGAGCGATAGAAGGTGTGTTCAAAATACTGCAATATACTTACTGTAATTGTACAGCAGTTTAATTCCGGAATTCATCTTGCATGAAACCCAACGCTTCAACCAAAGTTGTTTTCTATACAAATTACTTATAACACTATGTTTATACATGTCTTCCATTATTAAGTCAACTTGAAATACGTCTAATTAAACTTTAACTTTCCAAGTTCTTTACAAAAAAAGCCCAATATGCTCATCATGTTAATCTATTAATTTTTGTTGAATTTATTGACTCCTTAACCTTATTGCTTAATTGGGATAAAACTTAAACCTATCTATTAGAGGATAAATATGTAAAAATTAGTTCTCCTTTCAATTTTTGAACTTAATCATACAATAATTCTTTTGTTCTGTTTTGAGCAATTAATTTCATTTCTCAATTAAACCTAAAGATGAACACATGCAAAGTTTATATTCTAATCTCCTTAACTTGACTATGATTTCTTCATAATTTACAAAAATCACACACAAACAAACTTAAGTTTATTTATAGTTCCCATACCTTTTTTGAAGTCCAAACTTCTTCTTCCTTAATCTTTCAAAACCTCATTTCCTTTGCTCTTATTTACCCCACCATCTATAGAGAATCAATTCATGCATTAATACCTTGCCATTCTTTCCCATGCAATCATCAAATTAACGAGAAAGAAGATAAAGATAGGAGATGTAATGTTAGACCCGATTACCTTTGAAAACCAACAAAAAAACCCCTTTCTTCACCTCTTTCCCCAGCAAAATTAAGAGAGAAGTTTAAAAGATAGAATTTGGTTTTTAGAGAGTGAAGAATGAGGAAATTAAATTTGCATTTTTCCCTATGAATGGCTGACCAACAACATTTATACTCCCTCTCCCATCTTTCTTTCTCATGAAATTTCCAAGTAAGCTGAGTAGAGGGAAGATGTAAATAACACTCTTAACTCTCTTCCTCTTAAATAATTCTTAATTATGCCCACTAACCTTCCTTCCTTTTAATTTGGCCCTCAACTGACCTCTTTTCTTTCAATTGTAGCCTTAATCCTTTTTATGCTTTAATTATTCACATGTACAACATAATGTAAAATTACCAATTTGCCCTCTATTGACCGAAACTTTTAGTTCATTAATTAATTAACTATAATATCAATTAATCATGCATATTTTTTTAACTAGGGCCTAAGCTAGGGACTTATAATGAAAATATCCATGGATTTTGGTAGCTTGAACCACCCAAATCAGGCAGAGTATTACTTGTGAACCTGAATTCAAAACAAGAAAAATTTTGTCCCTGAATTTGCATTATTCTTGAGGAGCTTTTATTTCATGAAAAGGCCATAAAATAGGTGTTGGAATCTGCATGACATTTAAATCATAATATATCTATGGAATATTTGCATGCTTATCAATCATTCCACTCCTATGTCGTTAAGTCCGAAAGTCTACAAACTGACTTTTCATAGGTGGTATATTGACAAGATTTAGACCGGACTGTTTGGGATAATAAGTTAATAATTGATCTTCACTGCAAAAAAAAAATTGATTTTACTGACGAAAAAACCCTTATCGATGGTTTTTAACAGATTACTTCCATCGGTAAAACCCTAGTAGGTAGCAATTTACTGGCAGAAAAATCTATTAGTAAGAGTTACCGACTGATTTTACTGACAAAAATATAAAAAAAAATTCATTAGTATTTTTGCTAAAAAGTCCATTAGATATCTCATCAGTTTGACTTTTTACCAATGGATATTCCTTCAATAATACATCGGCAAATTTAATTAATAAAAAATATTAATTTTTTTAGAAAAAAAAAGCAACAGATATATCTGTCGGTATTTTATTGGTAAAATTGAATTATTTATTATTTATTTTTTTGCATTTTTGTAGAAATTGTTTACAAGAGCAAAAATAAACACAATAAATTCAATATACAGAGTCTGAAATTTAAATTAAAAATATATATTAATAATTTTAATGCAAAAAGTATATACATCATAACTACTATACAAATAATATCAATATTGTTTATAATGTTTTACAATATTGTACAAAATTATCTAATTCTAATTGCTATGTAAACAATACCAATATAATTGTAAAATTTATTGGCAACTGGTTAAAGCTTTGATCTTTTAATGCCCCTCTATTGTTGTTCTAACTGCTGAATCCAAAGCTCTAAAAAAATGTAGATATAATTATTTTAATGAAATAGTCAAACACAAAATTAACTTATAAGAAAGACTTAAAATAACTTTCAATGGCAGATTCAAGGTTAACACTTGAGTAAACAACCTAAGGCATTTTAATAAGTGTAATGAGAGGTTTGAAGACTGCATCTTATATTACACTCCTGATGTTTTTTTTGTTCCATTTAGTTGTCCTATTGTCCCATTATTAGGCAACTTCCCTAAATTAGAAATAGAAATTAAGCTTGCACTAGATAACATTTCGTCTCTACCATTGAACACTTAAATATACAACTTATGGTTACAAAATTAAAATATGGAAACATGAAATTGCATACATAATCATCACTCCTATTGCATGAGAAATCTAACAGACAACAAAGCTAACTTTATCCATAAAGATCAAATGGTTGCCTAACAAAAATACCTCACTCGTTGCATCCACAACACAACACATTATCATATCTTTATAAAGATTAACTACATGTTGTATCTCTAGAGCATTAGGCCAGTGTTAGATGAATAGCACACCTATGTTAGATGACAACTCTAATCACTAGATGCAATATCAGTATTAAACCAAAAGGGAGGATTATGCTATAAGCAAACCTATCAATAACATCTTTAATTGGATTATGGAATAGATGATCACTATTTGGTTGGGTGCACTACATTGCAAGGAAACTGCTTTTTCTTTATTGATGGAATATGTGACTTGCTTCTCCAAAACCAAAAGGTCGCTCTAGTTAACACCTATTCCACACGCAAGTATCATTTTCAAACATCAATATCACCTATAATATTAAATTTAAACACCAAAATAAAAATAACACATTTTAGTAAATAGATAAGTGAGAGATGTGGCCATCATAAGGAGATAATTCTACAAATTTGGATTTGATTAACAACAACATATTATGGCATCTCTCCTTTGAGAAAGTTTTGATTCAAATCCAACTTTGAAAATTGAGCTAACATTTCCAACTAAGTTGAAATTTCTTGACTAAATTGATTGTTACTCAAATTCAAGTCAGTTAGTATAATTCTAGAGAGAGAGCTAATTGTTGTGGATAGGTCAATGTATTCAAAACTAGTTAACGAACCAAGTTTTGAATATATAATTCTAGAGAGAGAGCTAATTGTTGTTTAAATGCATATAAAGAGATGTCAACTTACCTAATTCTACCGATGTGATGATTTGAAAGTTATGTAACTTAACTGCATTTCCAATCTCTAGCAATACCGATAATTCTATCTCCACTGGCCAAATGCACATATATGCTAGTTGGATGGCATTTACCTACAGAATTTATTGTGCTTGAGGTTTATAAAACTAAGGTCTAAATAGAGACCAAAAGCTTCAAACATGTTTTAAGAAAAAAATTTTCCTTCGAGGTGAACTCTCACAAAGTTTGTGCAATCTCTAAAGCCTTTTGGGAATAAGGTCTTCAAGATGGTTATCATTGACACTTAAATTCTGAAGTGTTTTGCTTTGCGAAATGCTTATTTTCATTTGGTAAAAGCATAAATATTTTTGGGAGAGTTGCTATCTACTCAGGAATTCATCCTCAAAATACATCAATGTAAGGTTGTTATTGATCATTTGCCTTTCCCTATCCATAGCTCCGAGTCTCAAAATATATTTTTCTGGACATGCACTGCAAATGTGTTCAATAACTTTTAAAAATTCTTAACAATATAATTCACATATGATATTATTTTATTTTTAAGTTAATTTAATGATTAATAAATTTGATGTAAGTTAGAATTTTGTGTATGATCAACTGTTATAGAACTAAACCGTGTAATGTCATAAAACTTTAAAAGTTATTCCACCATATCATATGGATAGCTAAAAGTTACCTTTTTACCCCATATGTGTTGATAACATATTCTTTTACATTTTAAAGGTTTAAATATTTAATACATCCATAGATATATCTTAAAAATATGAAAATATGAAGAAAGAGAATGTGATAGTCAACAAAAAGGTGCAAAAATTCAAAACTAAATGAGGGATAAGTACGACTAATCTTTTCCCGATAACGAAAGCCAAAATCCAAAATAATAATAACACATTTTAGTAAATAGACAAATGAGAGATGTGGCCATCATAAGGAGATAATATTATAGAATTGAACTCATAATTTACAAAATACAAAACTTAATTAATAATTTAATTTAATTCTAAAAAAGAAAGTTCATAATCTAATTTGAATAAAGTGCCTAACTTACAACCTAATAACAAGGCAAAGCCAAAACTCATCTTGTGCAGAACATGAGTGGTAAACATGGTTTTATATATATATATATATATATATATATATGCCCTAGAGCCCATGTAATAGGGATGTATTTCATATGTATGAATTCATATTCTTAATAAAAGGCATCATTTATTTATTAATGCTATGTTTAAATACATGAGTTTGTAAATCTTAAATTAATAAATGAAGTCCTAGATATTATAAAAAAAGTGCAAAGGCAATCATGAAGTTTTCATGATATTAGATGTCTATTGCATGCAAATGTGTTAATATCTAAATATCCCTAGTCATAGAATTAACAAGACAAGACATTGTTAATTTGGACAGACTAGCACATGTTATGCTTCTTCAATGGTTCAAGCAGTGGTTCTCATAACTGTGATTATGAAAAATAATCAAAGCTAACATGTGGATGCTTGTTAGAAGAACAAGTTCATTGGAGACCTGCAAAGAGAATCCTCACATGGATATTAAATCTATATCAGTGAGGAATCTCTTCATAGCGGTTGTGCAAGTATCCTTAGACTTGAGATCACCAAGGTTATCTTAAGTATCAAGTGGTATATTTTGACTCCATAACTGATTATTTCCAACTGGAGCTGAATATACTTAAGAGGTTGGATATATCATGACCTACTTGAAGATAGTTGAGTTATTGACAAAGGATTCACCATCCTAAATTTATTAAGGGAAGTTATCTCACATGATTCTATAATTATCTTATTTAGAGAATCTCTGGCCAGAGTAATATGCCAAAATGGATAGAGATCCTTGAAGGGCATTTTGGGAACAATGGTTAAAATTAATAGAACATACGTAATTAGATTTATATGAGTTGATAGAAATCCATACTCAGAATCTAATTAAGATAAGAGTGGTGAAATGAGTAATTGCATGGTAACTGTTTCTATGGAAGGGTATAGTCAAACCACTTAACTTTCCTGACATTTGGGTAGTCATTATACCTAGCTAGAGGCCACTCATAATTTGTATAATAGTGTATCATAAATATCAATAGGAATTGATAAAATGATTTAAATAAGTTTAAATCATGTGAGTTTTGAATAGAACTCACAATTACATATTATACTGCCAATATGGATAGGAACCCAATAGGTCACACATATATAGAGAAAATGATAAAATGGTAAAATGAAAAGGATAATAATATTTGATATTATTATGGGAATAGAGAAGTGAATAAGGGAATAATTAATTAAAGAGTTTAATTAATTATGATTAAGTAAAATTGTTCGCAAAACTTTTTAGAAATATTCTATAAAATTGACCTAATTAAAATATTATATTTCATAATTAATTATTATTATACTATAAGTATTATAGGTGATATAATAATTAATAGATCCGTTGGAGAAAATAATGGAGGCCCAGAAGATTGAGTTTGGCGCATAAACCTTCCAGAGGAAGGGTTTCACGCCAACTACAAATAGAAGGCCTTAGAAGCCTAATTCTTAGACCAAAATAAATAAAATATATTTCATAAGTGTTATGGAGCCTACATATTTAATTTGGTTAGATTTGAAATTCATTTGGGTGATTAAATCCAAGTATATACACAAAGGACCTAGTTTGTGGGTTTTGTACATAGTCTTTTGTGAAATGACTTAAATTGAATTTAATTGAGCCCAAATAAATTATTAATAATTCCAGAATCCCATTTAATATTACTCCAACAATTTTAAAGAGCCCAATCCTATTATGCAGTTGGATTTTTAACCTAACTATAAAAATCCAAGTGATAGGGTTTTAGGGTTAAGGTGAACAATTAAGAGAAAAGTTTTTCTCTTACTCTCTCAACCCTAGCGGCCACCCCCTTGCTAGCATCAAGGGGATTTCGGCCAGCCCTTGTTCTCCTTCATTGTTGCTTTATTCAATCATTCTCTAGTATGGATTACTCATTGGAGGTGTTCAACTTTGGACATTGTGGTTTGCGATAACCCGGTGAGAAGGAAAATCAACTGTTCAACAAAAATCAAAGGTGATTTTTCTTATTTCCATTAATATGTATATTGTAAATTCATGGCAATATCATATCTATTGGTTAAAAATTTTAAATTTTGCTTATGTATGAGATGCATGGAACCGATAATTTCCAACATGGTATCAGAGCCTCGATTTTGCCATAAATCTATAATTCTATATTTTTCTGCGAAATAGTTTTTATTTTTAAGTTATTTATTTCATGAACTATAAAATATCAGATTTGATTTTTCATGAATGATAAATATTGATTTCTGGATGTATGTGATCAAATATATAAAACGAAAAATTAAAAAAAAAAGATTCTTTTGAGAAAAGAGTCATTGTGAATGGCATGTAGGGATTTATTTTTCAATAAAGTTTAGAAGCTGTTCTAAATTAAATTTTTATTGATTCACTCTAAAATTATTTTGATGATAATTTATGTGTTTAATATGTGATATTAAGCCATAGGATCAAATAAAATTAAAATCGAGAAAGTTTTGCATGAAAACTAGTTTAGTCAAAAAGTTCGATAAATTGGTGTTCTTGGTGTGTTCTTGGTGTGTTCATGTTTAGAAAAATTTTTAATCTTCTAAATATGATATATCTGATATATTAATGTGTTTTTAATTAATTGAATTAATTAAAATGGGCCTTGAATTAATTGGATTAATTCTAATTCATTAAAACCACTTAATGGGGTTAATTATGTTTACGGACTTGATTTAAATTAGTGAATGACTTGGTGGGCCCAAGGAGCTGATTTAAATTAAATATTATAAACTATAATTAAGTTTATTAATGGGTTTTAAGGGCTGAAGTGGGCTTGGCTCATTCCAAAAGGCCCAAATGGTCCAATAGATACAAAACTAGTTTGTATGTGAATACACCTTAGGGTTTATTGTGTGGGTTTTGGCCTACCCTTGTTTTAAGCACAAAATTAATTTTTTAATTATTTAATATGATTAATTAATTAAATAATCAATTGATAATTAATTAATAATCAATTGGATTGATAATTAAGGCAAGAACACATGCATGCAAAAAGGTTTCCTAAAATGAAAGTTTCTAAAATGGAAAAATTTTCCTAATTTGATCACATTATCAAAATAACTCAAAAGTATGTTTTAAGAGTTGAAACAAAGTTAGTAATCCATTGTATGTTTTACTTTATGCATTAGAAATATATATAAGGGTGTATGATTGGCATGATGGATAGTTATAGACAAAGGCCCAATGTGATTGAGCATAATGCATGTTTCGGCCCCCATGAGGACTTTCATGTCTCGGCCACTTATTTTTGGTTTGTATTTCTTTTTCGAATTGTAATATGTAATTAGATTACTTAGATTAGAATTAGAGATAGAGATGGAGACCATTATCAAGGAGCAAGATGGGTCGGATGGAGATCCAACAAGTTTAAAGATAATGTAATTATTTTTTACTTGTTTGAATCATACATATTATCTAAGTTTGACCTTTTGATTTCCCTTTTGGCTCAGGGAAATCAATTTAGTAAAGTCCATAACTATACCATATTTGTATGCTTATATTTATGTGATAGATATAGGATGCATACCAATGTATGCCAACCATGCATGATGAGACTTAATTAACTAAAATCCCTCATAATAATACTAAGGTATATAAGCCTCTATTAATTTGAGGAGAACTAGAGTTCTTTATAGTGTGGGTTGTTGGCCACAGTCAAGCTCACATTATATCGAATATGTTAGAATCTAATTAAATGGGTCATCTTAGCTAGCCCATTAGCTTGTTGATCACAGTCAAGGCTAATGGTTCTAGTGGAAAGATTAGAAAATGCATATACGATATGCATGTATCAAGAATTGATAACCTAATGATCCAATAGTAATGTAGAGACACAATTGGTATAGAAATTTGATTTGTTGACCACAGTCAAGGTCAAATTTCATATCAAGGATTGGATATTAGCCCACTAAGAAAACCATCGGGTTTTCTCGAATTAAATAATGAGCGCTATTGATTCGCAATAAAATAGTGAGAGTAAATGGATTAATTAAAGACCTAATTAATGCATAAATATATATGAACGTACTCTCATAAGTTTTCTTTTTCACATCTAGGTCATCATCTTGAGCACATCAAACATTAATATATGATCAATCTTGGATAACAAACTGGTTGGCAGCAACTATTGTGACTGGATCAGGCAAGTGAGAATTGTTCTCAGAGCTGAAAGGATCCATTATGTCTTGGATAAAGACCCACTACCACTTCCATCAGATGATGCCATTGATGAGATCAAGGGCACTTATCGAAAATACATGGAGGATAGTGAAGCAGCAGCATGTCTGATGCTGGGTGCTATGTCTTTAGAGCTTCAGAAGCAACATGAGATGATGGATGATAGAACCATCATTTTGCATCTAGAGGAGATTTAACCTTCTTAGGCTAGAACTGAGCAATATGAGATTGCTCGAGCTCTATTTAGCTGCAAAATGGTGGAAGGCACTTCGGCTACTACTCATGCATTGAAGATGTATGGGTATATTGAGCATTTGAGTAGACTTGGATATGTAATGGATAATGATCTATACATAGATTTAATCTTGTACTCGTTGGCTCCAAGTTATGCATCTTTCGTGCTTAACTTTAACATGAACAAGATTCAAGTAATCATTCCTGAGTTAATCAACATGCTCAAAATAGCTGATGGATCCTTCAAGAAGGATTCAAAAAGTGTCATGGTTGTCACTTCTGCTAGAGACAAGAAGCAGAAGAAAAAGAAGATAACCAAGGCACAGCCAAAGAATCGTGGGATCTCCAATAAGAAGGTTGCCAAGAAAGAGAATCCTGAAGAAACTTGCTTTCATTGTGGAAAAGATGGTCATTGGAAGCATAACTGCAAGGCCTATCTAGATTCTCTCAAAGAGAAGAAGCAAGCTGATGCTTCTACTTCAGGTATTCATATGATTGAAATAAATACTTATTCTATTACTTCAAAACAATCTTGGATATTAGATACCAGATGTGGATCTCATTTATGTAATGATCTACAGGGTTTTAAAAGCAGTAGAAGAGTTAGAAAGGCAGAAATATGTCTACAGTCAGCTACTGGACAAAATATCTCTACAATAGTTGTGGAGACTTACCATTTGCCTCTTCCAAGTGGATTAATACTGGAGTTAAATAACTGTTATTATGTTCTAGCATTATCCAAAAGTATTATTTCTTTCAGTTGTTTATTGAACGATTATGACATTTCTTTAAAGGACAAGTGTTGTTACATTTTTAAGAACAATATGTTTTATGCAAAAGCTATCATCGAGAATGGTATATTTGTTCTTGATTTAATTAAAGAAGTGCATAATGTGGATACCAGGAGAATGAAATGAGATAATCTAAATACTTCATATTTATGGCATTATCGTTTAGGCCATATAAATGAGAAATGCATGACCAAATTACACAAGTCAGGTGATTTAGGATCATTTGATTATGAATCATTTGACACATGTGAATCTTATTTATTAGGAAAAATGACAAAAGCTTCCTTTATTGGTAAAGGAGAACGAGCTAAAATGGTTTTGAACTTAATATATTCAGATGTATATGGTCCAATGACTACACATGCTAGAGGAGGTTACTCCTACTTCATTATTTTCAAAGATGATTATTTCAGGTTTGGATATATCTATCTAATGAAATATAAATCAGAAGCATTTGAAAAGTTCAAAGAATTTAGAAATGAAGTAGAGAAGCAACTTGGCAAGAGTATTAAAACACTTAGATCAGATCGAGATGGAGAATACTTAAGCCAAGAATTTCAAGATTATCTTAGAGATAATGGGATTTTATCTCAATGGACGCCACCATATACACCACAACACAATGGTATATATGAAAGGAGAAATCGAACACTATTAGATATGGTTTGATCCATGATGAGCCGAGCAGACTTGCCTTAGTCCTTTTGGGAATATGCACTAGAAACTACTATTTATGTGTTAAACAGAGTTCCTAGTAAATCGGTTGATATTACTCCATATGAGATGTGGAATAATAAGAAACCCACACTTTCTCATATGAAAGTATGGGATTGTCCTGCTTATGTGAAGAGGACAGTGTCAGATGTTGCAACCCTAGCAAGTGCACTAGATCGACAAGTAATAAAGTGGGGTATAGTTAGGACCCTCAATATCGAACCTAAGGGAAATGTGTGTGAAAACTGTGGAAATTAATTTCTATGCTAAAGAATTCCCAATTTAGTTCATATGAGCTGTTAATTTGTATAGTGCAACTTTAAAAACTAAAATATACAATGAAGGGAAACTAATTCTAATGACAGAGAATTGAGTATGTATTTAATTCAGAAAATTAACAAGTATGAAAATATATAGATATTAAAGCATTGCTTAGGTACACTCATCCACCCTATACCCACTGTGAATTAATTTTATCTTAAAGAATACATGAATGAATTCAGGATAACCCTCTTAATCCAAGCTTCCCATTTCGGAGCCAGCTATTCTAATTGCTAAGCTTCCCATTCCGGAGCCAACCCAACAACTAGCTTATGCATGGGTCTAACATCCTAAGTTTGGGTTGCCTTCCCATTCCAGAGCCAAACAACCCAACAACTAGCCTATGCATGCTAAAGAATTCCCACAACTAGAAAGAAACAACATCAAAAGCAAATACAGAAAAACTAAGTCAAATAGTTTTCATCCTTAAACCCTTACCCCACACTTAAAACTTTTGTTGTCCCTAACAAAAGACCAAAAGAGTAAAAACAACAATGAAGTGATGAGTGGAGGAAAAATCCTTGAAATCATGGCGAGGAAGGTGGCGGTGGAGGCGGGAACTGGTTGTCAAACCGGGATTGTAGCATCCCAAAAGCTGTAACAATGTCGTCCATCCGCTGCGTAATGGATGTGAACCCGGAGTCCATCCTTTGAGAAATGTTGTGAAGTCTGGTATTAAGAGCAGTGTACTGCTCAGAGGATAAGGCAGATGCTTCAGCTTCAGGTCGTTCTAATTTCGTGGCTCCCTTGTGCACAGCTGCTCTATATAAAGTCCGCTCCAAAACAACCAAATGTCCTTGCCCTGGAAAGCGAGGGTCATCAATCAGTACAGCCATATTCCGCAGTATTTTTCAATTAATGATCATTGGCTTGTCAACTGCAGCACCCAACCTCGTATGGTTAAGAAAACGAGCCAAAGTGGTTACAAATCCTCCCATTGCTAGCTTCGAATCCCTCTTTGGGAATGAGCACAAATCCAAGACCTTCTGGACAATGAAAGCAGCCCCATTCAGCCTAATACCATTATGCATCGCATAGAGAATGGTGGCCTCGATGGCATTAACATTTCCAGGCCCACCAAGATGGCTAAAGAAGGCCAAGGCGAAATACTGATGCATAATTCTCAATGGATGATCCCTCAGGTGATGCGCCTTGGTATTCTTGGGGTTAAAATATATAGGATCCTCGGGATCACAAATTCCCATCAAGATTTCCTGTTTGTTTAGATGAGTAATGTCCCGGGGAGCATGTTGATTGAAACCCAAGATTTCAGAAAATGCATTAAAGGTCATCTGATATGGACTGCTATCAAGCCAAAAACTCACATGGCCCGGATCATCATAACTATCCACTGCCATTCTGATATTAGCTGTGCTCAAAAAATCATGGACCAAATGAGGGTATACCTTTTCATTCCACTTGTAGAAGACTTTCCAGCCTACACAATTAAACAATCTATCCAATTCATTCTTGAAGCCCAACTCCGCCATAACTTTCATATTGAGGCGAGGGGTGGCTAGATACTCCTGCTTGCAAAATATGGCCCACCAATTCGTAAATTCTGAAGGAACTCATGCTGGAACCTTAACCTTTAAGGACCCTTGAGGGGCAGATGATGAAGCACCAGCATCGGGACGATATCTTTTGGGTGCCATTTCGTCGTTCCATTAGGTCCATGATGTCCACCAGCTTCTCCACTGTGATAGGCTCGAATAATTTCTACTTGCTCTTCATTGGGAATACACCTTCTTAGTACTTGGTCAGCACAAAGAAGGAAAAGGTAAGGATCATCCCAAATGTAATGCTTTGCATCGGCTTGCAGCTTCTTTCTTTGTTGCAACGTGAAGTCCCTTGGCATATAACCACCTGCGAGAAAATTTGCCACATTAGCAAACCAAGGTACAGAGCTTTCACAAACAAATAATGCACAAATATGCTCATCAAGGAATAAGTCCATAATCTCCCTTTTCTCAACATGATCATACTCCAATCTTGACAAATGATCTGCCACATGATTCTCTGCTCCCTTCTTGTCTTTGATCTCCAAATCGAATTCTTGCAAGAGGAGTACCCATCTTATCAATCTTGGCTTGGATTCCTTCTTGGCAAAGAGATGCCTTAATGCTGCATGGTCAGACCACACCACGATTTTTGCTCCCAGTAGATACGATCGAAACTTCTGAAAGGCAAATACAATAGCAAGAAGCTCCTTTTCAGTTGTGGTGTAATTAACTTGAGCTCCTGTCAAAGTGTGACTTGCATAATAAATTTTACAAAATACTTTCTCTTGCATTTGTTCGAGTACTGCTCCCACTGCAAAATCACTTGTATCGCACATTAGCTCAAAGGGCAAATTCCAATCCGGAGATATGATCACCGAAGCTGAAATAAGCCTTTGCTTAAACAATTCAAAAGCCAATAAACATTCATCATTAAATTCGAAAGGAGCATCTTTCATTAATAAATTAGATAAACGCTTGGCAATTTTTGAAAAATCTTTTATGAACCGACGGTAAAAACCTGCATGGCCTAGAAAACTCCTAACTCCCTTGACATTGGTTGGTGGTGGAAACTTCTCTATATCCTTTATCTTTGCTTTGTCTACCTCAATCCCCTTCTCAGAATTTTTGTGTCCCAAAACTATACCTTATCTTACCATAAAATGACATTTCTTCCAATTTAATACTAAGTTGGTCTTCTTACACCTACCTAATACTAAATCAAGATGCTCTAAATAGCTCTCAAAGTCTAGCCCATAAATGGTAAAGTCATCCATGAATACCTCCATAAATTTTTCTATAAAATCATGAAAGATTTCCATCATGCACCGCTGAAACGTAGCCAGCGCATTACACAAGCCAAAAGGCATCCTCCTATAGGCGAATGTGCCATAAGGGCAGGTAAAGGTTGTTTTCTCCTAATCTTCAGGGGCTATGGGGATTTGCAGGTATCCCGAATACCCATCTAAGAAGCAATAAAACCTATTCCCCGCTAACCTTTCTAACATCTGATCAATGAATGGCAATGGGAAATGATCTTTTCGGGTGGCATAGTTCAATCTTCTATAATCTATGCACACCCTCCAACCCGTAATTGTTTGAGTTGGAATGAGTTCATCTAATTCATTCTTCACCACTGTCATTCCCCCTTTTTTAGGGACACATTGCATTGGGTTAACCCATTTACTATCAGAGATTGGATAGATTATACCTGAATCAAGTAGCTTGAGTACCTTTTTTTTTACCACCTCTTGCATAGCTGGATTGAGCCTTCTTTGGGGTTGAGCTACTGGTTTACAATCTTCCTCCATAGGAATTCGATGAGTGCAATAGCTTGGATTAATGCCCTTTAAGTTCGTTGTCTCCCATCCTATAGCCTCTTTGTGCTTTTTTAACACCTTGAGCAGTGTCTCATTTTTAACACCTATCAACAAAGAAGAGATAATTACTGGCTTTTCTTCATTTTCTAAAAATACATACTTTAAATGAGGAGGAAGAGGTTTAAGTTTAGATTTCAACTTCCCCTCTTGTAAAGTAGTTTTCTCTTGCTTCAGATTCTCCTCTTCGCATTCCTTTTCCACAGCTACTATCCATTTGTCTTCTACTCCATCCAATTCTTCACTCTCTAAAGAATGTATCAAGCTTAAATTCACTGGATCATTCAGCAACACTTTTTCTTGCATCTCCTCTACACATTCATCAATTTATCCATGAAATAGATCGACTCTTCTAGATCACTTGATGGCTATTTCTGAGAATTGTTCATATCTACCACCAATTCTTCATTGTTGAATCTAAGAGTGACCTTTTGCCCATGGACATCAATCAGAGCTTTTGCAGTGTTCAGGAATGGCCTACCTATAATAAGTGGTGTCTTCATATCCTCTTCCATCTCTATGACCACAAAATCTACAGGGAAAATAAATTTTTCCACTTTCACCAGTAAGTCCTCAATAACTCCCTTCGGCTTGCTCATTGATCTATCCGCAATCTGAAGTCTCATTCCTGTTTCTTTGAGATCCCCTAAGTTGATTTTCCTGCACATGGAATAAGGCATCAAGTTAATACTGGCTCCTAGATCACATAAAGCGTTTCCAATAAAGGTCTCACCAATTTCACAAGGTAGAGTAAAGCTACCTGGATCTTTCAATTTTTTTAGGATCTTATTCATGATAATTGCACTACAGTTTTCTGTGAGTTGCACAATTCCATACCCTTCTAATTTCTTTTTGTTAGAACAAAGTTCCTTCATAAATTTAGCATAATTAGGCATGTGTGCTAGGGCTTCAGCAAAAGGCAAGTTAATATGTAATTTCTTGAACATTTCTTGAAACCTAGCCAATTGCTCATTTTTCTTTTCCTTCCTAGCTAAAGCAGGAAATGGCAACCTATTGATATCAAGATCCTCTATGTTTGGATTCATAATACTTTTTCCCTTGTCATTCCTTGGAGCATCCATATCTACCTCTACTCTAGAGTTAGAAATACTTACCTTCCGCATTGGTTCCTCCAAATCAGTTGATGAAATTGGTAATTTACCTTTTTCTTCCTCTCGTGCCGCTTCCTTGCCACTTCTCAAAGTAATTGCCTTGGCCTTCTCATTGGGATTACAATCCATATTTGAAGGAAATGTCCCTGGTTGTCTGTTTGACATTGAAGTTGCAAGTTAACCCAATTGAGTCTCCAAATTTCTCATTGAAGCATCTTGGTTCCGGTTCCATTGCTCTTGAGATTTCCATCTTGATTCTTGACTTTTCATAAATTGTTGTTGGCTATTCATGAAGCTGGCAAACATGTCTTCCAAGTTAGGCTTCTTTTCTTGAATGGGTGGTCTTGATTGGAATCCCGGTGAATGGTATGATTGAGGTTCGAAATGATTAGAGCTTTGCCCTTGATGGTGGTTTGGTGGGTAAGGTGCTTGGTAGGGATTGGTGGCTTGTGGTTGGTGAGGTTGAGCATGAATATGACAAGCATTTGTGTGGTAAGGGGCTCTTGCTTGTGGTTGAGAAGGTGAAGCTTGTTGATTTCCATCCATCCAAGAGAAATTTGGGTGATTTCTCCATCCCAGATTATATGAATTGCTGTAGGGATCATTCCTTCTAAAATCGCCTAATGCATTTACATCTCCTACCACTCCTCCTTCTTAGATAACTTACCCACTTTCACATGGCCCAAGTCCTTAATTTACTGCAGCCACATTTTGAACTTTCAAGCCACTCAACTCCTTCTTTACCAATTCTAGCTAGGCTTTTAATAATGCCACTTCATCCATATTGTGTAAACCTTATCTCCATGGGAATGATCTAGGGGCAGTCCATTGAGAGTCATTTGCTGCCATCTCATCCAACAACTGAAAAGCGTCCTCAGGTAGCTTATTCAAGAAAGATCCTGCTGATATTGTATCCAATAATGACCTTGTTTGAGGTGTAACTCCAGCATAAAAGATGGTCATCAGTTGGTAAACTATTATCTCATGATGCAGACAGCTTCTCAATAATCTCCTAAACCACTCCCAAGCCTCGTGAAAAGGCTCTTCATTCATTTGAGAAATCTATGATACTATTTCAAATTCTTGCAGTCTTTGTTGAAGGAAAAAATGTCATTAGAAACTTTTATTGCATCTGATCCCATGACCATATTGACTGACATGGTAACATTTGTAGCCACTCTCTTGCTTTGCCAATCAATGTAAAAGGAAACAGCTTCAATCTTACTACATCGGTACTAACACTCAAAATTTGAACAGTGTCACTAACTTCTAGAAATATGTTGATATGCTGAGCTGAATCTTCTACTTCTGAACCAGAGAACTGATTCCTATGTACCATAGTAATGGTGGCTGGCTTGAGCTCAAATTGCACTCCTCTCGGTAATACAATTGTTCGATGATCTTCATTCCACCTCGGTACATTGTAGTCTGTTATGGTCCTTTGCCTAGGCATTTCTTCTCTTTTTGCCCCTGGCATTTTTTCATGTTCCCTCGACACTTGTTCATTCTCGGGAGGAAACTCATCAAGAGGAGGATCATGCTCCATCTCGTTCTCTATTAGCTCTCCTTCTTTGGTGTAGGGTCCTCTCAATTTCAGGATCAAAAGGCAATAATTGCTCTTGTCCTGTTTTGTTCATGCACCAATTTCACCTGATATAAGGTTGATATAATAATTAATAGATCCATTGGAGAAAATAATGGAGGCCCGGAAGATTAAGTTTGGCACAAAGACCCTCTAGAGCAAAGGTTTCATGCCAACTACAAACAAAAGGCCTTAGAAGCCTAATTCTTGGACCAAAATAAATTAAATATATTTCACAAGTGTTATGGAGCCTACATATTTAATTTGGCTGGATTTGGAATTCATTTGGGTGATTAAATCCAAGTATATGCACAAAGGGCCTAGTTTATGGGTTTTGTGCATAGTCTTTTGTGAAAGGACTTAAATTGGACTTAATTGAGCCTAAATAAATTATTAATAATTCCATAAGCCCATTTAATATTTATCCAACAATTTTAGAGAGCCCAATCCTATTATGAAGTTGAATTTTTAACCTAACTATAAAAATCCATGTGATAGGGTTTTAAGGTTAAGGTGAACAATTAAGAGAAAAGTTTTTTTCTCACTCTCTCAACCCTAGCTGCCACCCCCTTGTGAGCATCAAGGGGATTTTTGCCAGCCCTTGTTGTCCTCCTTTGTTGGTTCATTCAATCCTTCTCTAGTGTGGATTACTCATTGGAGGTGTTCAACTTTGGACACTGTGGTTTACGACAACTCGATGAGAAGGAAAATCAACTGTTCAACAAAAATCAAAGGTGATTTTTCTTATTTCCATTAATATGTATATTTTAAATTCATGGCAAAGTTAGATATATTGGTTAAAAATTTTAAATTTCGCTTATTTATGAGATGCATGTAATCGATAATTCCCAACACACACACACACACACACATATATATATGTATATATATGTGGAAATTAATATTTTTTATCAACTACCCGTTATTTCCTCTACAGTTGAAAATGCAAGTCACTTAAGTGCAGCTTCATGAGCAACTGACTCATTTCTCAAAGCCTTTCTAAGATATCTTCTCTTTCCAATTACATTCTCCACATCCATTGTAACCTTTAAATTGTTGTTGGAAAGATCCACCTCTTTTGCTACTTTTACTTGATTGCACAAATAAAAGGATCCTTCTTCTACATTAGCTAAATTACAAGGAAGATCACATACCAAAAATTAAGACAGAAAAGATAAAAGAAATGCAAAAATTGAGCTTCATCTACTCAAAACTGCAAGTTTCTCAAACACAGAAAATGTAAACATGGTTGATGAGAAAGAAAACTAAATTTTTTTTTATAAAAAAAATTGTATTAAACATATGGAAAAATATTACAAACAAAGGATTAAGGTAGGCTTGTGCAACTTAACACAATGACAAGTCCATACTTTATAGAGCTTTGCAAACACCAGTTAGTCCCCAAATAAATAACACTGACCTAATTCCCCATTCCCAACATCAAACCTCCTCCCAAAGAAACAAAAAAGACTAGATAATTCATAGGTAGCAATAAATCAAAACCATTTATAGCATCTCAAATTTAACAAATAAAACCAAACTTCTTATCTCAAATTTTACTCAAAATCACAACTATTCTCCAACCCAAAACTTATAAACAAGATTAATCAAAAAGAAAATTAAAATTAGGTTATTTTATCACATATGATGTGATATCTCATCTCCGAAATTTAAAAATGGGAGAAAGAAAAGAAAAAAAAATGAAAAATCAAAACAAAAAAGGAAAAAGAAAACAGCAAATACAATAGGAATCAAGAGAGGAGAAGAAAGTCAAATAAGAACACTTACTTGATCCATCATAGAAATTGGAGCAGGCAGCGAGTTCGTTGAATTCAGTAAAGCAAACCGTTCTTAGGGTTTGTTCCTAGGTTGAAATGGTAGAGAGAGCTTAGGGCACCAAAGATAGTGTTAAACTCTTTAAGTTTTTATTTGAAGTCTTTTTACTAAAAGAGACATGGGAGACACAGATACTTTTAGTGCCAAAATGAAAGGAGGATAAGTGATTGAGAAAAAAAGAGAAAACTTACAACACTGACCGCAAGAAACCAATCAATAGAGGATAGAGGAGGATGCAGAACTTCATTACAGAGCAGAGGACATATAATTGCATTTTCTCTTGGTGGAGAGAAAGAGTTAGGGTTTCTTTTAAGTAAATTACATTTAAGCAAATTCTTTTAACTACTTTTACAAGAGAGATTCTAAAGGAAAAAAAATAAAGTGGGATATGTTCCCGCGCGTAGTTTTATATTTAAGAACATGATATTTTAAGGTATGACTAAATTTACAAGAGAGATAACTTTATTATCCACGATAATAAAAAAAATTAAGTTAAAAATAAAAAAAAAATTATTTTATTCTATAAATTATTATGAATTAATCTTCAATCCAATTAAAAATTTTTAAGGTAACATGAGTTATTTTATATACTGATCGAGTCGAATTTAAATAATAAAAAATATAAATCATATAAATCAAATTTATGTATCATATCAAAATAGAACAAATTTTTATTTAAATATTCATAAAATAAAAAATGTTATATATATAATTAAAACATATGCATATGACTAAAATACATTAATTATTTTCATAAAAAATTATATATAATAAAAATGAAAACAATATCTAGGCTAGGATTTATTTGGAAAAAAATGATATTTTATTAAAAAATAAAAAAGTAAATTTTAAACATTTATTTTGTATTAATAAAACTAATACTGACAGATTATTGATGAAAATACCATTAAAACAATTTACAGATCCGTCCCCACATATTATGTCCCTATGCATCCATTATTTACCAATGGAATAGATATACTGTCACTAACTATTGCTAAAACATTTAAAATAAAACTACATTTATATTATCGATTGAAATTCCATCCGTACATAAACTAAAATGTTTGATATCTTTATCGATGCATATTTCCATCGCTGGTGCCATTACTTCCCGCCAATTTTACCGATCATTTTTTTATTTCGTTGCTAAAATGTTAGCAGTCTGCAACTTTTTGATTTTTATTGATGCCTCTATTTTTTCATTGCTAATTCGTCAGTAATATCTCATTTTTAGCGACGGAGTTTGTATCCGTTGATAAAATCAATTTTTTTTTTGTAGTGCTTTATGACCTACATTAGCAAGGATGCTTTTCATGATCCTTCTGTTGGTTAAAGCATTACCTCGTTCATATTTAAATCTTTCAACACCATCAACTTAAAATAAATAAATTTATATTTAAACCTAAAAATTAAAGTCATTCTTGAATTTTTTTTTTCATAATGTAAAATGATCTAAATTAAATGTTTACAGTTGTTGCATGGGATGCTCTATTTAGAGTTATCCAATGTCTAATGTGCTACATATACCATTGCATGTATTCAGATCTATTATTCAATTGTTGCTTAGGATCTTGGCCAACAACAACACAAGTGTGACAGTTGTTCCACTTATTTATGAATACTAAAAATTCAACAAACCAATCCAAATGGTTTTGCCCTCGCAAGTCTATTATATGTAAATTATCTCTTACAAGGGGTCGAGAAAGAATTAGATTGTTAAAACCAAACTGTTGTATGACTCTATCTGGATGGTGTCACTTAATGATATAGAAGCAGATTAATGGAATAATCGACATCCAACATACCTGTCCACTTTTACAATAATCTAGGAGCATATGAATTATATTGTTATTGGGCTCCTATTCAAACTGCATTACAAAATGGAAATAATTTTTATATTTGTATATTATCAATATCAGATATTTTTTATCTAAAAAAATTATGTTAATGTATAAATGGATAATATTTTACTGCGAACCTGTTTAGTAAATAGTGTAACGCCCCAAAAATTTGGAGTCGCATGGGAGTAATTTGTAACACGTGTACAATATTTTGATACGGGTGATAGAGGCAAATTTATTAAAGATACAATATAAGTTCACATAATTTCAAGGTTTTTAAATTAATAATTAAAAATTTAAGAACTAATAACAAAGAATTAAAACAAATAAATGTATAATAACCATTGAAACAACTAAAACAATAATAATAATAATAATAATAATAATAATAATAATAATAATAATAATAATAATAATAATAATAATAATAATAATAATAATAATAATAATAATAATAATAAAAAAAACAAAACAATATATTTTAGAGGTTGGATTCTTAGACTTTTCTAAGATGGGATTATTTGAGCCATGAAAGTTAAAAAAAAAAAAGAGGAGAATCGGGAGAGAACAGGGAAGAGACACCGATGTCGTTGCTCTCTTCGTCGCTGCTCAACAGCACAAATCACCGGTGAAGAGTCTGCCACTGCTCCCTTCAATCGCCGGCCTATCTTCTGTCCAATTCGTGGTGCCATTTCTCTTCCTTGTTACAAGACCGAAGATTTCTCTTTCTCTCCAACGACAGACGGCGACACTGGTGGCACCGAGGAGTTGCTCGCAGTGAGATGTTTATCCTGCCACCCTTTGCCCTTTTCAAATTGCCGACAATGTGGAGATTGGAGGAAGGAGGAACCGATGATTCAAGCTCAATTTTTGATCAAGCAGTACGGTGGTTGGGCACGTGGTCATCGGAAGTAGGATCTCGAGGCTCTGACCTCTACGGCAGCAACAGTAGTGCATCTCCAGCGAAGCTCCGATGAGCCTCCGATTAGATTGTATGGACCATACTAGTCTATCCGGATTACTGTTACTTATCTCAATATTTTGATAAAAAATACATATAATACTAGCGATATGCTTATCTATCATACAATTGGTTATACTTTGACTTTATAATTCATACATTAGAACAAGTTACATAAACATATACTTTGTTACATCGTAAACATATTTTGAGTTAATAGTTACAGAACATGTTCATTACATTATTTTATAAGATTTACACAATTCCAAAAAAAACACAGTAAAATTAAAACATCCTAACTTCTCTTCCTAGCTGGTGTCGGGCTTGTCCCTGAAGCAACAACATATCTTGAACCTACATGGATAAACACCCATGCTAAGCTATAAAGCTTAGTGGGGAACAATACATATATGAACAACCACTCACAGTGATTGTTCTCAAGCACACAATAAATAGTAATAATATCCAGATATTATAATCAACATGCAAGAGTTATAATATAACTCATATAGCATAATTAATCATATAATATTACTGTCTAAAGATGGATCATCAATCACTAATTAAGTGTTCATCAATATTACATATACTATTTAGTTCATACTGTGAAATGCCTGCTAAAGCCCTATGGGTGTGGATAACAGGTACCGTGGATACCCGTAGGTATCAAATATCTAAATACCCGAAGGTATTATTCCTGTGGATACTCGAAGGTATCAAACATATATATATACATATATATATATATATCCGACTGGATCAAGCCTGTGGTCCCGATAAAAGACAAATAAAGAACCAAACGGGGTCAAACTTGTAGCAGCTGCAACTGTAACCCTATAGGCATGCCTATCTATCCACAACCAAGTTCTGTGTGCAGGCAAATAATCATATTTCTTATGTCATTAGCTCATATTATAGCATTTCACTATAAAGTAGAATAATTCCAAATAATATAATACACTATACAACAATCACTATCGTATAATGGTATTGTATCTATAATTCACATTCGAATAACTAAATATAAGCATCGCATATTATTTCAAAAACATTGTCTTTACATTTCATTTCAATATACAATTTATGTATATATGTAAATTGAATGTTGTACATTCTCGTGTTTATCATTCATGTAAACTCGTATTCTAAGGTCTATTATATCCGGTTATAGTAAAAACACATTGGAGATAGCCTATTATAGTAGAAAAATGAGAAAATTAGGCAAATATAGGGGACAAGAGTTTGTTGTCGCGCTCGCGGCAGACGGCGATGGCCCAAACGATAATTCCTCTACTCATAAAATCCTGTAGACTGGTTAAGGACATCAACTTGTACCTTAATTTAGGAATACCAAACAAATTTTTCAGACAAAGTTATCTTCTAAAAAGTTTTATCCCTATGTTTCTAGTTTCTATAAAATCAAAAATCATCTCAATCAAAGCTATAAATCTCAAGATATCTCATAAAAACAGCCGACTGCTCCCAATTATAGGGCAACAGTCAAGACCTGGATTCAAGCAAATTTTTCTCTATCCTAAAATTTGATTCAGATTTCATGTTCTTCATATGAAATGAAGATATGTAAGTCTAGTTTCATATCCAACTATAATTTCTCAATTTCAGTCACGAAAAGTCAAGATATCAGAAATTTTGTCTAGACTGGTCATCTGAACTCGAAGACGATTTTTTCCTTATTTTCAACAAAACTTCCTATTTCAGTTTTCATTCAAGTCTAACCTTTATTTTTCATGATATTCACTTAATATAACATCACCTATTACTAATCTTACATCATATGTATAATAAACACACACAAGCAAGGTTAAGTTCCCATACCTCTTAAAAGACTCCATCAATCTTTCTTTCTCCTTATCTTCTCCTTCCTCTACCTTCTCCCTTCATTTGTTCCTAGCTTTAGGTTGCTGTAAAAGTCACCTCTATTTCTCTAACATCTACTGCTCTACCCACTTGAATCAGCATCATCATCATAGACTTGAGGGAAGAGAAGAAACAAAGGAGAAAAGAAAAGAAAGAAGAAGAAAACAAAAGAAATGAATACAAGGGCAAGAGTGGTTGGCCATCAAAAGAGGGAGAAGACCAATTTTATGCTCTTTCCTAGCCTCACAAGTGTTTAACTCCCATTGGTCGATAAATAAAAATCTTGGCAAACTTCATTTTGGTCCCTCTTTGTATTTTTGTTTCTTAATTTTGTCTCTCATCTTCCTTTATTTCTGGTTTTACCACAATTCTTTTACTTTGTATTTTCAATCAAGTCCCTAATTTTAAATTTTCCTTAATTAGTCACATAATTAACTTCTGTCTCAAGCAAAATGACCATCTATCTCTCTTAGGGTACCATTAGGGGTATTATAATTCTCTCATCCTTAAAGAATTTCGTCCTCGAAATTCATACCTGTACATTAGAGACGGTATCCTATACTTATATAACACTACCATTTCTATACTTCTATCCGTACTTATATATTATTATCTCACTTATCTTGTAATTTTATACTGTTTCTACTGGCTTTACTGGTTCTTTGTTTACTCCATATATATTTTTGCACTGTATCATACTTAAATTCAATCTATCTCTATCTCTTTATAACTATAACACTCTCTTGATTTTTTCTTTAAATTAATTAACTTTTCTTATAACTGTATCTCCAAACAAAGATGGCCTAATCAGATAATCATATCATTACTATGCTCAAGGTATATCCTATCAAGTTCCTTTTGCGGTCAGGGCCAAGTGCATGTCATATGATGCTGTGCTATGAATGAATGATGCTTTATGTATGCAATGGAGTGCAAATATGCAATGCACATGTTTTTTCCCATTCCCACTATAACATATTTCATCAACTGCCCATAACTGTTAAGGAAACACTGTCAGGTTTACAGAGCGTAACAATTAACCTCAAATATTTTTTCCACGGTAACTCCACATGTATATGTACATATATATATAGACTGTCATATCTTATCTTAATAATCTGTTCTACATCTATAACTTTTAATATACATGCACCTAAACTTTATACCTTTTTTTATATACCATATAAAAATATTCTCTATACCTATCATTTACTTTTCAATCCGAATCTAGCATCTCATTACTATACCATCATCACCATCACCATCATCATATTTACCGCTACCTAATTCATCCCTATCATAGAGCTTCTTTAATAAACTTGTAAACTCATAGTATTCTGTTCATGATTTAACAGTGTTCTAGTATTTAAGTGGATGGGTGCACATAAAGAAAAAGGGAACATATAACTGTACATTATAAGAGGATAAGGTCATGAATGACCAAACAAAGAAAAGCTATAAATCATATATAGTCAGGCAAAATAAGAAACTAAAAGCTATACATAACTATCCGATCGGTCATGAGGGACTAAGAGTCATATGTCCGATCGGGCAAGGAAAAACTGGAAATCATATATTCAATCGATTAAAGAAAAACCAAAACAAAACCATATACCCGATTGGTCAAAAGAAATTGAATGCCATATACCTGATCGGATCGAGAAAATAATGCTGAAATTCAAAATCGATTGGTAAAGCAATGTTGAAAATCATACCCGATCGTGAAAACAAGAAAGGCTAGATGAAACATAAACGATCATGCAAAGAAAAACAAAGGCCATGCACGGTCGGGTAAAGAAAAGGGAAGAAAAAATATACCATGAACGATCGCACAAGAAAAAGAAGAAGGCTATAAGTGGCCATCCTTAAGACTCGGTACTCACTTAACTAATAAATTCAAATATCTCTATTAAGTCTCTCTACTATTACTGCTAACATTTTATCTTGAGATACTATAAAAGGATTGGAGTTACTTAGACTTGAATTCCTAAAGTCACTGCTTCCTTTAGTTTCCATTCCCAATTCGACTGCTCACAGTAGTCATCGATACATACACTCAAAATACAGCAAATGAAATATAGAGTTATCATGAGAATACCATGATAATACTTTTAGTCACAACACATTATATATATAAAAACAATGAATTATCATAGCTCAACAATTCAATTAACATACATATATTATGTAATTTCTCGGTATGTTCTATACATTTAAATTTGTGTAACAATTTTTTATGATTAGAACCAATCATGAGCATTGTTAATGATACAGGTTAATTATACTTTAAGTCTTACACTGTACCTATGCTTTAAAAATTTAACGTTTTCAATCAGTAATGTAATCCTAAATTCAATTTAGCATCCATAAATTTCCATTTTTCATATATTGATCTACATACATATATATAAGTATATGCATAAATATAATACATGTATTAGTAAAAACCCAGTTAGACATGATATTCCATAAACATATGTCTTACTATACTAAAATATACTATGATGCAATTATACTATAACTTAGCCTGCTTAAGTTCTAAAGGTGGATAACGGGATCAATGGATACTCGAGAGTATCAAAACGGTGGATATCCGAAGATATCAAAACTATGGATCCTACGCAGGCAGTTAAATTCCTTTACTTTATTTAACAATACTTTGCTATACTCTATTTAATCGAATACATATATGTATATGTATAGCCATGTACCGAGTAATCATAATCATATTTATGTTACTGTATAATAATGAGTAGAGTATCATGTATTACTTATTCATATATCAAGGTCACACCATTCAGATAGTTTATACTTATCAAGTATAAATAATCAATATTCGATGGCCTTATAAAGGCATAAGCACAATTATACTTATGAATAACCATAAACATTACGATATATATATATATATATATTCATTTGTAAACAATCTGTGACTCATGATCAAACTGTAACCGTATTCAATTTAGAGGCATAAATATATATACATACCAGATTGTCACCAATTAACATTTCAATAACAGGTAGCTTAACATGTGATCAAAATCATAACATAACACTCATCATCATGCTTACTACTCTCACTATCTTGCTTGAAAAATTCTTTATCATTTTATGAAAGCGTACCTTTCCCCAATTTATCAACATGTTTAACCAATAGCATTCTTATTTATCATCAGTATATGACTAAATATTTACCATATAATAATAATATCCATTTTTCACGAACGTATATGCACATAGATATATATATATGTGATTTGAGCACAACATCACACATTCACTCAAGTATACACCATTTATAAACACGATAACATCTTCACATAGTCATGTCCATACTCATAAACGGGGAAGCTACAATTGGAAACTTTCATAAATACATATTAACATATACTTATAAAAACGTACATATACTACTCTTACTTACTTAAACACTATAATATATTACTCATCGGATTGTGGACACGTCACTCAATTGCATTAAGCTTCACTTAAATTTTTAATTAGTTCACACGAAAACGTACCTTTGGAATTCTTCCTTAACTTACCTTCATATCCCTTAATAGTTAGGTATATCAATATATAATCATATAAAAATAATACCTAGACTTATATGATCAATATATTATAACCAACAAGATTATTTACACTCTCAAATAATCACTCATTGGGGTCATCACATAACATTCATACTATAATTATTTAAAGGTTATACGTAAGCTATATTTATTAAGGTAAAATTCTCTACTTTAGAATATTTACATCTGACAAGGTAAGGCTTCAAAATTGATTAAATGTATTTATATTTTAGTGGTTTCAAGAATCATTCAAAACCAAAACACTTTGAGTTAACTAGCTAAGCACATTACATGATATTATTCAAACTGTAGGTTTAAGTTTTATTATTTGCATCCATACTATGGTTGTATATTTAAATATGATGACCTGATAATATCAATACTCATTACATCAATATTATTATAATTATCATGTACATTTAAATCAGTTATACACCTTATAAAACTCCATCACTTTTTCCTTTATGTGAAATAACTACACGATAAGGTATTTACTATTAATAGCTTGCCGTTACTCTAATAAATGGGTTGCTATTTATAAAATAAATAGTTTGCTATAATATTAACCTTTTAGTTATTTTATTCATAGCCTATTAGATCATATTAACCAAGCTTAAATACTGTTTAAAGGCTCTTTCATAATTTAACAGCTTACTTTGACTACACAATTATCTCTTATCATTAACTATTTTTTTTTTAACTTAAATAATCATATGCTAAACATTTAATTCTTAACTAATTAAAGAATAGTTCACTTGCTAAATTATTGTGACTGAAACCTATCATCACATGTTCCCATTTAAAATTAGCATGTTAACTACATAAGATCAAATTCATATAATTATATAAGCTTATTCCAACACACAAGCTAATCTTATTGTGAGATTAACTCCCATTTTAATATTCTCATACCCTAGCCCTATACTTCTCTACCAATATATCATGACCAAATAATATAAACATACCTATGTAAATACAATATTGCAAGTAAGTGTCCAAGGTTAAACTTGCCCTTGCTCAAATCATAAGTTCAGAACCACTACTATCAATCAATGATCACATTGCTTGTTCACGTACTTACTATTTAAACATGTTCTTTTAACTTATAATAAATTTTACGATAGGGTACCTATATACTTTAATACATCTTTAAACTATACTGAAACAAAAGAGGGACAAGCTACAATAAGCCAACACTAGACAACAATCTTTTATAATTGCTTATTTCTATACTCTTATTGGCCAGAACCGCCTAAACCAAGGCGTTCTGATACCAAAAATGTAAGGACCATACTAGTCTATCCGGATTACTGTTACTTATCTCAATATTTTGATAAACAATATATATAATACTAGCGATATGTTTATCTGTCATGCAATTGGTTATACTTTGACTTTATAACTCACACATTAGAACAAGTTACATAAACATATACTTTGTTACATCGTAAACATATTTTTAGTTAACAGTTACAAAACATGTTCATTACATTATTTTATAAGATTTACACAATTCCAAAAAAAACACAGTACAATTTAAACATCCTAACTTCTCTTCTTAGCTGGTGTTAGCCTTGTCCCTGTAGCAACGACATTTCTTGAACATATACTGTTTAGTTCATACTATGAAATGCTTGTTAAAGCCCTATGGGTGTGGATAACGGGTGTTGTAGATACCCATAGGTATCAAATATCTAAATACCCGAAGGTATTATTCCTGTGGATACTCGAAGGTATCAAACATATATATATAAATCCGACTAGATCAAGCCTGTGGTCCCGATCAGGGATAAATAAAAACCCAAATGGGGTCAAACCTGTAGCAGCTGTGATTGTAACCCTATATGCATGCCTATCTATCCACAACCAAGTTCTGTGTGCAGGCAAATAATCATATTTCTTATGTCATTAGCTCATATTATAGCATTTCACTATAAAGTAGAATAATTCCAAATAATATAATACACTATACAACAATCACTACCGTATAATGTTATTGTATCTATAATTCACATTCGAATAACCAAATATAAGCATCACATATTATTTCAAAAACATTGCCTTTACATTTCATTTCAATATATAATTTATGTATATATATAAATTGAATGTTGTACATTCTCGTATTTATCATTCATGTAAACTCATATTCTAAGGTCTATTATGTTCGGTTATAGTAACAACACATGGGAGATAGCCTATTATAGCAGAAAAATGAGAAAATTAGGCAAATATAGGGGACAAGCATTTGTTGTCGCGCTCGCGGCAAAGGGCGACGGCCCAAATGACAATTCCTCTACTCACAAAATCCTATAGATTGGTTAAGGACATCAACTTGTACCTTAATTTAGGAATACCGAACAACTTTTTCTGAAAAAGTTTTCTTCTACAAAGTTTTATCCCTATGTTTCTAGTTTCTATAAAATCAAAAATCATCTCAATTAGAGCTATAAATCTCTAGATATCTCATAAAAACTGCCAAATGTTCCCAGTGATAGGGCAGCAGTCAAGACCCGGATTCAAGAAAATTTTTCTCTATCCTAAAATTTGATTCAGATTTCATGTTCTTCATATGAAATGAATATCTATAAGTCTAGTTTCATATCCAACTAGAATTTCTTAATTAGAGTCACAGAAATGCAAGATATCAGAAATTTTGTCTAGACTGGTCATGTGAACTCTAAGGCAATTTTTCCCTTATTTTCAACAAAACTTCCTATTTCAGTTTTCATTCAAGTCTAACCTTTATTTTTAATGATATTCACTTAATATAACATCACCTATTACTAATCTTACATCATATGTATAATAAACACACACAAGCAAGGTTACGTTCCCATACCTCTTAAAAGACTCCATCAATCTTTCTTTCTCCTTATCTTCTCCTTCCTCTACCTTCTCCCTTCATTTGTTCCTAGCTTTAGGTTGCTGTAAAAGTCACCTCTATTTCTCTAACATCGACTGCTCTACCCACTTGAATCAGCATCATCATCATAAACTTAAGGGAAGAGAAGAAACAAAGGAGAAAAGAAAAGAAAGAAGAAGAAAACAAAAGAAATGAATACAAGGCCAAGAGTGGCCGGCCATCAAAAAAGGAAGAAGACCAATTTTCTGCTTTCTTTCCTAGCCTCACAAGTGTTTAACTCCCATTGGTTGATAAATAAAAATCTTGGCAAACTTCATTTTGGTCCCTCTTTGTATTTTTGTTTCTTAATTTTGTCTCTCATCTTCCTTTATTTTTTGTTTTACCACAATTCTTTTACTTTGTCTTTTCAATCAATTCCTTAATTTTAAATTTCCCTTAATTAGTCATATAATTAACTTCTGTCTCAAGCAAAATGACCATTTATCTCTCTTAAGGTACCATTAGGGGTATTACATAGATTCTGACAGATGCATCAGTGGATAGAAATGAGAAAAATGAGAGAAATTTTATTATATTCGGTATGTGACCACCAAAATTTCTCTTCCTTAAATTATTTATATTTTAATTCCTAATTTTTGTTAGAATTGTTACTTAGTTTTATTCAAACAATATTTGGTATGCTTTTTTTTGTGTAGTATGATGGTTAACCATAGAAATGTTTTAATTTGCACTTTAAATATTATTTTAGGTGTAAGCTTTATTGCTATGATATGAGGTAATTGATTACTGCAACTTAATTATGTTGGTTAATTATAAATAAGAAATTTTGGAGTTGTTTTAAGATACTAAATGAAATAATTTATGTTAAATTGGTTATATTATTATTAGAGCTGTATTTTTTTCTGCCTAATTAAGTACTTTAAGAATGTGTTTGTATGCTGGAACTTGCATTTTGTTGATTTTAGCCTTGCCGGTTATAACTCAAGAACATAGATAATTAGTAAATATTGATTCCAAAATTTGTGAAACACCTAAATTGACTTTTGGTAAATTATGTGTGTAAATTTTTTCTGCTGTAATATCAGGCAAGTTGTTATTTTAATTATTTAAGTTGATTGATAGGTTAATTATACATAAAAAGGTTATGAAATGGATTGAAGGTACTGTCTAAGTGAAATAGTTTAAGTCAAGTAAATTGTAGCAATATAAAAGTTATATTGCCCACCTAATCAAGAGATCAAAAATGTGTAAACGAACTAGGATCGCATCATATTGCTTTTAGCATTGCCAGTTATGTTGTAGAAACTTAAGTATTTGTTAAATTTGGCTTCAAGAACTGGGGATATATATAATTTTGGTCTTCGATAAAATTGTGAGTGGACTAAAATATATTGGAACTTTTCTTTATATTAATACATATAATTAAATTTAGGAATTAAACTAAATTACAAATTGAGGTAAATAGATATTACACATATGAATTAGAGAGTAAATTAGTTATCACGAGTATATAAATATGTGTAGTAATGGGGATATATAATTTAAATTATTGGTTAGTAATAAACATTTAAATTTTCAATTAGCAAATCTTTTTGTTGTGAAGTCAGTTACATTAAACCAAGGATTAAGTTATATTAGTTGGACAACTAAATGGATTAATGCATTTTGGACAAATTAAAGAATTAATCAAGTTATAGGATTAGGAATATTTATATAGACAGTGAAATTTATGAAATACCTTGTATAAATTAAATGGAAAATAAGGAAACATTAATGAAAGTGTTTAGTAGTCGTTTGGATATGTGATTTAGTGTTAGACTAATATATATATTAGTTTAAAGTTTACCGAACTAATAAATAAAGGTTATAAACTAATCTTGGTTTAC
>CM075806.1:55008234-55160276 GCA_037975025.1 Excoecaria agallocha | reverse complement strand
ACCAATTCAACAATTCTGCTCCTAATACCTCTTCATACCTAACGAATCCCATATCACCCTCACATATTGCTCCACCACCTATTGACTAGCTTGTTTTATCCCTTTTAATCACGCTACACCCACTTGTTCCAATCCTTGCATCCTTGCCTTTGCAAACTGAAATTCTAGCATTACTTCGTCATTCTCGAATGATCACTCGTTCACAAATTAGGTCCTTAAAACCTAAAGTTCTTCTCTCTCTCACATCAAAAGCTAATCCGACCATTTTTGCAAGCTTTGAAGCATGCATGTTGGTGCAAGGTCGACATTTTGATATTTTTGGTGTTTAAACCTATAAGCGCGCTGATACCATGTGGGAGGGAACTGCCTTAATATTCTTATTGATATTAACATGTATATATACAACATAATTAGGAAGCAATACAACCAAAATAGGACTATACAAAATACACTAATTCAGGAATTAAAGCTATATGATGGAGTCCCAAATCAAGATGGAACTGTATTTCATTATCCTCTTTCAATCTTATCTTTCTAAAAAGCTTATCTTAATTATTTAAACTAAATCTTTATTTTCTAAAAGTGTGGATTTTATCATTCTAGAAGTGTGGATTTATCTTGTTATTAATGAATAATTACAGCAAATAAAAATAAAAATAAATGCATAAAAATCAAATAAGATATAAAAAGCAGAAAGAAATAGATAAAAAAATTTTAGGGGGCGTTCAGTAAAATTATAAGCTTTTTAATTTTTTATGTTTTAAATTCAAAAACTATTTTCAGTTTTTATTATTTATTTTTTAGAAAAATATTTTACATATTTAAAAATTGTATCATATTTTTTTAATTATACAAGTATATTATAATGTTTGTAGTGTGTCTGTATATATATATATATATATATATATATATATATATATATATATTATACCAATTACCACTATTGGATTGAAAAAGGTCTAACATCATAAGATGAAGATAGCGGTGGTGACAATTTAGCGGGACTGGGAGTGATGATGGTGGCAGCTAAGGGTATACACAGATCTGGTTCTTCCTGTACCAAACCGAAGTATCAGAGAAAAAGATTCAAAATCGAACTGTACCATTAACTTTTTTACTAGAACCGAATCCAACCGTAGCTTTGACTTTATTTGAAACGGATCTGTATATTTTATCTAAAATTGGATTGAAAATAGTATTAAACTATACTGAACTGTTTTGGAACTGAATTATACCGAAAGAGTTGATATTTATTAATTATTATATATTTTACTAATAATTTATATATAAATATTATTTATAATTTTTATTTTATATGTACTATATAAATTTAACTTCATAATTATTTGCATTATGTATTTTAATGCACACAATTAAAATAATAATTAGTTAATAAATTAAACTAAATATTTTAATTATTAATAAGATACATTTAATTATTATAATAGTTATTCTATCTATATGAATATAAATATGTTTCTAAATTAATTTATTTTTAATTTAATTTACCTTTAATTATATACAATTATTATATATAATGAAATTTACCAATTCAATGAAGTATTGACACAATACGTATATGAATATGTAAATTAATAATATAATTATATATAGTTATCATACAAAATGAAATTTTAGTTGTATATTTAAAAATAATAAGAAAAAAATTAAAATTTTATTAAGTGAATTAGAAATTAAACTTTAAAATTCTTATGCTTGTGGAGGGAATTAAAAATTAATTAAACTTTAAAATTTGAGTTCAAAGAGGGAATTAAAAATTGAAGTTAAATAATTTATATTTTTTTAAAATATTAAAAAGTGAATTATTTGAGTGAGGTGAAAAAAATTAAAGGAGAGCATTAGGTTTAGGATAGTTGTCCTTTTACAATCTCTTTCTTTAGTCAAACTTTGCCTTCTTTCCTCCTCTACCTCTGCAACCATCTTCACTTCCTTTCACTTCATCTACCGCTTCAACCACTTCCACCATCTACATATCATTTCTCTTTCCTCATTGATTTTTCTATCTGCTTTTTGCTTTTTTTCTAATTCTTGCTTTCCTTTGCCTCTCTTCAATTTGATTGTTTTTTGCGCGTTTTAGACCCAAATCGAAGAAAAGAGTAAATTCTAGTTGCTAGGTTTAGGTTTATAACAACGATTCAGGTATATAATTTTGAAATTTGGTTTTGATTTTTTTAATAGAAATAGAAAAATAAATGTAGTTAAAATTTGACAAGTATTGGGGTTCGATTAACAAGATGAATATTATTATTTTTATAGTTGTTATTTTGGGTCCTATATTCAAAATGAAATTTCTAATTTCAAAGTATATAGCTTTTTATGGTGAGCTTAAATAGAAAAAAATAGTTTCTAAAGTGACAACTACTTTGAATGGATTGATAGAAAAACATAAAAAATAAAAGAAGTTAATGCTGTTAAAATTCTAGACCCACCACTAAATTTTGATGAAATTAATGATAAGGAGCGAGTTGTGTCTCAAGGAGATTTGGATGCTTGTTTGACTAATAAATTAGTAAAAAATTCTCTTGATTTTGATATTTTAAGTTGGTAGAAGATAAATGAGCCAAATTGTCCAATTTTCACTAAAGTTGCTAGAGATGTCTTGGCTATTCATTGCTCGACTGTAACTTGTAAATCAACTTTTAGCACTAGAGGAAAGCTTTTAGATAAATTTAGAAGTGTTTTAAGTCCGAATACAGCCAAAATTATTATTTTTTGCCAAAATTGGTTTAAATCGGCTACACTTTTGGCTTTAGAGGTATCAATCAAAAATTTAAAAAGTTTGAATTAGATAATTATTATATTTGCGTAAATTTTTAAATTTTTTATTTAATGTTTTTTTGTGATTTAATTATTTAAAATGTGTTATTTTATTTATATATTGTTCAAGATTTTGAAATCAGTATCAATATAATGCAAAGGAAGACTATTAATCATTAATTTTTAATTAATGTACTTTGATTTAAACTTTAATTATACTTATTGAGATATTTTAATCGTATTTGTATTTATTATTTTGTAAATTTATTTTACAAAATTTTAAAAATATTAAATTATCTGAAATATCTGATTATATTATACTATATTATTTTGTACTGAAAGAATAAAAAAATTGTACTGAACTATACCGAATTATCCTGAATTTTCAAGATAGTTACAATACTTAACTTTTAAAATATCTAAAATTTCAAAATAATACGTAAATTTGTAAATTTTTGAATTGTACTGTACCGTGTACATCACTAGTAGTGACAGTGGTGACAAAGATAAAAAGAAACAAATAGTTTAAAATTCCAAAATTGGCCTTTATCGGATAATGTAAAAACAGTTATTTTAATTTAGAAAAAATGAAAACATATTAATTTTGCGGAACAAGTTTCGTTTATTTTTTGAAGAAAAAAACAAAATCGATGGAAAGAATACATAAACAAATATATCCTTATTTTTCAGTTTTTCTGAACGTGAAGTATAACCTCAAGCTAAAAAAACTAGCAGAGGACTATTCACGAGCATCACCGCTAGGGATGATCACGGGGCAGGGAATCCCCATCTCCGGTGGGGAACCGTCTCAAATGGGGCGAAAAATCCTTGAAAAAATTCATCCATGGGGACGGGGACGAAAAAAAAGTATTTTTCAACTTAGAATTTGGGGCAGGGATAGGGATTGTGGTCCCCGCCCCGAAATTTTTCGTCCCCAAAATTTAATTACTAAATTTAATTATATTTATAAATTTAGTTTTAAATTATATTTAATTTTAGTTTTATCAATTGTTAAAATTTATATTAGTTTGATTTGTAATTGAATTTATATTTTTAATTATTAAATATTATATTTCAATTATAATTAATTATTAAATATTATATTTTAGTTATAATTAATTTTTTTTTTAAAATAAAAATATTTTTTAAGTGGGAATGGAAATCCCCGTGGGGATGGGGATCCCTACGGGGACGGGAGAAATTTTTTCCCCAAAATACTATCGGTTCCCACCCCGCCCCCGTCCCGCCCTTGCGCGGGGCAGTAGGTGGGGAGGCACTCCCTGCCCCCGTCCCGCGATCATCCCTAGTCACCGCCTGTATAATGACTATTAAATAGATTAAAAGATAATTACGGATCATGAGGAGTCATTTGTCAGGGTTACCTAATGAGAAAAACTGTTCCTTTACAAATAGCGAATTGAGGATGATGAACTCTTTGTGGTATTCAAATTATTTTCTGAAAAGACTTTTTAAACATTTTTAAGCTTGGTCTGTACAACTGATTGGCTCAAGAGGGGCAAGAAATGAAATATACCCTTAGTTGGGAACTTAAAATTTAGTTATGTGCATTTAAGAGCTTTACACATTGTGTACTTATGGCCTATGCACTTGTACACTTGAACAATATTCATTCTTTGGCCTGTAAGGTATGATTTTTGCCCTTTTTGGAATGCAAGACCTTGCATAAAGGGGTGTATAGCCATACACTTCAAGGAATCTTGCCTTTTCAGGCAAGTTAATCTCCTTTTGGAGTGTACAGTCATGCATCCCTATGGTACGACCGTACACTCAAACGGTGGTTGACTTCCTTGTGAGGCAAGTAGGCAAGTGGGGGGCACCGCTTGAGTGTACAGCTATGCATACCCATGGTATGGTCGTACACTCCACCCTTTATAAGTTTCCTTTGATTCCTTCTCAAAGGTTAGTTGGTGGGTTAAGTTTTGAGATTTGAAAAAAGAGTCAACATCGCTTTCAAAGAAAATCTTAGAAACTTCCAAATAGCTTTAAAAGTTTTCTAAGCCAAAAGAGAATTTTTGGCTTTTAGCTCTAAATTCTTCAACCATTTTTTATCTATTTTAACACTACAAAGGGTCCACAAATCTAACATTCAACAATCTAATCAAGAAAGTATACTAAAGGTAATATAAAAGGCCTTTCTCAGTATTTTCATAATTACAATAAATTTTGTCATTCTTTTCATCTGTTAGTTTTATTATATATTAATCTTTGTTAGATTTAGGTTGTGAAACCCTTTAAAAGGGGTATATTGCTGTGTGATAGAAATTTTTAGGTCATCTTTTTTAATTTATGTTTTGTACATTTCTTTTTAAATCATTTTTTATCAAAATAAAATCCGATTTAAGAAGTTCATCTTTGTATTTAACTTCTCCTTTTTTTCTCCCTTTTGGATATGCCGTTGGCGAGAATTCTATTTTAAAAGGGAAGAAACATTATCAGGCTGATATGACCATGTATCGATTGAGGCGCACTCATGCATTAAATAATGCATGCTCAAAGTATGTCTTCTTGCTTTTTAAGGTAGATGAGCCGATTGTATGTTGTCAAACGTACCCTCATTCATTTTTTGACATACGCGTGTTAGAGAGTATGCCCTAGAGCCTATGTAATAGAGATGTTTTTCATATGTATAAAATTTATATTCTTAATAAAAGGCATCATTCATTTATTAATGCTATGTTTAAATACATGAGTTTGTAAATCTTAAATTAATGAATGAAGTCCTAAATATTATAAAAACAGTGCAAAGGTAATCATGAAGGTGTTCATGATGTGAGATGTCTATTGCATGCAAATATGTTAATATCTAAATATCCCTAGTCATAGAATTAACAAGATAGGACATTGTTAATTCGGACAGACTAGCACATGATATGCTTTTTAAATGGTTCAAGTAGTGGTTCTTATAACTGTGATTATGGAAGATAATCAAAGCTAACATGTGGATGCTTGTTAGAAGAACAAGTTCATTGGAGACCTGCAAAGAGAATCCTCACATCGATATTAAATCTATGTGAGTGAGGAATCTCTTCATAGTAGTTGTGCAAGTATCCTTAGACTTGAGATCACCAAAGTTATCTTAAGTAGCAAGTGATATACTTTGACTCTATAACTGATTACTTCCAACTGGGAGTGAACATAGTTAGGAGATTGGGTATATCATGACCTACTTGAAGATAGTTGAGTGATTGACAAAGGATTCACCATCCCAGATTTAATAAGGGAAGTTATCTCGCATGATTCTATAATTACCTTGTTCAGAAAATCTCTGGCCAGAGTAATTTGCCAAGATAGATAGAGATCTATGGAGGGCATTTTGGAAACAATTGTTAAATTAATAGAACATACATAATTAGATTTATATGAGTTGACAAAAATCTATACTCAGAATCTAATTGAGATAAGAGTGGTGAAATGAGTAATTGCACGGTAATTGTTTCTATGGAAGAGTATAGTCAAACCACATGACTTTCCTGATATTTGGATAGTCATGATCCCTAGCTAGAGGCCAATCATGACTTGTATAATGATGTATCAAAAATATCAATGGGGATTGATAAAATGATTTGAAGGAGTTTAAATCATGTGAGTTTTGGATAGAACTCACAATTACATATTATACTGCCAACATGGACAAGAACCCAATAGGTCACACACATATAGAGAAAAGGATAAAATGGTAAAATGACAAGGATAATAATATTTGATATTATTATGAGGGTAGATAAGTGAATAAGATAATAATTAATTATGATCAAGTAAAATTATCCGCTGAACTTTTGAGAAATATTCTGTACATTAGACTTAATTGAAATAATGTATTTTATGATTAATTATTATTGTCTTATAAGTGTTATAAGACTACTATAAGTGTTATTAGACTGATATAATAATTAATAAATCTATTGGAGGAGTTATAAAGGGGCCAGAGAAATAGAGCTGGTGTGGAAGCCCTTTTGTAGAAGGCCACACGCCAACTCCATACAGAAGGCCTTAATGGCCTATTTATTGGACTAAATTAATTTATATATGTTACATAAGTTTTATGGAACTTACATATTTAATTTGGTTGGATTTGGAATCCATTTAGGTATTTAAATCCAATTAGTTACACAAAGCGTCTAGTTTGTGGGTTTTGTGCTGTCTTTTATGAAAAGGTTTAATTTAAATTTAATTAAGCCCAAATGATTATAATTAATTTCAGAGGCCCAATTAATAATTCTCCAGCAATTTTAAAGAGTCCAATCTCATTAGAAGTTGGAATTTTAACCCGACTATAAAAGTCCAACTAATGAGGAATTAGGGTTAAGTGATTAAACATATAAGAAAGTCTTATTCTTCTATTCTCTCTCTCCCTTTTGCGCCACTCCCTTGCTAGCTCTAGGGTTTTTCGGCCACTCCTAGTTACACACCAATTGTTGTTTCAATTTATCCTTCTCTAGTGTGGATTACTCATTGGAGGTGTTCGATTTTGGACACTGTGGTTTGCGACAACCCGGTGCGAAGTAAAATCAATTGTTCAATAAAAATCAAAGGTGATTTTTCTTATTCTCATATAGTTATATTGTATATTCATGGCAAGATCAGTAATATTGGTTAAAAATTTTAAAATTTTGCTCATGTATGCGATGCATGTAACTGATAAATTCCAACATGGTATCAGAGATAGGTTTTGCCATGGATATACAATTCTATATTATTCTGCGGAATAAGTTTTGTTTTATTTTGAGTTATCTATTTCATGAACTTTAAAATATCAGATTTAATTTTTCATGAATGAGAAATATTGATTTCTGATTGTATGTGTGATCAAATAAATTTGACGGAAACAAAAACGGAACTTTTGAAGAAAAGTAACTAGGGTTTTGCGTGAAACCCATTAGGGTTTTGCATGAAACCCATGTAATTTTAAGGGGATGTTCTAATTTAATTTTTTATGGATCCATTAAAACTTCATTTAGATGATATTATATGTGTTTAATATGTGATATTAAGCCGTAGGATCGAACGGAATTAAAATCGAACAAGTTTTGCATGAAAACTAGTTTAGTCGAAAAGTTCGATAAATTGGTGTTCTTCGTGTGTTCTTGATATGTTCTTGTTTAGAACGACTTTTAATCTTCTAAATCTTATATATATGATATATTAAAGTGTTTTTAATTTATTGGATTAATTAAAATGGGCCTTAAATTAATTTGATTAATTTTAATTCATTAAAACCACTTAATGGGCTTAATTATGTTTAAGGACTTGGTTTAAATTAGTAAATGACTTGGTGGGCCCAAAGAGCTGATTTAAATTAAATATTATAAAAATTAATTAAGTTTATTAATGGATTTTAAGGGCTTGAGTGGGCTTGGCTCATTCCAAAAGGCCCAAATGGTCCAAAAGACACAAAACTAGTTTGTGTCTGAACACATTTAGAGTTTTCTTTTGTGGGTTTCGGCCTACACTTGATTATAAGCCCAAAATTGATTCTTTTAATTATTTAATATGATTAATTAATTAAATAATTAATTTATAATTAATTAATAATCAATTGGATTGATTATTAAGGCAGGAACACATGAATGCAAAAAGGTTTCCTAAAATGAAAGTTTCCCAAATGAAAAAAGTTTCCTAATTTGATCACATCATTAAAATAACTCAAAATATTGTTCAAAGGTTGAAACAAAGTTAGTAATCCATTTATTTATGCATTAGAAAGGCATATAAGGGTGTATGATTGGTATGATGGATAGTTATGGACAAAGCCCAATGTGATTGAGCATTATGCATGTTTTGGCCCAATAAGGACTTTCATGTCCCGGCCACTTGTTTTTAGTTTGTGTTTCATTTCAAATTGTAATATGTAATTAGATTACTTAGATTAGAATTAGAAATAGAAATGGAGATCTTTTTCAAGGAGCAAGATGGGCCGGATGGAGATCCAACAAGCTTGAATATAATATAATTATTTTTCTTGTTTGAATCATGCATACTACCTAGGTGTGACCTTTTGATTTCCCTCTTGGCTCGGGGAAATCAATGTAGTAAAGTCCATAACTATACCATATTTGTATGCTTATATTTATGTGATAGATACAGGATGCATACCAATGTATGCCAACCATGTATGATGAGACTTAATTAACTAAAACCCTCAAAACAAATACTAAGGTATATAAGCCTTCCATTAATTTGAGGAGAATCAGAGTTCTTTATAGTATGGGTTCTTGACCACAGTCAAGTTCACATTATATCGAATATGTTCAAATCTAATTAAATGGATCATCTTAGCTAGCCCATTAGCTTGTTGACCACAGTCAAGGCTAATGGTTCTAGAGGCAAGATTAGGGAATGCATATATGATATGCATGCATCAAGAGTTGATAACCTAATGATCCAATAGTTGTGTAGAGACACAATTGGTATAGAGATACCTACCTTTCAAGGGTATGGAGTTTGGATTGTTGACCACAGTCAAGGTCAAATTACATATCAAGGATTGGATATTGGCCCACTAAAAAAGACATCGGGTTTTCTCGGATTATATAGTGAGGGCTATTAATTCGCAATAAAATAGTGGGAGCAAATGGATTAATTAAAGACCTTATTAATGCATACATATATATATGAACATACTCTCATATCTTTTCTTTTTCACATCTAGGTCATCATCATTAGCACATCAAATATTAATATACGATCAATCTTGGATAACAAGCTAGTTGGCAATAACTATTCTGACTGGATCAGGCAAGTGAGAATTATTTTCAGAGCTGAAAAGATCCATTATGTCTTGGATAAAGATCCACCACCACTTCCATCAGATGATGTCGTTGATGAGATCAAAGGTATTTATCGAAAATACATGGAGGATAGTGAAGCAGCAGCATGTCTGATGCTGGGTGCTATGTCCTTGGAGCTTCAAAAGCAACATGAGATGATGGATGCTAGAACCATCATTTTGCATCTAAAGGAGCTTTATTCTCTCAGGCTAGAACTGAGCAATATGAGATTGCTCGAGCTATATTTAGCTGCAAAATGGTGGAAGGCACTTCAGCTGCTACTCATGCATTGAAGATGTATGGGTATATTGAGCATTTGAGTAGACTTGGCTATGTTATGGATAATGATCTATACATAGATTTAATCTTATACTCGTTGGCTCCAAGTTATGCACCTTTCGTGCTTAACTTCAACATGAACAAGATCCAAGTATCCATTCCTAAGTTAATTAATATTCTCAAGACATCTGATGGATCATTTAAGAAGGATCCAAAAAGTGTCATGGTTGTCACTTCTGCTAAAGGCAAGAAGCAGAAGAAGAAGATAACCAAGGCGCAGCCAAAGAATGGTGGGATCTCCAAGAAGAAGGTTGCCAAGAAAGAGAATCCCAAAGGAATTTGCTTCCATTGTGGAAAAGATGGTCATTGGAAGCGTAACTGCAAGGCCTATCTAGATTCTCTCAAGGAGAAGAAGCAAGCTGATGCTTCTACTTCAGGTATTCATATGATTGAAATTAATACTTATTTTATTGCTTCAAAACAATCTTGGGTATTAGATACCGGATGTGGATCTCACTTATGTAATGATCTACAGGGGTTTAGAAGCTTTAGAAGAGTTAAAAAGGCAGAGATATGTTTGTAGTCAGCTACTGGACAGAACATCTCTACAATAGTTGTGGGGACTCACTATTTGCCTCTTACTAGTGGATTAGTACTGAAATTAAATAATTGTTATTATGTTCCAACTTTGTCCAAAAGTATTATTTCTTTCAGTTGTTTGATGAACGATTATGATATTTCTTTAAAGGACAAATTTTATTACATTTTTAAGAACAATATGTTTTATGCAAAATTGTATATTTGTTATTGATTTAATTAACAAAGTACATAATATGGATACCAAGAGAATGAAATATGATAATCTAAATACCTCATACTTATGGCATTGTCGTTTAGGCCATATAAATAAAAAATGCATGACCAAATTGCATAAGTCAGGTGATTTGGGATCATTTGATTATGAATCATTTGATATATGCGAATCTTGTTTATTAGGAAAAATGACAAAAGCTCCCTTTATTGGTAAAGGAGAACGAGCTAAAATGATTTTGGACTTAATACATTCAGATGTATGTGGTCTAATGACTACACATGCCAGAGGAGGTTACTCCTACTTCATTACTTTCATAGATGATTATTCCAGGTTTGGATATATCTATCTAATGAAATATAAATCAGAAGCATTTGAAAAGTTCAAAGAATTCAGAAATGAAGTAGAGAAACAACTTGGCAAAAGTATTAAAACACTTAGATCGGATCGAGGTAGAGAATACTTAAGCCAAGAGTTTCAGGATTATCTTAGAAATAATGGGATTTTATCTCAATGGACTCCACCATATACACCACAACCAATGGTGTATCTGAAAGGAGAAATCGAACACTATTAGATATGGTTCGATCAATGATGAGCCTAGCGGACTTGCCTAAGTCCTTTTGGGGATATGCACTAGAAATTGTTGTTTATGTGTTAAATAGAGTTCATAGTAAATCGGTTGATGTTACTCCATATGAGATGTGGAATAACAAGAAACCCACGTTTTCTCATATGAAAGTATGGGGTTGTCCTGCTTATGTGAAGAGGACAATGTCAGACAAACTGGATGTTAAGTCTGACAAATGTTTATTTATGGGATATCCAAAAGAAATGTTTGGATATTATTTCTATCATCCTTTAGAACAAAAGGTGTTTGTTTTAAGGCATGTTGTCTTCTTGGAAAGAGAATTTCTCCTATGAGAGGACAGTGGGAGTAAAATTGAACTTGGTGAAGTTCAAGACCCACAAATAGAAGAAGATCAACCGATTGAACTCGAAATTGAATTTCATAATGATGATATTGCAGTTGAACCTAATTACACACAAAATCCTAAAAGATCTACTAAGATGCGTTATATCCCTGTGAGATATGGATTTCACATTGATTCGGATAGAGGCATAACTGTAGTAGAGTACAATGAGCCTACAAGCTATCAAGAAGTTTTGAACAGTTCAGAACATGATTTATGGCTTAAGGCTATGCAGTCTAAAATGGACTCCATGTATGAGAATAAAGTATGGACTTTAACTCAACCACCTGAAGTGATAAAACCCATAGGGTGCAAATGGGTCTTCAAAAAGAAGACTGACATGGAAGGTAATATAGTTACCTATAAAGCTCGCTTAGTAGCAAAAGGTTATCGTAAAAAAGAAGGTATTGACTATGATGAAACTTTTTCTCCTATAGCAATGCTTAAGTCTATAAGAATACTTTTAGCCATTGTAGCTCATTATGATTATGAGATTTGGCAAATAGATGTAAAGACAGCTTTCCTTAATGGAAATCTTACTGAGGATGTGTATATGACACAACCAGAAGGATTCACATTAAGAAATGGCGAAAATGTATGCAAGCTTTAAAGATCCATTTATGGATTGAAGCAAGCCTCTAAGAGCTGAAACATACGATTCAATGAGACAATCAAAGAGTTTGGTTTCTTACAGAATGAAGATGAACCTTGTGTGTATAAAAGGGTCAGTGGGAGTGCAATTGTCTTCCTAGTTCTATATATGGATGACATATTAATCATGGGAAATGACATTTCTTTTCTCCAATCTATTAAAATATGGTTATCCAAGCAATTCTCCATGAAAGACCTTGGAGAAGCATCCTATATTCTGGGAATAAGGATCTATAGAGATAGATCCAATAGGTTGCTAGGTCTTTCTCAGAGTACATATATAGATAAAGTATTGAAGAGGTTCAATATGGATCTCTCTAAGAAAGGTTTTATACCCATGGTGCATGGGAAATACCTTTTTAAGTCTATGTGTCCGTAGACACTAGAGGATAGAGAGAGCATGAATAAAATACCATATGTGTCTGCTATTGATTCTATCATGTATGCTATGTTATGTACACGTCTAGATGTAGCATTTGCTTTGAGTGTCACAAGAAGATTCCAATCCAATTTTGGAGAGGAACATTGGGTAGCTGTTAAGAATATCCTTAAGTACCTGAGAAGGACTAAGGATATATTCTTGGTATATGGAGAGTGCAGTTTGGAAGTAAATGGGTATACAGATGCCAGCTTCCAATCTGACAAAGATGATTGTAAATCACAGTCAGGTTATGTGTTCATAATGGGAGGAGGAGCAGTTAGTTGGAAAAGTTCCAAACAAGAAACAACTATTGATTTCACGACGAAAGTTGAGTACATTGCTACTTTAGAAGCAGCCAAAGAAGCAGTATGGATTAAAAATTTCATAACTGAACTAGGAGTGGTGCCTAGCATTGTTGATCCGATTCCTTTATATTGTGACAACAATTGAGCCATTGCACAAGCAAATGACCAAGGTCTCATCAGCGATCCAAGCATGTTCTCAGATGCTACCATCTCATAAGGGAAATAGTAACTAGAAATGATGTGAAAATAGAAAGGGTTCCCACAGATGACAATGTGGCGGATCCCCTCACTAAAGCACTTTCCCAAATTAAGCATGATCACCATATAAATAGCATGGATCTGAGATATATGAGTGATTGGCTCTAGTGCAAGTGGGATATTGTTAGAGAGTATGCCCTAGAGCCCATGTAATAGGGATGTTTTTCATATGTATAAAATTTATATTCTTAATACAAGGCATCATTCATTTATTAATGCTATGTTTAAATACATGAGTTTGTAAATCTTAAATTAATGAATGAAGTCCTAGATATTATAAACACAGTGCAAAGGTAATCATGAAGGTGTTCATGATGTGAGATAACTATTGCATGCAAATGTGTTAATATCTAAATATCCCTAGTCATAGAATTAACAAGATAGGACATTGTTAATTCGAACAAACTAGCACATGTTATGCTTTTTGAATGGTTCAAGCAGTGGTTCTCATAACTGTGATTATGGAAGATAATCAAAGCTAACATGTGGATGCTTGTTAGAAGAACAAGTTCATTGGAGACCTGCAAAGAGAATCCTCACATGGATATTAAATCTATGTCAGTGAGGAATCTCTTCCTAGCGGTTGTGCAAGTATCCTTAGACTAGAGATCACTAAAGTTATCTTAAGTAGCAAGTGGTATACTTTGACTCTATAACTGATTACTTCCAACTAGAAGTGAATATAGTTAGGAGATTGGGTATATCATGACCTACTTGAAGATAGTTGAGTGATTGACAAAGGATTCACCATCCCAGATTTAATAAGGGAAGTTATCTCGCATGATTCTATAATTACCTTGTTCAGAGAATCTCTGGCCAGAGTAATTTGCCAAGATAGATAGAGATCCATGGAAGGCATTTTGGGAACAATGGTTAAATTAATAGAACATACATAATTAGATTTATATGAGTTGATAGAAATCCATACTCAGAATCTAATTGAGATAAGAGTGGTGAAAGGAGTAATTGCACGATAACTGTTTCTATGGAAGGGTATAGTCAAACCACATGACTTTCCTGACATTTGGATAGTCATGATGCCTAGCTAGAGGCCAATCATGACTTGTATAATGATGTATCAAAAATATCAATGGGGATTGATAAAATGATTTGAAGGAGTTTAAATCATGTGAGTTTTGGATAGAACTCACAATTACATATTATACTGCCAACATGGACAAGAACCCAATAGGTCACACATATATAGAGAAAAGGATAAAATGATAAAATGACAAGGATAATAATATTTGATATTATTATGAGGGTAGAGAAGTAAATAAGATAATAATTAATTAAAGAATTTAATTAATTATGATCAAGCAAAATTATCCACGAAACTTTTGAGAAATGTTCTGTAAATTAGACCTAATTGAAATAATGTATTTCATGATTAATTATTATTGTCTTATAAGTGTTATAGGACTACTATAAGTATTATTGGACTGATATAATAATTAATAAGTCCATTGGAGGAGTTATAAAGGGGCCAGAGGAATGGAGCTGGTGTGAAAGCCCTTCTGTAGAGGGCCACATACCAACTCCATACAGAAGGCCTTAATGGCCTATTTCTTGGACCAAATTAATTTATATATGTTATATAAGTGTTATGGAACCTACATATTTAATTTGGTTGGATTTGGAATCCATTTGGTATTTAAATCCAATTAGTTACACAAAGGGCCTAGTTTGTGGATTTTGTGCATAGTCTTTTATGAAAAGGTTTAATTTGGATTTAATTAAGCCTAAATGATTATAATTAATTCCAGAGGCCCAATTAATAATTCTCCAGCAATTTTAATGAGCCCAATCTCATTAGAAGTTGGAATTTTAACCTGACTATAAAAGTCCAACTAATGAGGAATTAGGGTTAAGTGATTAAACACATAAGAAAGTCTTATTCTTCTATTCCCTCTCTCCCTTTTGCGCCACTCCCTTACTAGCTCTAGGGTTTTTTGGCCACTCCTAGTTACACACCAATTGTTGGTTCAATTTATCCTTTCCTAGTATGGATTACTCATTGGAGGTGTTCGATTTTGGAAACTGTAATTTGCGACAACCCGATGCGAAGTAAAATCAACTGTTCAATAAAAATTAAAATTGATTTTTCTTATTCTCATATAGTTATATTGTATATTCATGGCAAGATCAGTAATATTGGTTAAAAATTTTAAAATTTCGCTCATGTATGCGATGCATGTAACCGATAAATTCCAACAACGTGCTGGATCCTTATCTTTTTATCTTTTTTTTTACTTTAATTAATCTCATGAATATTCTCTTTTTTTATTATTATTATCATTATTACTATTTTTGTTATCATTGTTGTTGTCATTATTATTGCTTCTGTGGGATAAACCCTTTCGTGGACACGACTGGGCAAGTGTTATAGGTAAGTCTCTGATTCCCCTTTTTTATTATTAAAAATAATTTTTTGACTGCAAAAAAAATATCACGAAAAAATATTTATAGTAATTAATTGGGGCGTTTCATTAATAAAGTCGAACCAATATCCAGATTTTTTCCTAGGAAATTCATATGTAAAAAATCAACTTTTAATAATGTAAATAATTTTGTATATAATTAAATAACACAAGACGTTTTATAAATAAAATTTGGACTGGCAAGTTCCTGTCTTTAAGATCTCGCTATGAAATGCTTCTTCATTAAACCACATGCGAGGACCAAAGTCCTCACCTCAAAAGATCATAATGAACTGCTCGATTTATGGATGTCTTTATCGCTTTATTTTATATCATGATTTATTGCTTTCTTACGTGATTGGATGCACCTTTAATTTCTATATTTGCTCTAATCTTGCATGAAAGAAAAGGGATAATACAATTAATTTGAAAGCCGTTATGTTATGTTTTTCAAAGGTGTAAATAAGAGCAATATTTAGAACCCTCTCTAGGTTTTTGGCTTCTCGAGGTCGAAACACCCCTTTTTCAATGTTCTATTGGGTGGTAACCTTACCATTTAGCGTCGTGGTGCCCAACCAAACATTTCTCGATCATCGATTGTTAGCGATAAGATAGGAAAACCTGGATTTGCTACATCACACCTTTCGAGGTTTATGATTTGGCAAGTCGAGTTAAGTCCCTTCTATATCTCAAAGCAACCATTAGCCTAGGCTGGGAACCTCAACTTGGTTCTTTCTCTAAAAGTGGGATCGAATCGCTAAAAGGTCAAAGGTTTTCTTACTCGAGCATGATGATCCCTTAGTTTCGAAGGTGAAATCGAGTCTTGATGTCCCAAAATGGGTAAGGGACGAGATAAGGCGCGTGTCACATGGTGTTTTTAATCCTTTAAAGTAGTGTTTTTGTTCCAACAAAATTACAAAACATCAAACATAAAATCTTCCAATCTTACTGCTTTTCTCTTTTAGGGTTTTGTTCATACAAGGTAAAGCAAAAAGTTAAGCAAGAAATTCTCCCTCTAACTCTTAACTCTATATTTATAGCATTTCAAATGCAATATAAAAATGAGAGAGAAAGACATGCCAAACAAGATTCAAGACAATTAAATCTATGAAATAGAGTGAAGATACAAGGACCAAGAACGAAAAAGGGTAGATTGGGGAGAGAGATATGGGGAGAGATCTACAGCTTTGTGAGATTTCATATAGAGACGGGGATGGAGATCGAGACGCGATGAGGAGATGCTACACCAAAATGTTAGAGATCGACATGGGGCGACGAGATGCTAGATTGACCCAAACTTATTTTTTAAATTAAAAAAATAATTTTTTTCTATTTCAATTTACATTAAATTAAAACCCAAATAAATAATTAAATAAAAATATCATTGTTCACGAATATAAAATAAAAATTACAATAAATAAAATATTTAAAAATTCTTCAAACACACATTATATAATAATTAACCACTAACAATTTAAAAATTCTTCAAATACACATATATAATAATTCAAAAATAATTATCCAAACGCAAAGATAAAATTTATCATAAAGGAAAGCCACCACCTTCGATCTTCAATTTCTTCATATCCACCTAATACATAAATTATATATGAAAAAAATAAAATATGAAATTAATAACAAATAGCAAACAAAATGAAACATAAATTGTGCTTAAATTAAATTTACCGTATCATTAATGACTCAATTATCTAGATTAATACTCTCTATATTTGTTGATAATGATGTTCTTTGGTTAACACTTGATGATGTTTCTTGATTAGCACTTGATGAACCCTCCTGATTAGCTTTAAGTTGATTCTCATTAAATTTCTCCAACTCTATAAATTAGATAAATAATTATAAAATCAATAATCAATAAACGATAATATAATATATTAAATAAAAATAAATAAATAAAATACATACCATCCTCAAGTTTTTCAATGACATCCAAATCTTCTTCGATCTTTATGTGTTCATTAGATCCTCGGAGCCAATCTTGCATGTATATCAAAGTTTCGACAATTTTAGGAATCAGTGAACTTCTAAATGGATCAAGCACTCTCCCACTAGTGCTAAATGCTGACTTCGAAGCTACTGTGGAAATTGGGACTGCTAGAATATCTCTAGCCATGTGAGAAAGGATATGAAATCACTCTGAATTCAACTTCTACCACTTTAACAAGTCAAAATCCCCCTTATCATCGTCGTACACTGCTTTATTTAAATACAAATTCAACTCACTTTTTCTATCCCCTGCAATACCACTTTCTACCCTTACACGCTTGATTGTTTGTTTTAAAATTCCCCTTTCCCTAATATCGGATCTAGTTGAAATTGAGTTTGTTCGAATTTTAACTTCTTGATTACAATCAGGCTACAATTTTTTCTTATATTCCTCAAACAACTCATACATGGCAATTTTTACACCATCAAATAGATATTTCCCCCTCTGATCTCAATAAATCATAATAAAAATATCCTCCATGTACTTAAATTTTTCCCTAGGATCCAGGATAGAAGCCATATAAATGATTTTATTCATTTTATCATAGTCTCCCCAATACTTGTCAAATTTAATTTGCATTTTCTGTCCCATTTTCTTCAACTCAACATCACTGCTACTTTTTCAATCACACAATTTAGCATATAAATCACTAATTTCAGTCCAATATGTGTTAGATATGACATAAAATAAACCAGAAATGCACAACGTAGCTACATAAAATTGTTTCAACATGGTTGAAATTCTCTCTATAATATTCCAATCAACATAACCAGGCACACAACCTAAGTTACTATTATATTCTTTCTGCAGCCATGCATCCAATTTAATTTTAAAGTATGGATCCACAGTCTCAAAATATTCAAACACCTTTTGATATTTATATGCAGTGCTTAACATTAAATACGTGGAATTTCATCTAGTGCACACATCTAAACATAATGATTTTGAACATTGAACACCCTCAGCCACACAACATTTTTTAAATTTCTTTAATCTAGTAGGTGATGATCTAACATATTTACAAGAATTCCTAACTCTTTTGACGGAAAGTTGAACATCTTTCAATCCTTCCTGAACGACAATATTAAGTATGTGAGCAATGCATCTCACATGAATGTATTTTCCCTCTGAAACAACAATCCCTTTTGCTACAAACTTATTTTTTAAAGTTTCAATCATCTTATCATTTGTTCTTGCATTATCTGCTGTAATGCAAAAAACTTTATCATAAATTCCCCACTCTTTAAAATACCTTTCAAGATTCTGTGCAAGCATCTCACCCTTATAACTACCAATTGTACAAAAGTTTAAGATTTTTTTTGTAACTTCCAATCATTGTTAATGAAATGAACTGTTACACACATGTAAATGATATTCTGTATGGAAGTCCATGTATCGGTGGTTATACAGATAGAATGAGAATACTCTTTAATAAATGCTCTTAAATTTTTTTTCTCATTAACATACAACTGATTAATATCACGTGTGACAATCGATCTAGATGTCATTTTGAACCAGGGACACAAACTAGCAACAAATTTCCTAAATCCTTCTCCCTCAACAAAACTCAAAGGAAGTTCATCAAGTATAATCATCAAAGCAAGACACTTTCTGCTGTACTTTTGATCAAATTTACAATTAGTTAGTGACCCAATAGAGCTACCATCAACAGAAGAAGTTGGTTGTAAAGGCAATTGTGTTTATCTTATTTCTACACTATGTGGGTGCATTTTACAATTATTGATATGATTTTTAAGTGTAGTAGTGCCATGCTTTCTAGGATCATAATAAAATTCTTTAGCACAATGTTTACACTTGCCTTTTCTGATGCCATTAACATCATAAATTTACGTGAAATATTCCCAAATGATAGATCTTGGTAGGGTGACTTTCTTTTCCTTGAACCTATTATAGAAGTACTTGTCACCTCACATGTATTACTCTATTGCTCAGGTGGAGCAGGCATCTTGAATTGTGTTGCTGAGGCATTATCTCCATGTGATTGAGACATCTATAAATTTAAGACATAAAAAAATTTTGAATTATTAATGTATTATTGAAATATGAGCATGAAAATTAAATAATAATTATAAAATTATTAATGAAGTAATCTGCGATATTTTGAGATTTTTAAGTTCAAAACATCATCAAAAACCATTGAAAACTCTTATAGTACTTTTATATATATATACATATTAAAAAAATAAAAGAATAGATTATATAAGCACAAGTACACACCTCAAGTTTTGGAATGTTTCTCCTTGTGCCACCCTCAAATGCAAGCACGGGCAAGAATGACCAGAAGAAAGTTTTGCAAATAAAAAAAAAGATTAAAACAGAAGAGCACTCATACATTCAAATTGGATATATATATATATATATATACATATATATAGTTCTATCATTTCATCTTGAATCCGTCCATGCAAATATATAATTAGAATGTTTAATTTTGTGATTAATTACACGATTGCCTTTGATAATATGACTAAATCCACTAGTTCTACTTAATCAATTAGCTAATTAAATTGGATATCAAAGTAATCATGCCATAGAATCTCATAATAAATCCATGCAAGATCTATTAATGAATGAAAAAAAATTACCAAGTAATGTATAGATGTTGTTGTATACTAAATATATAATGTTGTATCTAAATCCGGTAATCATCATGATTATAATTAAAAACAAAAGTTTGGGAAATAAAGATAATTTTACATGGCTCTTAAATCATTAGGTATGTTCGTATATATGTGATACCATATGTAATGGTCTATATTTTTAATACATGTTTTCTTTATTTTAGGTAGTTAGTGGGTTAAATTATTTATATTTTATATATTTTTGTCTAGTTTATGTGTGTGTATGTTTTGCAAGTAAGTTTGGTTTATAAGGAAGAAATAGTTGAAGAAACAAGCTAAGAGCCTGACTCGTGAAGGAGAGCATGACTCGTGAAGAGAAGAAACAATGAAAGACACGACTTGTAAAGAACATCTGAGTCGTTACAGAGAGCTTTGGTGATCGAGTCGGTAATTTTGTTCAAGTTATGAAGGGAAGCTAGAAGAGGCAGCACGACTCGTGAAATTTGTCAAATAATTAATATGTTTATTCAGAATCCAGAAATTAAAATCACATATAAGTCAATTGTGGCCATAGCAAATTGAAAAGGAAATTAAAATCACGCATAAGTCAATTATTTTTTTTTTGATAAGCTGCAAATTATATTGACAATAAAAGTTAATTGGGAGCTAAAGAGAAGCAAGTCCCAGCAATAGAGCAACAAAAGGCCCAAAAATAGAGCCTAAAACCAAGCAAAGCTCACCACACATTCACACAACACAGCAAAACCAAAAGAGAAAATCAGCAAGCCAGCAAAGCAACTTCAAACAACAAAAAAAGAAAAGCCACCAACAACCACAGAAAATTAAAAAAGAAATTTAAGTGCTACCGTGGATGAAGTAATCAACTTACTGTGATAAAGTGCTGACATCGACAACGACGGAGGTGGAAGATCGGGTACCGACAATGACGAGATGCAAGGGTGGCGAGGAGAAGAGGAGAAAGCGAGAGGGAGAGAGGAGAATCAATTAGGAAAATTAGGGATTTTCACACTATGGGGTTATGGGTAGTAGAATTGCAGAAGAAGAGAAGGCCTCTTAGTGCTGCATCAAAACGATAAGTTTTAAGAGGAAGGGTTGTTCGTACAGGTCGAGTTTATAAGGGTTTTAACCCGACCCGACCCTAAAACTAAAAAACCCCAACCTTACCTAACCCTACCAAAATTCTTTGTTTGGTTCGGGTTATTTAGGTTATTCGGGTAGGGTCGGGTTTTGAACACCCCTAATTCTACTCTGTATGGTTTTAGGGGTTATTTGTAATGATTAATAAAAATACAGTAGCAAATAAAAGTGTTTAAAGGTGAGATAACAAGTTGTTTATCTTGTTTTTTTTTTTAAATAAGTGATGGGCGATGGTAGGGTGGAAGGAGAAGTGTCATATACAAATCAAAAGTTAGATAAAAGAGAAGAAAAATGAAAAGGTGGATCCAATTATAAGGAGGAAGAAGAATAAGAAAAAAGAAAGGAGAGAGAGTGAGGGATAGGTGGAGGAAAACAATTTTTTTAATTTACACGTGGGACCTATATCTTATTTAATTTTATTGATGCAAGTTTGATGGTGCTTGTCCGTTGCTTTCATAAAAACCATTCATTTTGGACCTAATGTGATTTAATCAAAAAGTTCAAGGACCCAATATGAAATTTTTTGTATAGGGTCTCAATGTAGAAAAGTTAAAAAGTTCAAAGACCCCAAGATGTTTTTTCCATAATTATATATAATGCAGGATGAGATGGATACTTTTGATTAACATATTGTTCATGGCAAGAGTTTATGCTTTGAAAATAAAATTTGGGCCAAAAGTGCAATTCACCCCCCTTAAAATTTGACAAAAAGAGCAATTAACTCTCTAATATTTACTTTAGTGAAATAATGCCCCTAAAATTTACAAATTAGGGCAATATTATCCCAAAAATGACAAGTCTATTATTTTGCCTACTTAGTTAATTAATTGCTGACGTAGCATCGAAATTATGCAAAAAATAGCACCACGTAAAAAGGTTGAACATACAAAAAAAACCCTAAAGTATTCCAAAAAGAGCAATTTACCCCATAAAATTTGTAAATTAGGGTAATTTAACCTTTATTGACATGTCACGCTTACGTTATATCAACAGTCAATTGACAGCAAATAGTTAAAATAATGGATCCGTTAATTTTGAGGTGATATAGCCTAATCTGTAAATTTTAGTAGGGACACTGCACCAAAATAAATATTAGGGGGTTAATTACTCTTTTTCTTAAAACCTCAAGGTAAATTGCATATTTAGCCTAAAATTTGAAATACCAAAGCAACAATTAGTTAACTTTATTACTGACCCTTTTCTAATGATCAATTCAGGCTTAAGTGTTTTTATTTCTAGGAAGGAGGTTGAGTTTTGTTCATACAAACAAAACTATTTTGTCCATACAAACATAGTTCTTCAGCTCTTTCATTTGTACGAACATTACTTTTCATAAACTCTAAGGCTATGTTTGGTAGATTAGGATGTAATGTTATGTAATATAACCTAAATTGTAATTAATCCCCTATTTGTTAACATAATTTTTTTTTATTGTAATGTAATGGTAAATACAAGGTAATTTTGAATACATTTATAAATGTATTCCTTAGTCCCTAAATTTTACAGGCATTTTTTTTATTACATTACAATTACAATACGTATTCTTCTTATTTCTCTTCATCACTATATGCCATCTCTCATTGTTTTTCCCTTCGCCCCTGCTGTTGCGCCTCCACCCTTGTCGACACTGCCCTCCACCTATTGATGCCATGCTTTGTTGGTCGCCACCGCCTGTCATTCTTTGGTTCCAGGTGTGTCGTTGCTTCTTTTCTTCCTTCTATATTTTTTCCATTTTACTTGAGTTCAGTCATCTTCTAATTCAACCTTTAATTCTTCAATGAAAGCTTTGAATTAGGATTTGATGTTTCTCCATTCTTATTCTCTAGTTTAATTATATTTTTGAGGGTTGTTCTCAACTCATCTCTTACTTTGCTTTGATGCTTTATTTTTTGGGCAAATTATGGTTTTATGGTATTTTTTGTGCTCTTGTTTTCCATTTGGCTATTATAATTTTACAATGGTTAGGGGGAAGTTAAGAAATGGTTTTGCTTCTCTTAAGTTCTTTATCATTTTTTCCTGATATTGATGGTCTGCCACTTCCCACTTCTTTAACCTTGCTACAAATTTTAGCTTTATTTCCATATTTAGAGAGAAGATCTATGTTCAAATTGCTTCAATCCACAATAGAACTATAGTTTTAACTAGAGCAGGAATTAAGAAATGTTGAATTTACTCATGAACATGTCAAATAGATAGGGCTGGTGATGTTCTTAGTGATGAATTTTTCAGAATTCAAGTCATAAGAAGAGTAAAAGAATGTTAAAACTAATATAACCACGTGAGACCACAATGGATATAATTTCTAATTCATGATATAAGTAAAACTTACAATGAGAAGAAATTCTCACGCTCTTTTATCTAATTAAACATAGGTTAGATTATTTACATATAGCAGCAAAATTAGCTTTACTATTATAGAAATGACAAAAAGATGAACATTTTAATATGTGGAGTATAGTACATATTGCATTACTTGATGTCTTGAACTATTGCATTATACCATGTTTGAACTATCATATTCACTTTCTTTATTGCTTTCTTACCATCCTGAGCCAATTTGAAACTTACACACCGGACATGTGCCTTGTTGCCGCAACCATAGATCAATGCAATTAGTATGAAATTGCAAATAAAAAATATCTTTAGTTATTAGCTTATTTGTTTTTGGTTCACTATTTATCAATGTTTACGGTAGATCTTCCCTACCCCATGAAGCCTATTGAATTCAAGTATATATGAAAGAGTATGATTTTTTTCCAAGTGGCATCCAAAAAAGTTGTCAATTTTTTCGATGCACAATTCAAATCAAAGAAAATATCAATGGCATATAGGAAGTCATGGTTAGGCAAAGACACATTTGCCATTTCGCCACTATTCAACTTTCAATATATAAATTCCAAATATTAATAATAATGCAAATATTGTCTGTGTTGTATGTCAATTCTTTATGTCAAACCTGAAACCTCTATGATAGGTAGCGATTTCAGGTTTGACACACAGATGCTGAAACCACTTCAAATGGCAGCGGTTTTTAATGAAAATTGATAATTTTTTGGTGTGGATCCCATAGTCTAAAATCGTTATAGGTGATAGTAGTTTTGAGAAAAACTCTAATTGTATAATTAAATTTTGACGGACCCTATTTTTGTAACTTTTTTTTAAAATTACTGTGGCGTGCCCAGGAGCCACGCTCGATTTCGGATGTGTTCTTGAGGGCCTGCTTTTAGGGTCTAAGATTGGATGAGAAGCTTACTACAACTCAAAAATTGGCCACTTCATAATAAAAAAGGATTAAGGCCCAATCTATTGTTGGTAGTCAACTCCTAAAGGCATCTACTATGGGCTCAAAGAGGTTGGTGTCATGGAGTCACCATCCAAGAGAACATTGAAAAATGATTATCGAACTTTTGATGTCCAAATAGAGATTGGTGTTCAATACATCACTCTTACTTAGCACCTTAGTTATGTGCTGTTTTATAATTGAATTTTAAATACTAATCCACTCTTCTCTCTCACATGATGCATTGCGATAAACTAAATAAATACACCAATAAATTAATGAAAGCAGTAAATAAATAAACAAATTAAATCAACTATTTAAATTATGACAAAGGCAAATCATCCAATAAAGAAATAAAGTACATACATAAATCTAGGCATTCATTTAGATTGGGAATATTGGTTCTGTAAAGAATAATCTAATATCTCCTGATACCTGACATTATATATACTATAACATACATCAACACAAAGACAAGGATTTATAAGAAAGTTTTAGGTTACTTTACATTGGCTCTTATCCTGTTCTTCATATTACATTATACTAATACAATATAATAATTACAAAGACAACAAAACACAAAATACATACTTAGACTCTTCCTATCTCTAGTGTTGGCCTTGTTGTAGTAAATATTGTCCCACCGGGAAGAAATCTAGCTTCAAGTACTTACACGATTAAACACATATGCTAAGCTTACTAGCTTAGTGGGGAACAAAGATAAATATTTTAAAAATAACCTCTTACCGTAGTTGCCAATAACTTACACATATAGGTGTAATATTAGTCAATATTGTAGCACCCTGAACCTATTCTTAGCTGTAACACTTTAACCTGTACCATTAAATATGCTTTTCTATTTATTAAATCATTAAGCATACTATACAAAGATCTTATAAGACAACTTAAAAAATAGTATTTGAAACTTAACTATTAAAACTTTACTTACAAGAGAGTCTCTTAAAAAATTAAAGTATTTACATCTATTAAGCATCTTCACTTTACAAAATTCCCAACACAAATTACAAAACTTCAAAACTAAAAGAAATCAAATTGAAGACTAAGTACTTTAATATCTTTTACGACTTGGGTTGGCTATCCCCTGCAGATATCAATCATGAGAAGAAGAAGTCCTATCCTTACAACCTACACGGATAAAACACCCGTGCTAAACTGTAAAGCTTAGTGGGGAACATAAAGCATGACGAATGACCACTCACAATGATTGTCACACCTTTCACGAAACAGTCATTTCCGATGCGAAGCTTAGCAGAAAATGGTAAGTTTTTTTTTCTACCGAACAGATTAATATACTTTAACTACCTTACATTACTTCTGAATCAATCGACAACCACACAAAACAATTAAAACATAAACAAAATAACTTCACGCCGAGAACTTACAGCAAACATTCATCCAACGATAAACAATAATCGAAATACTATCAAAATACAGTTTAATCTTTTACCTTAATAGTCTAAGTATATACATGCCAAAATACAACTCATTCTTATACAAAATCTTCTCTTCCGATCTGGCTCCATTATGTATTATGCTCCCGTAACACTTCATAACCTGCACGCAATAAACACTACATGCTGAGCACTAAATATGCCCAGTGGTGACTACTAATCCAAGAATTTTCTAGAATAAAGCATAATTACATAATTTATGCTAGATATTACGTTGTCTTCTCAAAATTTTCTTTTAATAATTTTAACAGTCTTTTTCATCTCATACCAACAATTTGGGAGAACTTTATACTTTAATTTAAACTTTGCAACTTAACTCATGATAATCTCTTTTTACCGTTTAACGACAAAATTTGACATTTCTTTTCTTACTTTTATCTTCACTTAACTTTTACGTGTGGCTTGATTTATCAAACACAATTCTCTATTTGATTAATTTAGTACAAATTTATTTCGGTATAAAATTTACATTTAATTGCCTCGGTATAAATAGATTTCCGATGCAGAATTATGTATTCATTGTTCGCAATATTATTCTTTTAATAGCAAAATTTCAATTTCGCTATTTATTCTTTTATTTCACTCGGATCCCTTATTGAATTACTTATCAGATTTCAAATATTAAAGTTCTAACACTTAATGCGAAGTGTTATGCTTAAATACAAATACTTTACAAATAAGTCTTAAATTACCTTTTTTTTTCAAAGGTCTTTTTTTTTACTTACTTATAACAAACTTGGCATTTTCCTTTCTAATTACAGAATTATCGTTCATTTACTTATTTTTATCTTCAGTTGACTTTTGGCTTCCTAAAAATTCGGATCATGCTTTATTAAAACTTTTCATATAACATATTATTATTGAAATCCATAAGTTCTAATTCTAAACTGATCATTTACAGAAGCATATTCTTGGGCAATTAAATCATTAAATTACTATTTTACCTTCTAAAATAATAATCTCTTTTCACTTTTGCTTATAAATTTCAATTTTTCGAAAACCTTACATTTTTAGCCTAGAACTTCTTAATTCATTCGAGTTCTTTTATCCAAAACATTTATATTTGTTTTACTTTCGTAAATTCTGATTCATCCTTTTTCATATGCCCCTAGTGCAATATGATATGACTTTCAGATAGGATATGCGGGATGTGGACCCCACAGGATCACAACAGATAGAGAAATGATCCCCAAGGAACCATTTCTCATAGAACAGATAACAGATACAAATAATGCCATGGTGATCAGAGATCTAGTCCATAGCATAGCAAGTCGCCATGACTTGCACCGTGGTCAAAGGTGTCCCTATGGCTAGCCATTTATATCCTGTGCAAGACTATTACTACCTGACTATTGCTAAGGGCAAAGTCAATCAATTATTCTCAGAATACTTTTCCGACTTCAGAGCATTTTAATTTCTTTCTTTTTTCTTAAACAATATATTTTTATCAATCGCACTCATTTTAGTGCTTTTGACTATTCAAATCATTGATTTTCAGTCACCTTATATTTGTTTCTTTTTAATCACCTTTTTATGAATTATTTTACAATATCTCACCATTAGCATTTCTCACTGAAACTTTGCAAAAATTTTTAACTTGCTTAATTTATTTTTTTTTCATTTTTTTCAGATCAGAGCATTTTGTACAGTTAGTGGATTATATCTCCATAATTCACTACGATTATCATGCACTAACTTTTCAGAGTCTTTTAAATTCATTAATTAATCAAATATTCTTTTAGTACCTTTTTTACATACTTTGTGAATTATATCATTATAATTCACTTTTACTTGGCACTTATTGACTTATCTCTCAATAATTTAATATTTTACCTTTTTATATTCACTTTATTTATTTCTTTTGACTTTTACTTAGTTTCTTACTTTTTCGATCTGAATTTTCAATTATTCAGAATTCGGAATACTTTTAATATGGTATGTACATTATTTATAATAATTGGATAATAATTCAATACGATTATTTTCTCACTGTACTTTTTATTTTTTATTTTTTTTTTCCAAAAATTTGTCCTTTAACTTTTTCATTTTATTTACACGAATGTAAATTAATTTACTCATTTTTACTTGTTTATTGAATTATTTTTTAATAATTTAATATTTTTAATTAAACATAATCAATATTTCATTCCATAGATATTTTAATAAAGCATATAAATTCTACAAAAATTCATATACCCATTATTTTGTAATTTTCATCATTTTCACTCATTTTACGCATTATTTACCAATAATTCATTATGCATATTATTTTCATGACTTAATATTGATTTCGAAAAATTCATCGGTTAACTTTTTACTTTTTTTCGTTGACATTAATTTAATTTCATTTTAATTCATTGCTTTGGTCATTTTTATACAATTATGTATTAATATTTCAATTATTTTCATTATACATATTCACATGAAAATTGCAATAAAATTCCAATAAATTCCAATAAAATTTATTTATACATTATTTATTGGTCATTATCATTTTTCATCAAAATAGTCATTTAATTCACTATAAATCATAATTTTTATTCAATACATACACTATACATAATCTTAAAAATTCCCAAATTAATTTCAAATATTCTCTAAAAATTTATAGACATTAATTATCTTGTCTACTATTATTTTAAACTATCATACATATATTTTATGCATTTTTCTTACTATTTTCTTTCACCAAGAATTTCGGCCAACTTTACTTTTAAATTCTAAAATTTTTCTTTCTCTCATTTTCACTTTCCATTTATCTTTTCTCTAGTCCAATTACAATTACCCTAACACAATTACATCAATTAGCTACTTTAAACATTTTTACTTTAATTACATAATTAAGAAAAATTCATATTAATAGGGAAACTAAAGAATTTTGTATTCACTTATCTTTTTTCCTGCTTTAGCTTCCTTAGGCTTCCTTTTTCATGCCTTAAACCAAAGAAATCCCTCCATCACCATGAAAAATCCATGGGAGCCGAATTCTTCATCAAAGAAAACACTATGATATCAACATTTTTAGCTCAATTAAACCACAAAAATAAACTTTAGGCACCTAAAACTACTTATTGGTACCTTCAAATAAATTTAAAACCTTGAAAATTCCTTACCACAATTTGACCCCTAAGCCTTTTCCTCTTGATTTCTCTTGCTTTCCTCCTTCAAATCAATGGCTTGAGGCTTGATTAATCATCTAGAGGGATGGAACTACAACTCCTAAGTTGAAAGTTATGAGAGATCTTGAGTAAATAAGAAGCAACAGAGAGAGAGGTAAATTAGGCCAAAAAGGAAGAGGAAGAAGGTGATCAATTTTTCTGGAGTTTTCTCTAGATTTTCAGCCCTTTTATACTTCTCTAATGGACCAAAATTTGGGCTTGATGAGTGGGTTTTTCCCACTTAAACTTTAAGGCCTATTTTAGGCCATTTAAGGTCCAATTCAATTTCTCTCTCTTTCTTCCTTCAAATCACTTCAAAACTTATTCCATTATATTCTTAAAATATCAAAAAAAGTTAGCACGTAAATTTTTGGCTCAATCAGAGTCTGTTATCGGTCCGATTCAAACTTATCGATCCTATTCAATAACTGTCGGTGTCACCAAAAAATTTTATTCTCATCACCAAACTATTCTAAATAAAAATTTATGTAGGCACACAAAATCTGGCAATATTCGGAGTTCGTTTACTATTTTTAATTATTTATGCAAAATCAAGTCTCTTTCCCTACCAGGACAATCGACTCGCTACATTTTTCATATTTTTGACTTTTGGAAACTCATTTGACTTCAAATTCACTTCAAATTTCAACCCTAAACTCACCATGACTATTACTTCCTAATTGTCCAATAAAATATTTTTGACTTCTAGGTATCCTTTCGAGCCCAAAAAATACTATTTACTACCGAAAAGTACTATTCACGACTGACCTGGTATCGAGGCCATTACAATTCTCCCCTACTAAAAGAAATTTCATACTCGAAATTTACTTATATCAAAGAGTAGTAGATATCATACTATCATTTTATCGAACTTCCATTTACATTTGATGGTTCCAAAAATATCTTTGCTAATGGAACCTATTTACGTTTAAAGCTAACCAATCTTTGTCAGTCTCTCTTTTCTAGACATATCATCCTGAATATAGATCCCTTTCATATCTTGAATCAAATCAAGACTTGCTAACTTATTTGCATTCCATTAAGTCCAGTATAAAATTCTGACATTGTCTTAACAAGAGTCGAATTCTAAAATAGATAATCACTTTTCACATTCACTATCACAATCTCATACACTTTACCATATTCCTTCTTTCAATATCTGAATTATCCACTCTGACTGAACATTAGTCAAGGGTGAATCACTATGTCAATACTAAGATTATTACCAATCTTCCTCTTTGACACTTAAACAATCCGATGATAGATTCTTTAATCTCATCACTCCATTTCTAAATAAATATCATTATAAGTCAAAGAAATTCCCAAATAAGTCTAATGCTCTGCTTCCATGCGTCGACACATTTGACATTTACTTACATCTGTCACATTACACTTTCAACCTGGCTTTCAAAACTAAGCTTTTAATCCTAGTACATTTGATAACCTCCATAATGCAGAATATTACAATCTTGGTGGACTTCAGTAAGAATCTTTTGATTTACTCACAATGACTACTACACAAGCAGTCTCTTTCAGAACTATTTTTCTTACCCGCTGTACAAAATTAGTTTCACTTATTTTTCAGTTAAACACGCCCCATCTGGAGCCAAACTTAATCTGGCTCTCACAGCTTGAAAACCCAAAACATTATCATTAATCATTTATACTTATCCTTCAGGCACACATATTTAAGTACACTCTCATTACCCGAGTACTTACTATACTTTTTCAGCATCTTAAAACATATCAGATAGTGATCACTTAAATCCTCTAATATGGACCTCAGCAAAGTTGAATGATCCTTTCTATCGATTCATCAAAAGAGTTGGCGTGCTAACAAATTTAATTGACATGACTAATAACTCACAATGGCCACATCAAAATGGAAAACACTCTTAAGCACACTATTTCTTATCTCATTCTTAGGTTGTCCCTATGCTCATCATATTTCCTGTCAGTTTTATCCTATCAAGTGGGACCTATACATATGGTATAATACATATCAGATGCTGTCAAACAATATGAAATGCCATGCAATGAATGTATGATTTCATGTATGCACATAGAATACTGTCAAATATACTCATATAATGCAGATATCATAGCCCATCCCAGAACTATGAGAAACACAATCAAAACCCCACTCCTATAAGAAAATCACTGACATGTATATAGAGCATCGTAAATAACCTTAACTTATAACAATTTGCTCACTAGCATTCTTAAATCGAGGCAATCCGATCAAAGTATCTCCTTATCCTGTGCAATTTATTTGTATTTAAAATATAATTCCTTTTAATTTCTATGACACTCTTTATTTTGTGCTTCTTTTAACTGTTTCTCATCCATATAGATACTTAAACTCTCACATTTTTACTTAATGTAAGTCAATGTTTCTTTTCCCTGATTTGACTCCCATGAGATCTCAAGCAACAATACTTCCATTCTCATTCACTACCATCTTTACCTTGTAGAATCAATCCTTTCACACTTAACAATCTCAGTCAAATGTCAACTCTTTCACTTTAACATAGACAATGGAGCGAGTACCCTTCAAATTACCTAACACTTACCCACTTATAACTGGCATGTATATACAGACAACCTATCACTTAATCTTATACCACTCCGATCTTAGAACCGCTTAAACCTTTGCTCTGATATCACTTAATGTCACACCCTTTACGGAACAATCATTTTCGATACGAAGCTTAACCGAAAACGGTAAGTTTTTTTTCTACCGAATAGATCAATATACTTTAATTACCTTACATTACTTCCGAATCAATCGACAACCACAAAAAACAATTAAAACATAAATAAAATAACTTCACGTCGAGAACTTACAGCAAACGTTCATCCAACGATAAACAATAACTGAAATACAATCAAAATACAGTTTAATATTTTACCTTAATAGTCTAAGTATATACATGCCAAAATACAACTCAGTCTTATAAAAAATCTTCTCTTCCGATCTGGCTCCATTATGTACTATGCTCCTGTAATACTTTATAACATGCACGCAGTAAACACTACATGCTGAGCACTAAATATGCCCATGGTGACTACTAATCCAAGAATTTCCTAGAATAAAGCATAATTACATAATTTATGCTAGATATTACGTTGTCTTCTCAAAAATTTCTTTTAATCATTTTAACAATCTTTTTCATCTCATACCCACAATTTGGGAGAACTCTATACTTTAATTTAAACTTTGCAACTTAACTCGGGATAATCTCTTTTTGTCGTTTAACGACAAAATTTGACATTTCTTTTCATACTTTTATCTTCACTTAACTTTTACGTATGGCTTGATTTATCAAACACAATTCTTTATTTAATTAATTTAGTAAAAATTTATTTCGGTATATAATTTACATTTAATTGCCTCGGTATAAATAGATTTCCGATGCAGAATTATGTATTCATTGTTCGCAATATTATTCTTTTATAGCAAAATTTCAATTTCGTTATTTATTCTTTTATTTCACTCAGATCCCTTATTGAATTACTTATCAGATTTCAAATATTAAAGTTCTAACATTTAATGCGAAGTGTTATGCTTAAATACAAATACTTCACAAATAAGTCTTAAATTACCTTTTTTTTCAAAGGTCTTTTTTTTTCACTTGCTTATAACAAACTTGCCATTTTCCTTTCTAATTACAGAATTATCATTCATTTACTTATTTTTATCTTCAGTTGACTTTTGGCTTCCTAAAAATTCGGATCATGCTTTATTAAAACTTTTCATATAACATATTATTATTGAAATCCATAATTTCTAATTCTGAACTGATCATTTTTCTTTTACAGAAGCATATTCTTGGGCAATTAAATCATTAAATTACTATTTTACCTTCTAAAATAATAATCTCTTTTCACTTTTGCTTATAAATTTCAATTTTTGGGAAAACTTACATTTTTAGCCTAGAACTTCTTAATTCATTCGAGTTCTTTTATCCAAAACTTTTATATTTGTTTTACTTTCGCAAATTCTGATTCATCCTTTTTCATATGGGCCTAGTGCAATATGACAGGACTTTCAGATAGGATATGCGGGACGTTAACCCCACAGGACCACAACAGATAGAGAAATGATCCCCAATGGACCATTTCTCACAGAACAGATAACAGATACAAATAATGCCATGGTGATCAGAGATCTAGTCCATAGCATAGCAAGTCACTATGACTTGTACCGCGGTCAAAGGTGTCCCTATGGCTAGCCATTTACATCCTGTGCATGACTATTACTACCTGACTATTGCTAAGGACAAAGTCAATCAATTATTCTCAGAATACTTTTCCGACTTTCAGAGCATTTTAATTTGTTTCTTTTTTCTTAAACAATATACTTTTGTCAATTGCACTCATTTTAGTGCTTTTGACTATTCAAATCATTAATTTTCAATCACTTTATCTTTATTTCTTTTTAATCACCTTTTTATGAATTATTTTACAATAATTCACCATTAGCATTTCTCACTAAAACTTTACAAAAATTTTTAACTTGCTTAATTCATTTTTTTTTCATTTTTTTCAGATCATAACATTTTGTACAGTTAGTGGATTATGTCTCCATAATTCACTACGATTTTCATGCACTAATTTTTCAAAGTCTTTTAAATTCATTAATTAATCAAATATTCTTTTAGCACATTTTTTACATACTTTGTGAATTATATCATTATAATTCACTTTTACTTGGCACTTATTGAATTATCTCTCAATAATTTAATATTTTATTCTTTTATATTCACTTTATTTATTTCTTTTGACTTTTACCTAGTTTCTTACTTTTTCGATCTGAATTTGCAATTATTCGGAATACTTTTAATACGGTATGTGCATTATTTATAATAATTGGGTAATAATTCAATACGATTATTTTCTCACTGTAGTTTTTATTTTTTATTTTTTTTCCAAAAATTTATCCTTTAACTTTTTCATTTTATTTACACTAATGTAAATTAATTTACATTAATTTACTCATTTTTACTTGTTTATTGAATTATTTCTTAATAATTCAATATTTTTAATTAAACATAATCAATATTTCATTCCAAAAATATTCTAATAAAGTATATAAATTCTACAAAAATTCGTATACCCATTATTTTGTAATTTTTATCATTTTCACTCATTTTACGCATTATTTACCAATAATTCACTACGCATATTATTTTCATGACTTAATATTGATTCCGAAAAATTCATCGGTTAACTTTTTACTTTTTTTCGTTGACATTAATTTAATTTCATTTTAATTCATCGCTTTGGTCATTTTTATACAATTATGTATTAATATTTCAATTATTTTTATTATACATATTCACATGAAAATTCCAATAAAATCCCAATAAATTTAATAAATTCCAATAAATTTTATTTATGCATTATTTATTGGTCATTATCATTTTTCATCAAAATAGTCATTTAATTCACTATAAATCACAATTTTTATTCAATACATACACTATACATAATCTTAAAAATTTTCAAATTAATTTCAAATGTTCTCTAAAAATTTATAGACATTAATTATCATGTCTACTATTATTTTAAATTATCATACATATATTTTATGCATTTTTCTTACTATTTTCTTTCAACAAGAATTTCGGCCAAATTTACTTTTAAATTCTAAAATTTTTCTTTCTCTCATTTTCACTTTCCATTTATCTTTTCTCTAGTGCAATTACAATTACCCTAACATAATTACATCAATTAGCTACTTTAAACATTTTGACCTTAATTACATAATTAAGAAAAATTCATATTAATAGAAAAACTAAAGGATTTTGTAGTCACTTACCTTTTTCCATGCTTTAACTTCCTTAGGCTTCCTTTTTCATGCCTTAAACCAAAGAAATCCGTCCATCACCATGAAAAACCCATGGGAGCCAAATCCTTCATCAAAGAAAATACTATGATATCAACCTTTTTAGCTCAATTAAACCACAAAAATAGAGTCTAGGTACCTAAAATTACTCGTATTTTGATAATAATTGTTCTTTTATTTCCAAACTTTCAACTTTACTTTACAGTATCTTCTTAGGTGGATCGATATCGGATTTATCTTTACCTTTACGTTAATCTTTACTATAACTTTTACTTTTATCATTACTTTCGTTTTATCTTTTAGCCACATCGATTTAATTTTCATTTCATTTAACAATGTGTATTGGTACTCGTGTCTTTACTAGTACCAAAATAAACTATTTTTAATTCTTGATTACTGTTCGCTTATTCAATCTGTATTATAATGACATTTCTCACTATTAATTCTTTTATTTTGCTTTAACTTTTAACTAATAAATACATTACTATTTAAAGACTTTTAAGCTATATTGCAAAGTGATATAGTTATTTCGAGACATTTTGCAGTCAAATTCTCTTTCCTTCATTTATACATTACTTATGTTCAAATATTTATTGAGACATATGTCTTTTACTTTTTTCTCATTGGCCAATTATGTAACTTTCTATTGTTTTACTCTTCAATTAACTTTTCTTTCAGAAAGATGTTACCTAAATATTAAGTTTCACTTTATGTCAATATCATCACTTTTTAACTTTGTAATGCCCCTCATTATACCCTAGGAGAATTTGCACTAATTAATTATTAGAATTTATATTAAATTAAGTGTAAAAGCATAGAAAAGGACTTAATTGTAAAGTTAAAAGGTAAGTTTTGAGGTATTAGTAGAAATAAAAAAAATTAAAGGACCAAATAACTAGTTTTGCATGAATGAGACATTTGGACCGATTGAAATTAAAGGAGAGGAAGATATTTTGAAGAGGGATGGCCGGCCAACTTATGGTCTTCCTTTTTCATCTTTATCCTCTCTCTCTAACCTTTAAAAAAACTCTCTCTCAAATCCTCTCTCTCTAAAATTCTTGGGTTTGGCAAAAAGGGAAGAAGGATTTATTTGGTTTGGTGGAAAGGTAACCTTATTTCTTCTTTGATGTGTATTATTCTTTGAATAGCTTAATAAGTGTTCATGGAAGCATCTTCTTTTATAGAAGGAGAATCAAGCAAGAAGAAAGGGAAGGAGACTCTCCAAGGTTGAAGAAAGAGTTGGAGCTTAAGCGAGGTATGGGAACTTGTGTAATTATATGTGTGTATGCTTGAGGTGTTAACATGAGAAGTATCTTCACTACTTCTATTATATGTTTTATGAATGATATTAAGCTTGGAAGTGGTTTAGAGATGAAAAATTACAAGTTTGGTTGAGAAATATGGAAATCTGTTTTAAAGATCATATGAGCAGTCTATAATCTTTTGGGTATATCTTGAGTTCTAAGTATTAAAATGAAGAAATTTCAGTTGGTATAGAAATTAGACATGTATATCTTAATTTTGTCTGAAGAAACCGAGAACTGATTTTCATTGCATGATAGTGAGAATCGGTATTGAAATCTAGTCATAGTTGTTACCCAATTCATATGAGTAGTCTATGGTTTTTCTTGGATATCTGGAGATTTACAAGTCCTATTGAGATGATTTTTAGTGTTTTAGAAACTAGAAATATAGGTATAAAACTTTGTAGAAGATAGTGTTTTCAGAAAAAGTCGTTTGGTATGTAGGAATCGTGGCGCAAGTTGAGTTTTATAATTAACTTACAGGATTTTTGAGCAATGAGCGTTGAAGCTTTTGAACCATCGCTTTGTGTGGCGAGCACGACATCAAACCATCACTTTGTGTCGTGAGCTTGACTTATGTTGCGAGCGCGACATCAAAGAATTTTCATATAGGCCATTGCTTGCTGTCGTGAGCGCGATTAATACCGTAGACGCGACAAGTATCGCAAACGCGACTATACTGCGAGCGCAACAATAAGCATTTATTTCCTATTTTTTTATTTACATTTTTCTCTTTTTCTATTATAATAAGCCATGCCCGAATGTGTTACTTTAAATATTGAACATGTATGCTATTGTATTATCATTGTTGATGCATACACTTGCTTTTCTATGAATAGTGCTTATGTTTATGTATCTATATATATATATTCACATCATTGAAGTAATATGCTATTGGATTAAAGTATACTATCCTGATTATAATGCATATTTATATGAGTGGTCTTTCTAGATGATAAATATGATAACTCAATCCCAGAATCGATACAATGATATATGAATTGAATAATGCCTGAACTAAAAGTTGGTTATGGATAGATAGGCATGCCTATAGGGTTACAGTCGCAGCTGCTATAGTCTGACTCTTATGAGTCCACAGTTTGTCTCTAAATGAGACCACAGTTCTGACCCAAATGGGTCCACATATTTAATAACTTTTGGGTATTTACAGATTTGATACCTAATGGTATCCACAGCACCCGTTATCCACACCCATAGAAAAAAAATTAAACAGACAAATTTATAAGATGAATAATATGCATATATAGTTTACAATCTTTCATTGTATGATTTAACGAGATAGTTTTTCCTTCCAATATTGCTTTTTGTTTATTCATTATTACTTTATTATTTACTAATAAAGTATATGCAATTTATTTTATACTATTGTTGCATGTTGGGTGATAACCACTGTGAGTGGTTATCAACATATTAATTTGTTCCCCACTAAGCTTTATAGCCTAGCACGGGTATTTATCTGTGTAGGTTCGCAGGTTATACCTTTTGTCCAGGGACAAAGCCAACAACCTCTAAAGCCAACATCAGAATAAAAAGATCTTCTTGATGTATGAGCTTGATTTTGTATATGTTTTTTGTTAAATGATGATATATTTCACATTAAAGTCATGTAATTATTAAGTTATGTAAATAATAACTAATAGCATGTTAAAGTATCACCCTCAATCTTATATGATTTGTATAGTATGAATGTATGTATACTCATATATGCATCTTAACAGAGAACTCACAGGACTTACAGGATTAATGAATGTAATTAGTAACAGTAATCAGGATTATCTAGTACAGTCATTACATTTTTGGTATCAGAGCGCCTTGGTTTAGGCAGTTCTGGCCTATAGAAATTTCAAGGTTTATAGATATAGAATTCTCATTGATGTTGGCTAATTGTGGCTATCCATGTACTTCTTTTGATATAGTTAGAGATGGAAGGACATCGTGAAGTGGTAGATGAATCGGTTGAAAGCAATCTACCTAGTCAATTGAATCCTTCTCAGCCTGAATCTTCTGCATCCACTAGAGGTGGTGCAGCTGCTACTGAGCCTAGTGAAGCATTGTTGAAAATTTCCCATCACATGGCTTTGATTTTACAAAGGATGACTGCACCAAAGGTCCCTATTTCTGAGATCAAAAAGCATGGTGCAGAAGAATTTCTAGGCTCTACTTGGAAAGAATTTGAGAAAGCAGAGTTATGGCTTGAAAGGTTGGAGTGGGTATTTGCAGAAGTTCAATTCCCAGCTAATAAAAAGGTGACTTGTGTTGTGTCCTTACTTCAGGGAGCAGCCTACGACTGGTGGAAGTTAGTTCAGACACAATCTCAGCTACCTTATTCCCTCACTTAGGAGTTCTTTGTAGCGGAGTTTAAAAAGAGGTATGTGACTGAAGCATATAAGGATGAAAGGTTGAAGTAATTTTTGAATTTAAAGCAAAGAGGTATGTCAGTGGTTGCATATGAAGCAGAATTTAGCCGCCTGTGCAAATATGTACCAAAACCTATGCTGACTGGGACTTTCAAATGTCGCCAGTTTGAAGATGGATTGAATGATCAGATCCGAGAGCATTTGGTAGGACCTATCTCTTTACATTCTGTGGATTATCATTAACTAGTTCAAGTAGCTATCCGAGTAGAGAAAGAAAAAAATGCAAAAAGAGAAAGAGAACAAAGAAGAAGAAGTTTTTCTCGAGGTGGTTCTTCATCAGGAAAAAGACCAAGAATGACTCCAGGAGAATAACCAATAGAGCCTGGTACTCGCTCTGAATCTAGAGGTGGATGATGGGGGACTTTTTCTCCAGCCGGATCTGGTAGAAGTACTGCATCAGGACAGGGCAGAGGTCAAGTCCAGAATGTACCTATTATTTTAGGCAACATTAGGGCACTTATAGAATGCTCATGGATGCTTGTTTCAGATGTGGCAGCACGGAGCATTTTATGGCAAATTGTCTTATAATGCAGGAACAAGCCTTCAGTCAACAAAGTAATAGAGGAGCTTCTAATACACCATCTTCAGGTAGAGGTCGTGGTAGAGGCAGAGGTGGATCGGGCTAGTTTAGAGCACAGTCCAGGAATGTTTCTGAGACTGTGGATCGACCGTTCGCTCCTACACCTTATGTCAGAGCTTATGCCATTAAAGGTCGAGAAGATGCTGATGCTCTTGAGGTCATAGCTGGTACATTTTCTCTCTTTGATACTGATGTGCATGTGCTTATAGACCCGGGATCTACACATTCATATATCTATAATGGGGAGTTGGGTAGAAATGTATCTGCTGTAGATCATTTGAACTATGATATATGCGTAATCAGTCCTTTGGGCCACAGTATACATGTAAATGAAATTTATAGAAATTGCCCTATTAGAATTCAAGAAAGAGAATTTCCAGCTAACTTAATTGTTTTACCTTTCTATGAATTTGATGTAATTCTGGGTATGGATTGGTTGTCTAGATATCAAACTATAGTGAACTGTAAAGCTAAAACAGTAGTAGTTAAGGATGCTAGGGAAGAAGAGACATTGATTCAGGATATTAAGTCTAAACCCTTAATCAATGTTATCTCGGCTATAAAACTAAAAAGATTCCTTAGAAAAGGCTGCGAAGCATTCTTGGCTTTGGTTCTTGATTCTAAGTGGGAGACAGTTAATCTTCAAGATATTTCAATGATCAATGAGTTTTCTGATTTTTTCCCAAGGAACTTTTGGGTTTTTCACCAGAGAGAGAAGTTGAGTTATCTATTAAAACTTTGCCTAGAACTGCTCCTATATCCAGAGCACCTTATAGAATGGCACCATCAGAATTACAGGAGCTAAAGGTTCAGTTACAAGAGTTGTTAGATAAAGGCTTCATCAAGCCTAGTGTGTCACCTTGGGGTGCACCGGTATTGTTTGTCAAGAAGAAAGATGGCACTTTGAGGATGTGCATTGACTACATACAACTCAACAAAGTAACTGTGAAGAACAAGTATCCTTTACCTCGGATTGAAGATTTATTTGACCCCCCCCCCCAGTTAAAGGGTGCGGGAGTGTTTTCAAAAATTTATCTGAGGTTGAGATACTATCAACTGAGAGTTAAAGATGTAGATGTTCAAAAGACTGTTTTTAGGACTCGATAAGGTCATTACGAATTCTTAGTAATGCCTTTCAGGTTGACTAATGCACCAGCAGCCTTTATGAATTTGATGAATAGGGTGTTCAAACCCTATTTAGACCAATTTATTGTGGTGTTTATCGATGATATTTTGGTCTGTTCTCATAATGAAGCGGAGCATGCAAAACATTTGAGAATAGTGTTGCAAACTTTGCGAGAACAACAGTTATATACAAAGCTAAGTAAATGTGAGTTCTGGCTTAAAGAAGTTTCTTTCCTTAAGCACGTGGTGTCTTCAGAAAGTATCAGGGTGGACCCTAAAAATATTGAAGCTATTGTAAGGTGGAAGCTGGCTCAGAACGAGCCAGAGGTCCGAAGTTTCTTAGGCTTAACTGGTTATTATAGAAGATTTGTAGAAGGCTTTTCAGTTATTGCCTCCCCGCTCACTAAGTTACTTTGGAAAGAAGTTAGATTCGAATGGACAGATCGATGCCAAATAAGTTTTGAGCTATTAAAGAACATGTTAACGGAAGCTCCAGTTCTTACTCAGCCAGTTGTAGGTAAAGAATATGCTATGTATAGTGATGCATCGAACATGGCTTGGGATGTGTGTTAATGCAGCAAGGTAAAGTAGTGGCTTATGCGTCAAGACATTTAAAGCCTCGTGAATAGAACTATCCGACTCATGATTTGAAATTGGCTGCAGTTGTGTTTGCTTTAAAAATATGGCGACATTAACTTTTATGGTGAGAGGTGCAGAATTTATACAGATCATAAAATTCTTAAATACTTGCTCACTCAGCGGGATCTCAATCTAAGACAAAGCAGATGGCTAGAATTGTTTAAAGACTATGATTGTATAGTTGACTATCACCCAGGAAAGGCAAACGTGGTGGCTGATGCATTGAGTCGGAAGATGATGACAACCTTGTTATTACAAGATTATAAATGAAAGTTTACATCTGATGGGGCTTTGTTAGCTCAATTACGAGCTCGCCCTAATCTAAGGCAGGCGATAATAAATGCACAGGTAGGTGATAAGAAGCTATAGTAATTGGCTCAATCAGTATATGAGGGAGATCCAGTAGAATATTCAATTGGGATTGATGGTGGTCTCTACCTTCGGAACCATTTATGTGTGCCAGATGTTAAAGAATTGAAGAGAGCTTTGTTGCAAGAAGCCCATAACACTGTATTCACCATGCATCCCGGTAGCAACAAAATGTATAGAGATCTGAAATAGTTCTACTGGTGGTCAGGAATGAAATGAGATGTAACCGAGTATGTCTCCAAATGTCTGACTTGTCAACAATTAAAAACAGAACATCAACTTCCCTCAGGATTGTTAAATCCTCATCCTATTCCTCAATGAAAGTGGGATAATGTTACCATGGATTTTGTCACAAGTTTACCCACTACTCAAATGAAGCATGATGCAGTGTGGGTCATAGTAGACAGATTGACAAAGGTGGCTCTTTTTATATCAGTCCAAACTACTTACTCGATGGACAAGTTGGCTGAGTTATATATAGACCATATTGTTAGATTGCATGGGGTACCAATCTCAATCATTTTAGATCGAGATCCGAGATTCACTTCCAGATTTTGGAAAAGTTTACAACAAACCTTAGGTACAAAAATTCTTCTTAGTACTGCCTTCCATCCTCAAACCGATGGGTAATTGAAAAGGATTATACAAGTGCTGGAGGATATGTTAAGAGGCTGTGTTTTAGATTTTCCTGGGAGCTGGGATAAATATGTGACTTTGATGGAATTTGCATATAACAATGGCTATCAAACTAGCATTGGTATGCCACCTTATGAAGCACTCTATGGTCGAAAATGTAGAACTCCCTTCTGTTGGATAGAACTAGCTGAAAGCAAATTGACAAGTCCTGACATTGTTAAAGATACTGAAGAAAAGATTCAACTTATCAAGCAAAGATTGAAAGAAGCCAATGATAGACAGAAGTCGTATGTAGATTTGAAAAGAAAGAGCATTGAATCTCAAATTGGCGTCAAAGTGTTTTTGAAAGTGTCCCAATGGAGAAAAGTGTTACGGTTCGGAAAGAAAGGGAAACTTGGTCCCAAGTTTATAGGTCCTTACAGAATTCTGGAATGGATTGGACCGGTAGCATACCGATTGGATCTTCCCAATGAATTATCAAAGTTACATGATGTTTTTCATGTTTCCATGCTCCGGCGATATCGATCTGATGAATCACATATTATACCAGTGCAAGATATCAGTGTCAGATCTGATTATACATATGATGAAGAGCCTAAATAGATCTTAGCCAGGGAAGTTTGACAGTTGAGGAACAAAGAAATTCCCCTAGTCAAAGTGTTATGGCAACACTACGGTGTACAAGAAACAACGTGGGAACTAGAAGCTGTAATGCGGGCTCAATACCCGTAGCTCTTCAATACAGGTATGAATTTCAAAGACGAAATTCTTTTAGGGGGAGAGAGTTGTAATGCCCCTCATTATACCCTAGGAGAATTTGCACTAATTAATTATTAGAATTTATATTAAATTAAGTGTAAAAGCATAGAGAAGGACTTAATTGTAAAGTTAAAGGGTAAGTTTTAGGGTATTAGTAGAAATAAAAGAAATTAAAGGACCAAATAACTAGTTTTGCATGAATGAGACATTTGGACCAATTGAAATTAAAGAAGAGGAAGATATTTTGAAGAGGAATGGCCGGCTAACTCATGGTCTTCCTTTTTCATCTTCATCCTCTCTCTCCAACCTTAAAAAAAAAAACTCTCTCTCAAATCCTCTCTCTCTAGAATTCTTGGGTTTGGCAAAAAGGGAAGAAGGATTTATTTAGTTTGGTGGAAAGGTAACCTTATTTATTCTTTGATGTGTATTTTCTTTTGAATAGCTAAATAGGTGTTCATGGAAGTGTCTTCTTTTATAGAAGCAGAATCAAGCAAGAAGAAAGGGAAGGAGACTCTCCAAGGTTGAAGAAAGAGTTGGAGCTTAAGCGAGGTATGGGAACTTGTGTAATTATATGTGTGTATGCTTGAGGTGTTAACATGAGAAGCATCTTCACTACTTTTATTATTTGTTTTATGGATGATCTTAAGCTTGGAAGTGGTTTAGAGATGAAAAATTACAAGTTTGGTTGAGAAATATGGAAATCTGTTTTAAGGATCATATGAGCAGTGTGTAATTTTTTGGGTATATCTTGAGTTTTAGGTATTCAAATGAAGAAATTTTAATTGGTGTAGAAATTATACATGTATATCTTGATTTTGTCTGAAGAAACCGAGAACTAATTTTCACTACATGATAGTTAGAATCGGTATTGAAATCTGGTTATAGTTGTTACCCTGTTCATATGAGCAGTCTATGGTTTTTCTTGCATATCTGGAGATTTACAGGTCCTATAGAGATGATTTTTAGTGTTTTACAAACAAGAAATATAGGCCTAAAACTTTGTAGGTGATAGTGTTTTCAGAAAAAGTCATTTGGTATGTAGGAATCGTGGTGCAATTTGAGTTTTATAATTAACTTATAGGATTTTTGAGCAATGAGCATTGAAGCTTTTGAACCGTCGCTTTGTGTCTCGAGCATGACATCAAGGAATGTTCATATAGGCCATTGCTTGCTGTCGTGAGCGCAATTAATACTGCGGACACGACAAGGTCGCGAGCGCGACTATTGCCACGAGCGCGACAATAAGAATTTTTTTCCTATTTTTTATTTACATTTTTCTCTTTTTCCATTATAATAAGCTACGCCCGAATGTGTTACTTTAAAGATTGAACAGGTATGCTATTATATTATCATTGTTGATGCATACACTTGCTTTTTTATGAATAGTGCTTATGTTTATGTATTTATATATATATTTTCACATCATCGAAGTAATATGCTATTGGATTAAAGTATACTATCCTGATTATAATACATATTTATATGAGTGGTCTTTCTAGATGATAAATATGATAACTCAATCCCAGAATCGATAAAATGATATATGAATTGAATAATGCCTGAACTAAAAGTTGGTTGTGGATAGATAGACATGCCTATAGGGTTACAGTCGTAGCTGCTATAGTCTGACTCTTATGAGTCCACAGTTTGTCTCTAAATGAGACCACAGTTTTGATCCAAATAGGTCCACAGATTTAATACCTTCGGGTATTTACAGATTTGATACCTTATGGTATCCACAGCACCCGTTATCCACACCCACAGAAAAAAAATTAAACAGGCAAATTTATAAGATGAATAATATGCATATACAGTTTACAATCTTTCATTGTATGATTTAATGAGATAGTTATTCCTTCCAATATTGCTTTTTGTTTATTCATTATTACTTTATTATTTACTAATAAAGTATATGCAATTTATTTTATACTGTTGTTGCATGCTGGGTTATAACCACTGCGAGTGGTTATCAACATATTAGTTTGTTTCTCGCTAAGCTTTATAGCTTAGCATGGGTGTTTATCTGTGTAGGTTTGCAGGTTAGATCTTTTGCCCAGGGACAAAGCCAACAGCCTCCAAAGCCAACATCAGAATAGAAAGATCTTCTTGATGTATGAGCTTGATTTTGTATATGTTTTTAGTTAAATGATGATGTATTTCGCATTAAAGTCATGTAATTATTAAGTTATGTAAATAATAATTAATAGCATGTTAAAGTATCACCCTCAATCTTATATGATTTGTATAGTATGAATGTATGTATACTCATATATGCATCTTTACAGAGAACTCACAGGACTTACAGGATTAATGAATGTAATTAGTAACAGAAATCAGGATTATCTAGTACAGTAATTACAAACTTTAAGCAGGAAATTAATATTATTTTTTAAACTTGTCACTTTTCATAATAGTAATTGGTACAAGAAATACCAATTAATTAAATTTATCTTTTTCAAGTAAAATAAAATACATTTTAAATCCTTATAAAAGTTAACTAAACATTGATTTAATATTTTATTCTTATAAAACCTTTCTTTTTCTTTTTCTTATTAATTACACTTTTTCAGAAATCTTTACAGATTTATTTCAACTTTGCATTTTCTTTCAAATGAAATATTTTTCATTATAACTTTTCATATTCAATTCAATTAAACAGTACTTATTTATTTATTTTGATGTGCCCTTAGTGCAATATAATAGGATTCTCAAAAAGGATACTCGGTACTGGACCCGAAGGTCCCACTGAACAGATAGAGAAAGGATCTCGAAAGATCAAGTCTCACAAAGCAGAAAACAGATACACTTTCACTTTCACTAAAGCTATGGAGATCAAAGATTCCATCCATAGCAAAGCAAGTCGCCATGACTTGTATGCGGTACAGAAGTGTCCCTATGACTAGCCAATTAGATCCAAAATAAGAATAATAATACCTGCTTATAGCTAATGGCAAACATAATCAATCACATTTGCAAACGTTTTTAAACATTTAAAAATATTTAATTTCTTTCTTTTATTTATTACTACACTTTTATCCTTTTATTCACTTTCTCTTTTTCAGTCACTTTTGTAAATTATTTTTCGATAATTTACTCAGATACTTAAACTTTTTAGTCTTTTATATAGATTATAAATTATGAATTATGGCATTATAATTCACAATTTTTTTTTATTTTTTTTGTATAATTCTTTGCGAATTATTTTTCAATACTTCTAAACTTGATCTTTTTACACTTTGTTTTTCTTTTTGCCCAAAATTTTTTAATTATTCACTTAATCGACTTTTATTTCGTCAGCAAAATATTTTATACTTTTTCGCTCTTTTACTGCTTTTTATTGACTAATTTATTTTGATAAATTAGTCACACCTTTATATTACCACTTTTTACGCAATTAGAAATTTTATTAATATACTTTATTATTTTATGTCTCAAAAATGTATAATTTGACTTTTTCTATAGAACTATTTATGTCAAATACATAATTATAATTTTGTCACTATAATCATTTATTTTAATTTTTATTATACAATTTCTTTTATTATTCATTGTTTATTCCTTAATTTACCATTTTCGGATAAAATTATATTTTAGTCCCCATACCACGAAAACTTTATCTTTTGACACAGTTAGGTCTCCAAAATTATCATTTTACCCTTGTCAACTATTTCTTACTTATTTTCACTCATTAATTACCTACTTTGTCAAAATTATCATTTTATCCCAAAACTTTATTTTCTTTCATTTGAGTCCTTTTTCCATTTAAATATTCATTTTATCTTTCTTTTTATTTACTTATCAATTTATTTTCATCATTTTCATTCATTTTGTGAATTATTTACTGATAATTTATTATTCTTATTATTTCACGACTTAATAATTATTTCAAAAAATTCATCGATTGACTTTTTACTTCTTGTCATTGACATTAATTTAATTTCATATTAATTCATCGCTTTAGTCATTTTTATACAATTATGCATTACTATTTTAATTATTTTCATTATACATATTCACATGAAAATTTCAATAAAATTCCAATAAATTTAATAAATTCTAATAAAATTTATTTATGCATTCTTTATTGGTCATTATCATTTTTCATCAAAATAGTCACTTAATTCACTATAAATCACAATTTTTATTCAATACATACACTATACATAATCTTAAAAATTCTCAAATTAATTTCAAATATTTTTTAAAAATTCATAGACATCAATTATCATGTCTATTATTATTTTAAGTTAACATACATTAATTTCATGCATTTTTCTCACTATTTTCTCTACCTAGATAATTCGGCCACCAACATTTTTCTTCTTAAAAATTTTATTTCTTTTATTTTCACTTTCCATTTACCTTATCTCTAGTCCAATTACAATTATCCTAACATAATTACATTAATTAACAATTTTACATATTTTTACCTTAATTACATAATTAAGAAAAATTCATATTAATAGGAAAACTAAAGGATTTTGTAGTCACTTACCTCTTTTCATGCTTTAACTTCCTTAAGCTTCACTTTTCTTCACTTGACGACAAAGCAAAACTTCATCATTCAACAAAATCACCCTTGGCCGAATTCTTCAAGCCTCCTAACCTCTATTTCTTGTCCTCAAATGAAACATCCAAGCTCATAATTAGCTTTTACACCCCAAAAACTATAAGAACACATAAAAAAAACAAATTAAAATTACTTAAATTTTTAAGTTCCATCTTACCTCTTTTTCTTTCTTCACTTGATTCCTTGCCTTTTCTTACTCAAATCACTTGATTGATGCCACTAGGGGTGACCTAGAGAGAGAGAGAACTTCATCTTTTATGTTGGGGTTTATGAGAGATTTGGAGTGAAAGAAGAAGAAATTAAGGAGAGAGGGAAGGAGATGATGGTTCGGCCACCATAGAGGAAGAAGAGGCTGGAGTTTTCTGGAGCAATTCTTCAGATTTTTATCCCTATATATACTCTCTTGATGGACCAAAATTGGGCTTAAATGAGTGGGCTTTGCCAACTTAAACATTAAGGCCCATTTAGGCCTTTTTAAAGCTCAATTCAATTTCTCTCTCTTTCATACTTCAAATCACTTCAATTTTGATTTCATCATTCTTAAAACATCAAAAATAGGTAGTACATAAATTTTTGGCTCAATCGGAGTCCGTTATCGATCCGATTCAAATTTATCAGTCCGATTCGACAACTGTTGGTGTCACAAAAAAATTTCATTCTCATTACCAAAATATTCTACATAAAAATTTATGTAGGCACGTAAAATTTGACAATATTTAGAGTTTATTTACTATTTTTAATTATTTATGTAAAATCAAGTCCCCTTCCCTACCAGGAAAATTGACTTGCTATCTTTTTCATATTTTTAACTTTTGGAGGTCTATTTGATCTCAAATTTACTTCAAATTTCAACTCTAGGCTCACCATGACTATTCCTTTTCAATGGTCCAATAAAATATTTTTGATTTTCAGGTGTCCTTTCGGACCCGAGAAATACTATTCACTATCGGAAAATACTATTCACGACTGACCCGGTGTTGAGGTCATTACAAAATCCACCCTTAAATTCATATATCCTTCCATTAAAACTCCCAATTTAACACTTCTAAACACTATATTGAAGCAAACACCCATAAAAAGGGCAATAAGTCCTCTTACCTCTTAATAACACTTTCTTCAAGCATTCCACCTTTTGCTCCTTGCTTTTGCTTCTCTCTCCTTATTTATAATAAATCATAGATTATTATGCTTAAAGATTCATATAATCTCTCAAATTAATATTTAATTATGAGAAACAAAATAAGAAGGAAAGAAAGGATCCTTACCTTAAGAAAGTTAACTACTAAATTCTCTCTCCTCTCCAAAAGCTATGGTTGAGATTTGGGGGTTATTTAGGGGTTAGAGTAGTTGAGTTTTTGAGAGAAAATGGTGGCTTTTAAGTGGCCAACCATCATTAAAAAAATCTTGAGTTTTCTTCTTTTCTCAACATACTTATAAAAACGCTAGATGTCATACTCCCATGGGACCATTGTTGACTTTACAAAAATTGCACTTAACTCCCTACTTTCCTTCAATATCATGTTTCTTCCCCTAAACTCTCATTTCACTTTTCAATTGGGTCCTTTAACTTATATTTTCTCAAAATTAATCACACACATAACTTAATTTAAAATGATTATTTTACCCTTTATCTATTTAAACAATTACCTCAATGTCCTCAACCTATAATTCATTAACTACCTTAACATATATCAATAATATTATCTTTAAAATGCATAAACATTCTCTTAAGGTCTTAATAGGGGTGTCACAAGCTCTCTCATGCACACTTTACAAAAAAAATATTTTTATTCTTTGTGTGATTTTTTTTGGTTGAAAAATTGGACATTGATCCATTTTGTTAAGGAAAATTCCAAATTTATTAGTAAAAATGATTTTAAATGACTTTCCCGTTTAGACGTGCAGAAAAAAAATTTTATTACTACCTATTACATCCCTAAAATAATAAAGAAAATTAAACTAATTAAAGCAAAATAATAAAGCAAGACAAATGCAAAATAAATAAAGGGGGAAATGAACCAATTGGGGGACAAGTTCCCAAGTGCAATCATCCCTCAAGATAACTCTAAATGCATGTCGAATAGTTGCTCACACAAACCATGAAAAAACGATAAATTAGCATTGTAAACAAATAAACAATAAAAAAGCAAATTAAAAATAACATACAAAATAATATTATAAAAAATAAGCATGCATACAGAAGAAAAATATTTACAAAAGACACAAAAATGATGTAATACATCGAATATTAATAAAATAACACAAAGAATAATAAAAGGACATAAAATGCATTAAAATAAACCTAAATTTAGCCACGGACATCCCTAGACAGGTGACAAACGTCGTTGACCAAGGAGGGATGGGACGAGAAGAGAACACCGCAACGTCTCGTTTGTTGCATTGACAGACGGCCATCTGTGGTGTTTTCTTCCCGTCTGTCACTCGAGGGACAGATATAGAAAGATAAACTTAACACAAAACTTACAAAGTCTCAAATAAACCCTAGATATATGATTATATGGATCTAAAACATGCATAACCTAAAATACTAGTCCTAAATAACATTTTAATTAAATAATGACAAGATTAATACCTAAAACAACATCTTAACACAAGGTGTATAAACATGTATTCATGGAGGAAATAATGTCAAAATAAAATTATCCTAATACATATACAGATTCACACCAACATGTCATTCGACTAAACATATAAATCTAAATAAATAACTGACAAAAACACATTTATTTTATCATTAAACAACATGCATGAATGTGAGGGTTAATATCACGTATGATCACTGAACTTATGTCTAATAATGCAAAAGTAACTAAATAATTTTTCATGTTGAAATTGTCATAGAACTTTATACTATTTTACGCAAAAATCATGATGATCAATTTTCAGTGAAGACCATCGTCGGAATGCTAATGTGGCATACAATGTCATCTACTTATGCACTCGTGGCGTGCCACATCATCATTTGACGTAAGCTATTTGTGCACATGTGACGTGCAACGTCAATTACTTTTGTACACATGGTGTACTATGTCAACATTTCGGTGTCAGTTTTTATCGAAAATCGGTCATTATAATTTTTACGCAAAATAGTGTTAAGTTCAATGACAAATTTGATCCAAAAAATTATTTAGTTACTTTTGCCCTATTAGTCGTAAGTTCAGTTACTATAGGTGAAATTAACCCATGAATGTGATGATTTTAGAGAGAGAAAGAGGGAGAAAAATCTAGAATATTATCTTGAGGAGATATTCTAATTTTATATGCCTTAAAGTCCAGATCCCTATTCCAATCTTGGTTTTTGTGTTGAAAAAAAAAACAAAACGATTTTATGTGTTTTTGTTGGATCAAGAGAATGTGTAAAACCCTTAACCCCAAAGAGAGAATAATTGATTTCTTCTTCCTCAAACACTGTGTTCTCTTTTCACCAAAAACATATGCCCCCAAAAAAAAACCTAATTTTATGTTTTTGTACCTTGTGAAACTCTCTAGGGTAGCGTTTGTTAAATCGATCCAGATAATAAGTTTTCAGATAAAACTGAAATACTTTCCGAACCAAGATATAGAATAGTCAAGATAACACTGGAAAGCATTCAGAAAATTTTTTCCAATCGTTTGTTAAATTTTTTGGAATGAATTAAAAATAAAATTTCTTCAATTTTTTAGTTATTTTTTATCTTGAAAGATCAATATATGTATATCTTGAAATATCAAAATATAGGTAGTTAAAAAAAAATTTTTGTGAGACCCATTTTTTTTAACAAACGCTTGGAAATGTCGGAAAAATTGGAATGATTTTATTTTCTTTCCATTCCAACCTTTTCAAGGTTAACAAACACTACCTAGGTATATAAGGGTTGATCCCTCAAAATTTGGGTCAAATCCCAAGAAATCATTGTCCTTCCATTTTTTGAAAACCAATAAATGTGAAAAATCTGAAAGTGCAACCACAAACGGTCATTTCTCACAAAAAAGTTTTGAATTTATAAAAATGCTCATAATCGGACCTGAACAGGAGAGAAGCAGTCACAAAAGACCATCCTTCACATTATAGACGACCGTTTGTCATAATTAAAGGCTAAAATTAAAATTTTTAATGCTCTTTTGTTAAAACCTTCAAAAACACTTGGAAAAATCATAAAATTTTCATACAAAATATGAAAAATCTAGATTGGAGATTTTCAGATATGTGTTTTCTATTAAAAATATATTATTTTTTATTATCAAATAATTCTGATCTAAACTGTTTCGAGTCATAGTATATGCATTTACATTATTAAAAAAAATATCCCATTTTAATTCAGGTTGAGTTAAACATATGCAATGTGGCTATTATTTGATCTGCGCAGTCAGTCATTTGTCATATTTTCAACGGGGGCGATTTTGATATTTTCAATAACAAAAGTGGACCGGAAAAAAATATTTGAAATATTTCTTGACCAGTAGAAAAACAATAAGGACAAAAATTGCCACTGAAAAAATGTCAACTATTATTAGTTCCTTAACTATATATATATATATAAGCAGAGTATTCTTTTCACGAGCTGAATATTTAGAAAGTTTTACCCCACCAACTAGGTCTAAATTGATTTCTTGATATTGAATTACTTCGCAATCCACCGGCTGTTAGTAGTAATTTACTGCTGCACCCATATTTAAATTATATCGCAATATCAATTCGAAAGAACAATTTAAATATATAAGTACATCGTATTTTATCCGATTGATTAGCTACCAGCTAGAATTTCTTCTTAATACAAAAAAATTCTATTTATTATCATCTTCCTTTATTTTGGAGCAAAATAAAAATTGAATAAACTGTTTGTTATATATTTTTTTCCTTTTTTACTTGAATCTATTTAGAATTTATTATCTAAATTATAAAAATAAGGTGTGCTAGTGTGCAATGCGCTTGCATATATATTGCCAAATAATCAAATGAGAGTGTTCGATTTCATTCGATCCAATGATGCGCATGCATCAGCCCACCAAATCACGCCTCAAATAAATCAATTTGACTTTTTTTTAAAGTAAATCAATTTTCTTTATTATTTTCCAGTGCATTACCCCCATTTGAACGAAGTGCTAAAATAAATTAAACAAATTGATGTGGATAATGAGAAAAGGCAGACAGACAAAAGATTAAAATAATTCAACTAGGGGTGTTCAAAATCCGACCCTACCCGAACAATTCCTACCAAATAAAAAATTCGAATAGTGTTATTAGGGTTGTTAGAATCAGGTAGGATTAAGAATTTCGAATTTTTTCGGGTTCGGGTTAAACCCTTATTAACTCAAACAACCCGAAAAATAAATATTTTCCTTCCAAATCGCAACGTTTTAATAATCGGATAAGTTCAGATCAGGTGAATTTCTTTTTAAATAATTTAAAATAAATTTGTGTTATTCGGATGAGGCCCAAAATTGTACGGATTATTCGGGTAGGAGCTCGAACTATTCGTAGAATAGGGTAAGATTGGAATATAAAAAAAATCAGGTTATTCGGGTTCGGATCGGATTCACCTGACCGATGAACACCCCTATTCAACAAATTTGGTGTACTTAAATTGGTTTCAATCCGGTGCACCGATTATTATTCAATTCTCTTTATATAGAATTACTACTCAAATATTTCTGCTCAAATTAAATTACAAATTTATGCATAATAAAATTATTTAAAATTATCAAAATATTAATAAAAGAATAATTAATTTGATGAACCCGTAATTAAAAAAATAATAATAATAATTTGATGAACCCACCGGCACCTTCCATTTCTTTTGGGTTTGCATCAATTTCCCGCCTATCCTTTGCAAAACGCAACGGCTATCATCTTCAACAATCTATAAGCGAAACCTTTCCCTCATCTTTTATTATTCTCTGCTCAATTAGGGTTTCTAATCTGATTTCAAAATGAAAACAAATCGCCGGTCCAAGAGACAGGACAGCTTCTCCAAGGTATGCAAGTACTGTCAACAAACTTTAATTTCATAATTCATAGCCCTAAAATATCCGATAGAAAGGAAAGGAGGCTTCAATCTTAGGTGCTGATTTTTTTTTTTATGTGAAACTGCAGATGATTTTGGAAGAGATTATTGGATTGACGACGAAGAATGCCAATGGATTGGCTTCGAATATATCTACTTCGTGCTGTGCTTACGTGGCAGGCTGTGTTGTGGTTGTTTATGATGTGAAGTCCGGCAAACAATCGCATCTCATGGTTTCTCATAGGACGCCGAAACCCTTGAGCTGTGTTGCGGTGTCACCGGATGGGCATTTTATAGCTGCCGGCGAGGTAATCTCTAATTTCACTTGTTTATTGTTTCTATGATTTTTTTTTTCTCTAAAATTCACTGCTTCTAAAAGTTTTCAGTGTAATTTAAGTTCTCTTTAAAACGAAAGTGAATGATAAAACCAGTTTAATCAAAGTACATTGGCAGCTTTGCACAAAAAAAAAAAAAGAACTGATTTATTGTGTTTTCTGTCTTGAACTGTCACACAGCCAAAAAAAAAAAAAAGAAAAAGATAAAAGAAGTTTAGTTGAGTCCATAACTGACGTTCTATTTGATAATTCCTGGATACTAGAAGGCATATTCATGATTCAGAGGAAAGGTTGCAAATTAAAATGGTTGACATATTGGATTATTTACATTATGTTTATTAATTATTTGTAGGGTCATAAAATGATGCATTCCTTATAGGGCAAGGAAAATATAACTCTTAGCCCGAGATGTGAGATGGAATGGCAATATTCTCTTATCCAACCAGAAGTCTCGTGTTCAAGTTCTGAGTATAGAGTATTTTAAATACTTGGTAGGGAGCTATGCCGTTCGCAAATCCGAATTAATCGGACTAATGGACTTTAGATACTGGATAATTATATATAAAGAAAAGAAAAGAAAAATATCACTCTTATATTGCATTTTCATAAAACTAAACTTAACAGGCTGCCAATTCATAGCTTTAATTGGTGAAGTTGTGTCTATTTCTAAACTAAACTGCTGAGGTAAGTTCTTCAAAGAACAAATAACTTGAATCTCATTCAGTACTTGGGTACATCTAATCTGGTTTTGCAGTCAGGGAATCAACCTACGGTGCTAGTATGGGACTATTCAAATATGGCTTTTGTATCTGAACTGAAGGATCATCTGTATGGAGTTGAGTGTGTTTCTTTCTCTCCTGATGGTGAGTTGCAATCAATCAATTGAATGCTTCTTCATTCCAATAATTCTTGCTGCTTCTAGATCATATATTTTCCTTAATGCTCTTTTATAGTAGGCTAAATACACAAAATAGCATAAATATACAACTTGTGTATTTTTATCTAAATAATTTTATTTTGGCAATTATATCCTGATTTTGTAACATAGTTGCAATTTTATCCCGTTTAAACAATTAGTTCATTCTTTGGGTATTAAATGCAAGGGTTAAGGACATTTTTTGCCTCTAAAGTATTCAAACGAGTCGAGATTTACTCCCAAACTCTTTTTTTTTTTTTGTCAAATTTTGCCATTATAAGAAAAAATTGGTCAAATTTTACCTTTTTTCGAAATGGAATTTGTGACGGAATTTACAATTAGCTAATGAGAACTTTGGGGATGGCACATATAATGCCACTTGAATGGGTTAAGGGCATTTTTTTGCCCCCAAAGTATTCTAAATGATCAGAAATGTCCTTAAACTTTTTTATTTTGGGAAAGATTTTGCTATGACAAAAAATTGGTTCAATTTTATCCTTTCTAGAATAAAATTTATAGTCAGCTAGGCAGCTTTAGGATCCAATGGGAGCATGTCCCGCATAACGCCACATAGAATTCAAAAATTAGAAATCCTTACCCATGTGGCTCTCTTCTCATGGACACATTTCCTTGTACTCATGAACACATAAGTAAATCCATTTTCACAAAGCTCAATGATTGCCAATGAGCATAATAGCTCTAGTGGGGTTCCCTCATGCCTCTAAAATTTGAGTTTTATGAATTTCTTGCATTTTGTGATCCAATGCTCCTAGATCCTTGAGATATTTCCATTGTTGTCTTCCCCATTCTATTCATGGGTTTAAGATGCAAATGGACAAATACAACTTCTAGGTGAAAACAATTTGAAGAAGATGGGTCTACTTATGTATTCATGAGTAAGGGGAAACATCTTCATTAGTAGAGGGCTACATGGATAATGATTTCTGATTTTGTAATTCCACGTGGCATTATAGGTGTCATGCTCCATTGGATCCCAAAGCTACCATTAGCTGATTGTAAATTCCATTCCAAGAAAGGGTAAAATTGAACCAATTTTTTCTCATAATGGCAAAATCTGAAAAAAAAAGGGTTTAAGGGCCATCAACACCTCGATTGGGATGCCATCCAGGCCAGACGTTTTCCTAGCTTTTATCTTTTTCAGGGCCTCCTTGACCTCACTAGTCCTAGTTTTTCATGTGTAGCTAATGTCCCTCTTTATGGTGGATGTATGAAGATTTGTAAAATCTTCATCATGGTTTGCATTAAAAAGGTGTTCAAAATTACTTATCTATCAAGACTTATTGGGACTTATCTTTGATACATTTTACTTGATTCAAGTTCTTTCAGTTTTTCTATCTTAGCTGTGCTAGCTTGGACATTTCCTTCTCCCAATCAAATGTCCCTAACCTTTGTACAAATCAAATAAAGATTTACTGTTGGCCCCACTGACCGTTTTCTTGGCTTGTCTTTTTGCTCTATTATAATTTCAAAGGTGTTGACAACTGTTGAATGCTGATAATTTGAATTATTTAGTAGAGATTATGTATATGTTATGTTCTTTTCTTGTTAGAAGTCTTACCTAGTTAGGATTCTTCTTGTATAAATAGCAGTGTACATGCTTTTTGTATGCATACAAGAAGATAATCCATAAAACCAATTCTCTTCAAATTTGCATGGTCTTAGATCTAGGATCTTTTTTTTTTTTTGGGATAAAGTTTCCTCTCTCTAGTAGTGGGTTCGATCCCATTTTGTCCATATTAACCGTTTTTGAATAAGTGTCAAGAGGTCAAGTTAGCAATTTGATATAAAAAATGAATTCCTTCATGGAGACTTGGAAGAGGAAGTGTATATGGAGATCTCTTCTAGATTTGATGACGAGAAAACACAAGGAAAGGTGTGTAAATTTGTACAGATTGAAACAGTCTCTTAAAGTATGTTGTGACATATTCTGCAAAGCCATGAGCTCTTTCGGCTATTAACAAAGCAATAAGACATCATAAGGGTAAGATCACGCTTCTCATAGTTTGTTAGAGGAGCTGAAATTGTTTGGAAATGTGTACTATGACAACAAGGTTGCCATTGGTATACCCCATAATTCAGTACAATGTGACCGGTTAAAGCACATTGAATTGATTGAAACTTCATTAAGGAAAAGCTGATATACAGTGTCTTGAGATTGTTCAATGTGATGTCAGAGAAATAACAAGCTGATTGTTTATGGAAGTGCTTAGAGTAGGACTTATCATACCTTAATTTGCAAGCTGAGCATGTGTGATATCTATGCACCAACTTAAGTGAGAGTGTTGATGAACGTTGAATGCTGATAGTTTTGAATTAATTAGTAATGATTTTGTATATCTTATATTGTGTATACCTTGTATTCTTTCCTAGTTTAGAAGTCTTACTAGTTAAAATTCTTCCTATATAAACAGCAGTGCACATGCTTTGTATATACACACAAGAAGAAAATCAATAAAATCAATTCTCTTAAAATCTTCAAAAGGTTCCCCATCCTCAACTATAAGCAGCTTTGCTGTCCAATGTTTTCATCTTGTACTTCCTCATTCCATTACCACGCTCCCCATGGTCTCAATCCTAGTCCTTTAGACACCTCTAGGTCCTCACTCGCTACTTTCTCAATCTGCTATGCCATCTCCTTCCATAATGTGTCTGTGGCACCCTCCATGTCTCCAACTCCTTCACATAACTTATCTTTAAAAGCTACTTGGTTTGTGCTCTTTAATGTAAACCATCTAGTCCTAGGTTGCCTAGTGATCTTTTCCCTTTTCACTCTACTCTTTTTCTTTGCATCTAGGACCACTAACTTATGTTGGGTATTTAAGGCTTCTTCATGTATAATCTTGCAGTCGGGGTAAAATCTAAGATGGGATTTCCTTCCATATTTCTACTACTGTATCCAAAACCTCCGTGCACTTTCTCATAGCCATTGCGATTTACCTACATGCCCGTTAAGATCTCGCCCAATAAAATGTTCTTGCTCACTATGGACCTCTTGAACTACCACATCCATATTTTCCTAGAACTTAGCCTTAGCTTCTCCACTTAGGCCTATTTGCGTTGTAGATGCACTATGTTGGTTGTCTCTTCTCCCAATGCTAGCCTCAAAAGGATTATACTATTCCCTACTCTCTTCACTTCAACTACTCTGTGTTTTGGCCTTGGTTCTACAATAATACCAACACCATTCCTATTTTTAAATCCTTCGCAATACCATAACTTATAGCCTGTGTTATCAGTCTCCTTAGCATTATGTCCTATCCACTTAGTCTATTGTAGGAATGCAATATTAACTCTTTTCGTTTTCAAGGTATCAAGTAACTTTATTGACTTTTTTGTCAAATACCTTATTTTCCAACTACCTATCCTAAACCTACTCTCTTGGACTTTCTTCTTTACATGCACCTGTCCATCATATTGCACCCTTTCTTGTTTGGCACTGCATTTGGTGCCAATATGGTGGGATTAGCTTCTTTACCCACACTCGTCCACTATGTGGGAACCCTTGCCTATACTGACTCACACTCAGGCAACTATGTTATGAACCCCTTACCAATTTAACACTACATTGCAATGCCAATGCAGCGCGTGCCTAGGTGTGGCCGTCCCAACTGTATTATCATATTGCAGAAAATCCACATTAAGGTTATGACTATGTTTTATGTTTGCTGTCAACCTACTTCAACCTCCCCTTTTTGGGATTGGAGCTCTCCTTTATCCAGGCTTGAGACCTGCTATGTTCACATAGACAGAGTTGGGCCTGCCCATGCTCACATAGCTACAGTTATTTGGATGAATTTGTGAAAAATGAAAATACAAAACTATTTGTGTATTTTGCATCATAATCCTTTATTATAATATTATCTTTATTTATTTATTTGTTTTTGGAATGATAGCTTTATCATCTTATTTATTGTTTCAAAATTGTTTTCATTAAGGGGAACATCTTGTGTCTGTCGGAGGATATATTTATCTTTGGAACTGGAGAAGTGGACTTCTTGTCACAAAGCTAAAAGCAAGTTCATGTCGTTCTGCTGTTACATCTGTGAGCTTCTCGGCAGATGCAAAGTTTGTTATTACTGCTGGAAAAAAGCACCTGAAAGTCTGGACAATTGGATCATCTCCAGGGACCCGCTTGAGCAAAAGGGCAATCTCACTTACAATGCATGGAAAACCTGTTAATCTTGGTCCTCAAAAAGGAAGCTCATTCGCATCTGTGATGTCAGCAATGTTGACTTGTAGTAGTAAACAAGATGATCCGTTTCCTGTTTATGCATTAACTAGTGAAGGTTGGATCTATCATATAAAATGCATTGGAGTTTCTTAAGTAAGTTCCATGACCAAAAGTCCATTTCATCCTACTTTTATTTACAGGTATTTTATGCGTTGTGGATTGTGGGTTGTCGGTAACAAATTCAGTGGACTTAAAGGTATGTTTAGTTAATTATTTTATATATATCATCATTTACTCCAGAAAACAACTCATTAGTTTGCAAACACTGAAATCGTGATCAAGGTTAGGTTGCTTATATTGCTGGCCTAGATGCGCAAGTTGATAGCTTTGATGGAACAACAATCAGGATTCCCCATACTTGGATTTTGCATCATAATGATAAGTACATGAACTGCAGTAATAATGCTAATGCCTTGTACTTTTGTATTTTTTCAACCTTAAATTTCAGGTAGAAAAAGGCTTTGCACTCTCTGCATCTGATAAGCTTATTGCTTGTGCATGCTGTAATGGTATTGTACAGCTCCTCACAAGTGATTCTCTCAATAATGCCGGAAGTCTAATCTACTCGAAAGGCAAAAGTTGTCTGGGGGAAACTGATGGTGGTGACCATCCTACTGCCACTGAAAAGGATTTTCAGCTTGTGTCTGCACTGCCTGATGCAGTAGCTTGTCAATTTTCTGCCTCAGATAAATTGGGCAAGTATTTATTGAGTGCAATAATAATGACAGTTACTCTTCTTTTACATGTTTTAATACTCTGTGTTTCTACTTTGTAGTGGTTGTTTATGGAGATCATACTCTCTGCATCTGGGATATTCATGATATTAGCAAGGTGATTGCTTTTATAAAATTTGGCACTATACTTATTTCTTTTTTTGTTGGATAAATTTCATATTGTTTGTTAGTTTTGATGAACATGATTTTACTCTTGCTCCAATGATTTTCTCGAGTGAGTTTATTTTAGCTTACTAATGTACACAGCTTCTCTGCAAACTAACATTTCTTTGCCTGCCAGGCTACAAAGCAATGTGTGCTAGTTTCACACTCTGCATGCATTTGGGATGTTAAAAATCTATGTTGTGAAAACATGCACGATCCATCTCTTGCATGTGTTGCTAGAGGTTGTTCTGGTGGGGTTTCATTTGCAACGTGCTCAGCTGATGGTACTATTAGGTTATGGGATCTTGCACTGCAGCCTGATTTGGTAAATATTGCTACCGACCATCATTTGTTGAATACAGAAGGGGTCATGTCATGTTTAGGTAAATCCACTCTTGTAGATCTAATACTTCCTTAATATGTATATATAATTATCTGGAAATCTTTGGGCTTCAACATTGAAACTAGATGAATTTTTGGAATTCATTTGAGTGATTGTGCCTGGATCTGTTTGCCACTCCAGTGAGTGCTGGGATTTTTGAGCGAGATACCATGGAGACAAGCCTTAGCACACAAGGGATTCGGTCAATGGCTGCTAGTTCAGATGGAAAATACCTGGCTGCTGGTGATTGTGAGGGAAACCTGCACATCTATGATTTAAAGACATCTGATTATACTTGTTTTCAGGTAAACCAGGCAATTAAGCATAATTTGGAATCTTTGTTGCTTAAAGAAGCATTGCAAGCGTATAAGTCTTGCTTTTACTAGACAGTTGTTCAGATCATGTTGAATCTGTTATAAGTGAAAATGGGCTGTTCTAGCAGGGTGTCCATGATGCAGAGATCCTTTCATTGAGCTTCAGTTTGTCAAACAATACATCTGATAATTCTGAAGTTGAGGAGGGAAATTACTTTCTAGCATCAGGAGGACGGGACCGCATTATCCATCTATATGATGTCAAAAGGTTTAAACCTCACTAGTTCAATGTTTACTTACCCTGCTCACCTTGTATGTGAATTGTATTCATCTTTGCTTTCAGGAATTTCAATGTCATAGAAAGTATTGATGATCATTCAGCTGCCGTGACTTCTGTTAAGCTGACCTGCCATGACTGTAAGATTCTCAGCTGCAGTGCTGATAGGTTTGCTGCTTCTGTTTCACTTCCTTTCTGCATTATGAATTATTACTGAATTTAAATTGAGAATGTTTTGGAGATGACAAGGGAATAAATTGTTGATCTATTTTCATTTTATTAACTTCTAGTCAGGAAAAATTTGTATAAGTCTGGAAGTTTAAATGTCAGAAATCTCTGCATGAAGCAAAACATTCTGGTGGTTCACGGGCTTTCTTTCTATCCAACAGGTCTCTGGTTTTTCGGGATGTTTCTGCGACAGATAGTGGCCATAAAATTTTGCGGCGTCACCATCAAATAGCATCTAATGGAACTGTCTATGACATGGCTGTAGATCCAACTATGAAGTTTGTTGTCACTGTTGGGCAGGTAAATTGCCACTTCAGAATTAATGGGTTTAAGTAAAACCATATACACTGGAAGGGTGGCTGACACTGTCTTTTAAGTCCATTAACAAAATATTTCCCCTTTATGGATCGCATGCATATAAACATCTGGGCTTGTGATACAATTAACTGAAACCTCAAACCCTGTTTAGGGGCTAGAACTTGGATGGCTGACATTTGGTTATTGTGCTCATAGGATAAGAAGATCAATACATTCAACATTGCTTCTGGGAAGCTAATTAGATCATTCAAGCAAGATAAAGATTTTGGAGACCCGATAAAGGTAGGATACATTTAATTGCCAGAAAGCAGTGAATATCATCTCGTCTTTATTTTGAGACCTAACAGTCCCTTTTCAGGTTGCAATGGACCCAAGCTACAGTTATCTGGTTTGCTCTTACTCCAACAAGTCAATTTGCATATATGACTCCATCAGTGGAGAACTGGTGGTGCAAGTTATGGGACATGGTGAAATTGTAACTGGTGTCATCTTTTTACCTGACTGCAAGCATGTGGTATCTGTAAGTTTTTGTCATGCTTAAATTGTCACTCTTGGTAAATGTATTATGTCTAGGAAATTTTCTAGAATGCTAATGAGTTAATCATGCCCCATAATTGTTGACAAGTACATATTCATTTTACTCCTGCTTTATTGTCACTGATCAGCGGAGTGATGTAAACTGAAGAAGCTACCTTGAAAACATAAATCAACTTTTCTGACTCATACATGACAATTGAACTGATTATATAAACCTATAGAGGTCAGAATGTCTGCCAATGCATGCGGCTTCTCATGAAATTATAGATGTGGAGACGAAGATGTTTCAGTTTTTGTCCATGGCTGAGACTTAACAGAGAATCAAAACCATTTAAAGCATCCTTCTAGGGCCAAATAAAGGCTCAAAACTTTGCAAACTTATATTGATGGAGACTTGAGATTGACCTGACAATTGCCCTTCTATTTGATTAGGGATCTAATTTGATAGTTCAAATAACAAATGGCTCCTCTTTGGCCTTCCATTCTCCTATCTTCAAACATGCAGTGCTAACTTTATATCCATACTCAGGTCGCATGTGATGGTTGCATATTTATATGGAAACTGCCTGCTCGTATTTCTTCCACAATATCACAGAGAATGAAGGAAAATTCTGCTCTGTTGACTTCCAAAAGCTTGGTTGTTCCAGCTGCCTTTAGTAGAATTATATTATCTAAAGAGGAAGATCAGCAGAACATAATCAGCACTGAAGATATACTTTTGCCAGAGTCCAACCAATTTGCAGAGAATGTTTTTGACCAAGGAGGGGGACCTCGAAGGATATCAACATTTAGATTTAGTATTTCAAGGCTTCCCATGTGGGCAAAATCTAAAGTTTCTCATTCCAATCCTGGTTTCATAGCATCAGAGGTACTTTATAGGTCCTGAACACATGAATATGCAAAAATTCAAAGAATTTTTTATTTGCTATTCTTGCCAAACTACAGACTTTTCTTTTTTAATTTAAAATTTTATGCAAGATATGAAGATCTTACTTTTTCCGTATAGTTTCTTGGACTGTAATACTTTCTTGAATACTAATAACACTTATCAGTGACCAACTATATGATAGTTCCTTGCAATGTAATTCTTTCTTGAATAATGTTTCATCATTTGCTGTCGATTCCTCTGAAATCAATATTCTCTACCTTCCAGTTGAATCTATTGTCAAGAATACATAATTACTTTATCAATATGAAGCATTCAGAATGGAAACCTTGTTCTTTTCTTTTTTCCTAAAATAATAATAATATTTCTAATATTCCAACAAGTCAAGTTTTTGACATTATGCATTCTTTTTTAATTCTGATAACAATCTGCTCACTTGTGCCCCTGCTAATGAAACCAGCAAGAACAGCAAGTAGAAGACAGAAATTTCTCTCCTGTGTTGAGTAATGGGGAATATATTCCTCTCTTCCATGAAGCTCAAACTCCACCCAGTCTTAATGTGCAGGGCAATGCACCATGCCTCAGCAGCCTGTCCAGAAGTTCTCCTGAAATTATTAACAGCCAAACTGCACCAATGTCTCAAGAAACACTCAGGTGATTTTCCAACAGTGTTTTTTATAAATTATTTCTTGTGATTGATGGGTGCTGTGCTATTCTTCCTGCTCATAGCATCACTTTTATGCCTTAGGTGTTTTCCTAGGAACAGACCCTGGCTTAACGTTTACACAGTATGTCTGGACCTACTCAATTCCCCGGAGGCAAAGCTTATGACAGGTCTGAAAATGCCAGTCTTGTCATCCAATTTGTGTAAGGCTGGTTCTGTTCCTCCATATATTATGCCAAGTTATATATATATGAATAAAGATAACGTGGAGGATATGAGTGATATGTATTTTGAACCAAGTTTGTTCTAACTTTATGTAAAGCAAATATGTTAACTTTTAAGGACTCTGTTTACTCTGTGTATGACTTTTGCTTGCTTCATGGGATCTAAAATGCAAGCAATATCTTTCCTACTGATTGGCTGATATTTGCTATCGTGGTTTCACAATCTATCAGCACAACCTTTTAATGATGCTTTAGTATTAGATAACCTCTGCCTATTACTTCACAAAACTTTTCAGCTTCATACATTGGTGTGGATTTAGTGTAATTTCCTTGCTTGTATGAGAACTTGGAGATCTCTGGGGATAAGGTTCCTGCTTTTATAGGCTTTAGGCAACATGGTTTCTTGCTTAAATTCCTGTTCGATTTATAACTTTTTTTTTTTTTTGGCTTTTCCTAATGCAATGAAGTTGTTTAAAGATCCTATCTACCGAGTCATCAAATTAGGCAATTTCATGCTTTTGGCTGCTGAGTACCAAATGCCTAAATCTTTATCTCTTCAGTTGGACACTATTTGCTGTACATTGGTTTTTCCTTTGGTTTTGCATGATGTTTTGATGTGAACCTCCTCTTTGTTGAGGGTTTTATTTTTATAATCTTGCTTGTGTCATTATCTCAAAGTAGGCACACCTATAGCTGACTCAGAGAGAATTCCTTCTCTTATTTGTTTTTGTGCATAACAAACTATATTGAGATGAACCTCTGCCATGCTTTGATTGGTCTTGGAGAGCTCAATTTTGAATTTTCATTCAATTTTGCCTTTTTGGCCCTCAGGAATTTAATATATGCTGCCCAGCACGCAATTTGTTATGACATTCACTACGCAATACCCAGCATCTATGTGAAACTATATAACTGTTGCAGTTAAGTCAAAATACCTAGGGACATTAAGTGCCTATTTGAGAAAGCTTCAGGATGAATAGCCCTCAAAGACACATCCCTCTTCAATGATTATTGGTTGCTGCGCAATTTGTGATTAATAATTTGGCATGTAAAATATCAGTATATGCAATGACACAGTTTCTGGTGACATGCAGTGGAGCAGAGTTTGCCTAAATCTCGAGGCCAGATTCAACCAACCAGAGAAGTTGATTGCTGCAATATAAAGTCCAGAGAAAATGATCTTTTCAAGCGGCATTTTTGCAGTTTATCAGCAAGCTGCAAGGTTAGTATCCTTTCATGCAATATGAAGATATAGCACAAGTTCTTTTCATTATGGAGATTTTTTGTCCCACTGTGTCTGTGTGCATGTGCGAGTCCAAATGGATGAAGGTGGGGAGACATTTAAAGCTTAGTAGCTCTCTTGTGAACTATTACTGTAACCGCTACTGATTTTATGTCATCATCAACATTTGAAGTACCCAATAAACATGGTCCAAGGGAGAAACTTTCCATAACCATTATTTTGGAGATAAGGAAGTGAAAATTTGCTGGCATTTAGCCAGATAGTTTACTGCTCTATAAGAAGTCTCTTGGGAAACACCAGGCTCATGGTGTACCCAGTTTTTATGTTTATAGATTGGCTTGTGACCTCCAAAATCAAGTAACGCTTGTTTCGATCAAGATTTTCAGTGTCTCATAACCAAAGTGCAATATGGGCAGTTCTTCTACCTGAAAATGATGGATTTACTCATTACAATGTCCTCAAAAAAGTGGCAATAGAGAAATGAGGGTAGGAACTCATTCTGATATATTTGAGTGGCAGAGCAAATGTAAAACAAATCCAAAAAAAAATGCATAATATTATCTCGCTGACTCTACTAATTGGGATACGAAGCATTATTTGTACATTGATTTTTATTATGCTTTATCTTCTTTGCAGATGGAAAGAACCAAATCATCTGTAAGAAAAAGATACTCTGCACGATATGTTCTGCGACGGGACTATGCTGGAGATTGCGGGGGACTGTTTGGCACACCTGGCCGTGAAGGCGGTAAACCCCTGAAAGATGGGGCAGAAACTACGTGTTGTATCACCTCAGAAAATCCAGCAGGCCAAAATCTCGAAGAAGTGCAGGAAACAAATTCCTGTAAACAGGTTTGTGTTTTATGCAGACTTGTGATGGTTTATGTACTGTACTTCTGTTAACCTTACTAGAAAACCTTTTGAGATATCGAAAACTTGAAAGTGAAGGCCCTATTGAGCTGTTAATTATGTCAGGGACTTTGACTAAAATCTAAAATTCTGTGATTTCAAATAAAATCTAAATTTGTCTCCAGTTATAGCCGTTAACAGATTTAATAAGTCATATCATATATACCAAGGGAAGTCAGAGGTAGAACATAATGCTAAAATGTTTTGGCGTTGAATATTCCATGCAGGAGAAGAAATCCATACAGATATCAACCCATGGTCTGCCAACTAAACATTGCCTTGCAGAAAATCCAAACAATAGAGCGAAAGAAGCCATGAAACAAAAGGAATTTATACCTGAAGAGAAGATTTTGCAGCAAAAAACAACAGCATGCAGGGAAGCATTGCTACACTTGGATGCTGCCACTCAGAATGTTCTCAATTTATTTACAGAATTAGGATCTTTGGTATCCAAAGAGGAGATTTTAAATATTTCTGGAGCAAAGTTATACGATGAGGCAGGTAAACTACTTCCATCAATTGCAGAAAAACTTGATGCAGTAGCAGAACTGGTCCAGTGTAGAAATAAATACTCATGTAGAAGTGGAGTTAACGTTTCAGAATTTGAACCTCTTTTAAAAACATTTGCTGAGAATCTATCAGAAAGTGTCATGGAGATGGTAAAGAAGAACCTCAACAAGGATTGACTTGCTCGTTTTCCTGATGAGCATTGTACAGTAAATTACCATTGTATCAAATTCTGGTGCTTCCATTAATCTCTATCAGGACGTGGCAGGATGATTATGTACATAATTCTTACTGACAACAATAAAGAATCTTTTTCTCAAGTTGGAAGAATAATGAAGTGGACTTAGCAAAGTGAACATGGATTTTCTTTACGTGTAAATTACATAATTACTCTGTTTCATTTTGGTTCTCCAGGCCATAATTTGACAGGTGATTTCTGAGAAGAATGGGCTGAAATTCTGAAAGAGAAGAGGTCCAGTTCTAACGATGCTTTTCAGGGCCCATTGCTAGCTTCATGTTAGACATTTTCTTTTACATATCGAAGGCACTGAAATCAACAGGCCGCTCCACAGTTAAAAGAAAGAAATTTTCCTAGAAAAGATGAAAATTTTTGGGCCTTTCTTGTGCAAGCGCTCTTTTGTTTGATGGATCTCCTTTTCTCTTACAACATGATTAATGGACCTCACTCTGCTTTTAATTTTTTAATTTTTAAAGAAAAAGAAAAAGGAGAAAGAGCAAAGACCATCTTTTCCTTTTTCCCATCTCCTCAGCTCCCACTTATGATTTTTGTGCAAATGTAATTTTTAAAACCATAGGCCTAAGTGCCTAAAACATCCTTTTACTGTAATTTTCAAGGCATGTCAGTGGATGATGAAGCTCTCCTATCACTTATAATAAAACCACGCCAATAGATATGGCGGAATATTTGTTAATCCCTAAGAAGGTATGCCTTAAAATTATGGTCTTTGTATGCATCTATGCCTTTGTCTTCCCTTTAGTAACATGCCAAACTATAAATTCTCTTTCTTGGGATTCCTTCACTCTACTTGAATAATTAAATTAGGTTTTCTGTTTTTCAGATTTTTATTTTTTAGCTATAATTGCTATTGCAAAATAGAAATTTTAAGGATTAGGACTCACCCCATTATAAGCAAAAACCTACCTCACGCTTGGCCTAATTGCCAATAAATGAGACTAATCATAACCATTTTAGGCTCTATCATATATAGCCCGTCAAATAAACCACCTATGATCAAACAATTATAAAAACATTAATAAAAATAAAACACTTGGCTAGAAATGACCAATCATTCTATAGATGCTCCAGTCATGATTTTTGTTTTTTTTTTAATTTTTCTAGTGTTGGTAATTAGGTGGCTGCAAATCCTAATTAAATCATCGTTCATCCCTTGATTAATGAAGGATATAAAAGTGATAATAATAATAATAGTAATAATAATAATAATAATGGGGCAAAATGTGAAACAAGTTTGGCATAGGCATGTTGCTGGGTCCAAAATAGAGGCTTGGCTTTTGTTTAAAGTGAGACTATCTTTCATTCCATGAATTGGCATTGAGTTGGGAAAATAAAAAGCCTCTGATTAATATGTGCTGTATGTCTGTGTGGGGTAAAGGCCTCAATTAGATTGTCCTTTAGCATTCATATTTCTTTTGTAATGATGGCTTTGCCTTTGCTTTTTATCTTTTTTTTAGATGTGTTGGTGGGGGTGACGATTTTCCATGCACCGTCCGATCGGCAGTGCATAAAAAAACGGACGGTGTACATCATGCAGTGCATCGGTGCATCTCACATGGAATTACAATTCATTTGTGGTGTGAGATTGATTTTCTGTTAAGAAGGAGAGGAAGAAAGAATTGGGTGGGAATAACTTTAGGTGTGATTGTATTTCCTGCAATTATGGACCATAATTATTTAGGGTTATAATAAGACAGCATTATTTGATATAATGGCTTCGGCGAAATTTGTGGAATCTATTGGTGCGCATGTTTACCTTTGAATTATTTCACAAGATATTATAACTTTACAAACTAATTTATGTCCTAATCTTCCTCTTCATCTTCATGATTTTAAAAGTCATTAGGTTATAACTTAATTTTGACTATGTAACAATCTATGACTCAAATTCGTATGTATAAATCATTCTTAACTCATTTATTAGTGATACAATTGTTGAATTTCTATTATAATACAAGAGTACAAGTCATCATAAATCACTCTCAAAATTAAAAATTAAGTTATTTTCCTTTTGGGTTTAATGTCACGAATACATGTTATAATCATTCGTAAAATTTCTAAACTAACTAATTTAAATTAACACTTGACAAACTGATAATTTTCTTTTCTTATCTTATTTTTTCTTTTGTTAGTTGATAACCGACGGTAGAAATACCTAGCAAATTAATACGATGAAAAAAGATAATGAATTAGTGATGGTAAGAACCAGCAAACTTTGCTGAGAGAAATTCTCGTAATTATGTTTAATGACATCTTGAGTGATAATTAGTCTGAATACGGTATGACTTAAAAATACCTTCTATCAGTACAGATCTGATTAAAATATCATACTAAAAACATAAAAATATATAGTATCATTGTCATGTTTATTAAACTAAACCTAATAAATAAAAGATGGTTGAGAAAAAAAAAAAGGAAGAGTGAAAAATAGGGTGAGGTAGTTTTGATGGAGAAAATGACAAAATAATAAAAGAAAAGAAGGAAAGCTCATTCTCACTGCAAAAAGCTTAAGAGAGACAAAACTAATAGTCTGACTATAGAATCTTCAGTTCTTCACAAAACAACACAAACACATTACTTTAAAAATTGCCTCACCAAATCTGTTTCTCTTCCTATCCTAATCTTGGCTTTGCATGCTTCAATCTCTACCTTTCCATGTCATCACCTTTATTTAATTAATAATTCATTTACTAATAAATATATACTAATTTGCTGTGGGATAACTTTCTCTTCATTCTCTGCATTTGCATTATACTATAAATGGTATCCGTATCTATCTACAATTACTGATTAATTAATTAATTAAAGGTTAGCAGAAAACCCTATACCTTCTAGTGGATTATAAATATTGGTCTCAACATATTGAAAGATTTATAGCTCTCCTTTCCTTTTATTTTAAAGAAAAAAGAAAAAAAAAACTACATAAAATAAATATGAAAATATTTATGCTTGAGTGACGTGGCCAGCTATGTTTGAGCGGGCATGAAATTAATCCTCAGTAACGAATTTACTAAAATATAAATAAAAAAGTTAAAATTTATAATTTTTAATATATCCGGTTGGTATTTTGATTTCAAAATCTCATAATACGAGTCCATTAAACTAAAATTTATCGGTTAATTAAATTTAATATTTTTTTATTGCATGAGCATGCAAAGGATGAATTTTTAAAAAGTGAGGTTAAATCAAAAGAAAATGAACAAACCAATTACAAAAGTATAATAAAAATGATTGATTGGAGAGGGACAAGATGATGGAGAAGTTGTCGGATTGATTTACATTACTTTTGTGGGGACTATACATATATTTAATATTTATTTTCATGTTGGACCATAACAATATAAATATGTTTATGGATGCATACATTACACATCATTGGATGAAGCCAATTTGCAAAAAAAAAAAAAAAAAACCTACAAAAATTTCATGTTTCTTAGTGGAAATTTGTTGATGGGCCCAGAAGCCCATTTCAGAGAATATTTGTCTCAAATCTTGTTGCAAAAATATTTATATAATAAGGAAAAAAGGCAGTTTAGGTGTAAGAAAATGGATTGAAGAAAACTAAAAGACAAAGCCCTAATACAGAAAGAGGGATTATAAAGAGGGACGAAGTCTTAATCTTAATATTCTGTTTGTAATATTATAATAATATATTTATAACAAAACAAAAGAATAATAGTACAAGACAGGTGTTCACTTTAGTACTCTTTCCTTTTTTTTTTTTATGCATAACATATTTGCCTTCATATCAGTACAAAAATATTTATTTATTTATTTTATTTAAAAATTCCAAATTAATTAGTGATTAATTTGATAAATTCTTTTAATGTGATGAAAATTATTTTATTTGAATTTTCTTTTGTTAACATTACTATGTATAAAACTCTTGTGAGATTATTTATTTTCAAAAACATACAATTTACCTCATATACAAGAATATTAAACTACTCCAAACACAACTATATATAAAGATATATACAAGTCCCATAAAAAATGTCAACATGCACAAATAATCATGCTTTAAAGATTATTTGAATAATATCAACATTTGTCACAGAATAAATATACAGTAAATAACGTCAACATGCTAAGATAGAATATTTAAATGAAAGGAAATGGGCAAGCATCCATTTCTCTCAAAACTGCAATATGGAGTTTTCATTTGATCATACAAAAAGCTTCGTTTGATTAGAAGAAACTATTCAGGATAAACTTTGTCTAATTAGACAAAGTTCGTTCGGACCTGGAGAGATTTTTGAAAACTTATTTGATCAGATGCAAGTCATGAACTTGGTCTAATCAAATGAAGTAATTTCATCTAATTAGACGAAACTGGATATTTTTTCTAGAATAATTCAGATTTTTGCCGATCCATAATGAATCTATGAGTATATGGATTTATGAAATACTCAGAATTATTTCGGGTTGTCCATAAACCAACAAAAGTGTGTAAACACACACAAAATGACCTTTTAAACAACTCTCAATGATTAAAATATATATTTTTTTAATCTAATCTGGACCCTATTAATTAATTTTTTTTTCCGATAATACAAAACATTATTTTTGTATACACCCCATATATGTAATTCATATGTATTTAGGACCCAATCGGATCAAAGTTTTCCGCAAAATCACTAGTGACTGATAAGTGGGCACACATGCGAATACTAAATAAACCATACAGCTCTCAATCACATGCATCCTATGCTAATACTACTACTAAACTACCATACACAAGATCTGTCGAGTTTGGTGGGGTACCCGCTCTAAGGCCTTGTTTGGAAGCTCGGCTTGGCGAGAGAATTGTAATCCATTGGCCACCGTGGAAAGACAAACTGGCGTGTTTGTTTATACATAAAAAAACAAAATTTCTTTATTAGAATTTATTTTATTTTTTTTATACATAATATATAGTATACGTAATGAAAAAAGAGAAAATAGAGTGTATTTAGTACGTACTATACACGTGAACACTCATTTGCTCATTATAGCTCCACATAGGTCGATGATTTCCCACGCCGCCAGAAGCATCACCGCTGTCAGCCACCGCCACATTTCCCCTTTGGCGGTGGCTCTTCCGTTTTTATTTTTTATTTTGGGTACATATCAAATGAATTGACTCTTTCAATTTCCTGTACTTGGTTATGAAACAATACAAGAGTTTTTATATGACTAAACTTCATTAGGACTTTGAATGAGGTAATAAGATATAACTTAAACCCACACATAATGCACGTGTATCTGAGTTTGTTGCGGAAAATGAATTGAAATATTTGGCATAATAAGCTGTTTAAGATAATTATGTTTATAATTTGGCACGGAGCCCAAAACAATAACAAGCTGGTTTAGAAATTAGGACCACGTTTTTACTATTTGAGTCATCAGCATCTTTTCCTTTCTTCCAGCCTTTTTTCCGATTCAGTATCAGCGACGACACCGGCATAAAAATGCTCACTTTTTTTTTTTTTCTCTTCTAACTTATCAGGGTGTTTCGGTCCACACCGCGCACCAAATCTAAATGTGCACGCCTTTAGAATTTAGTTATAAACAGTATTATTAAAATCTTATCGAATACATAATTGAAGATATAAATAATTAGTGGTTGGATCAATTTATTGAGATTCAGCTGAATTTTTTTAAATAATATTATCTTTTAAGTTTTATATAAATATTATAAAAATATCAATATATAAAAAAAATTAAAAAATCATTTAAAAAAATACATTCATTATCAAATATTAATAATAAAACAATATTTTCAAATCATTTAATATTTATAACAAAAATTTAAAATAAATATAGTAAAAATTATAAATATTCAAAAAAATTCATCAAATATAATTTATAATTTTTATTTTATTAATAAAAAAATTCATCAAAACTTCTTAAATTTTGATTATTTTGTATTTATACTTATATGTTATTTTTTTTCCAGCAAAAAGTAATGTTGTATGAATATTTAGAAAAAAATTGGTTTTTTTAGATTCAAACCTTTTTTTTCTTATTTTATCCATTTTTTTCAATTTTAGTTCGATTTTTACCAATTTATAATAATTCATTTTAGTTTTTGCCAGTTTGCAGTTAAACCAATCTGATCGATCGATCAGGTTTGGTTTTAATAACATTGGTCACAAGTGTTAATGGTGATTATCTTATAAGTTCTCTCATCTAAAAGTCTCTTTCATCTATAAAATTGTAGAGAGGTAAGAAATTGCATATTACTTGGTGTACGTGAGCTAAATAAAAACCCATGCATTATATCATATGCATTTCATGCATGCATGGGCAAATCCATAAAATTTTTTAGGGAGCCAAAATTAATGAATTAAATTTAATCCTAATATCAAGATAAATCAAACAAATTTAAATATCATGACAAAAATCAATATGATTAAAAATATCTAAAAAGACTATTTAGGTTTGGGTGACAAATAAAAGTCTAAACCCAAATTCTATTCGAATCCATCACTAGTAGTAAAGATACTATCCTAAGTTGTCCCAAGCTCATCTGTTTGTTATAAACCCATCTATTCACTACCTTAATAAGTTCTATTAGAGTTGGGGTAGAGACCAGTACTTGAAAAAATTAAATCCACTATCAAAATAACATAGATTATAGTGGGGCAAAAACGGATTAATTTCACCGGTGGTCACTAAAGTATTACAATTATAACGATATGGTCACTTAAATTTGATTTATAACGAAAACTCACTTAGGTATTATTTTGTAACATAAAAATCAATTTGATCGGAATTATCAAAATCAAGCCATCGAAGTGTGTAATACATGCGTGAAATAAGAACACATAAGCAAATATTGACACATCAGCATCTGAATCAGCATAACTTAAGACACTCAGCAAATCAACACGCCCCTTTCTTTCTCCTCTCCCCCTCTCTCTGTCCTAGCCCATCGTGATTTACCATCTCGTGGTCCTTGTCAATCTCCAACCACACCTTCTCTCTCGTCGCCCTCTCTCTCTCCTCGTCCCATTTCTCTCCTTGCCCCTTCGCTGACCTCTCATCCTCTTGATGTAACGTCTACTCGCCCATTGTCGATCTAGCATCTTGTCGCCCCTAATCCAATATCTCCAGTGTTCAGGTGTCTATCTCCTCGCAGCATCTCAATCTCCATCCCCAATCTATGTCTCAAAACTGCCAAAGCCATAGATCTCTCCCCATCTCTCTATCTCCAATCTACCATTTTCAGTGAAAAGTCCCTATATCTTCACCCTATTTCTTAGATCTAATTGTCTTGGATCTTGTTTGGTATGTCATTCTCTCTCTCATTTTTATATTGCATTTGAAATGCTAAAAATATAGAGTTGGGAGTTGGAGAGAGAATTTCCCGCTTAACCTATTACTTTAACTTGTGTGAACAGAACCCCAAAAGAGAAAAAAAACATTAACTTTGTGGGGAACAAAAGCATTACTTTAAAGGATTAAAAGCACCACGCTTTTTCTGTCTGGTTGTTAAAGATGGTCCATCATGTTAGAAGAAGTGAAGACAGGGGACCACCAATATATGGTATTTAATATTTTAAATTTTATTATTTAAATGATATTTTTTTGTTTGATATCAATATTTTAAAGAATGGAAATTGTTGTTATCTGTAATTTCCTCTGATGTTCAAATTTTGTGGTGTGTTATCTATCTTTTCTTAAATAACTTTAGGCCATACGCATGAGTTTGGCATGCATTGTCACTGTTTATTTGTGTCCTTTGGGCAAAAGTATAAGTCCATCATATGAATGATTAATTTATTTTTATGCCTCAAATCTTAAATTGACTTCAGTCTTTGGTAAGCTTGGAAAAGGAAGCTTTTTTTATTATTTTTTATGGAATCATAAAAAGGGGTCCAATAAATTTTTTATCTTTTTGTGAATTTATACTGATGAACTCCAAAATTGTTATCGCATTCATAATTGTATAATTGATCATGCAATAATGAAATGTGATGAAAGAACTGTAAATACAAAATTGACCCCGAGCACAATGGATATAATGCACAAAAACTGTTGATTTAGTGGGATAAGCAATATTGGTGTAATAAGATGATCTTGAAATGCATTAAAGATAATAAATGGTGCTTATCCAATCAAATGAATTAGAGAAATTCCTAAATATTCGAATATATGCATTTATAATGTGGCAGCTGTGAGAATATGCATTTCATAATTACATTATTAAAGGTGAAAATATGAAATTAGAAGAATTGGTTTTTGAAGGACAAAGAAATGGTGTTGTTAACTTGAAGCTTCCATATAATTCGGTGGCCAATTTATTAGTCTTTGAGGGACTGTTGTTGAGTTAGTTAATTCTGTCAATTTAAATTGGTGAATTGGGATATTTTATGTATAAGTGGAAGTAGATCATATATGTTCCTTTGCAACATACAACTTAAATTATTTGATTAGTTTCAGAAGTATATTCATATTGAGTAATAAACTATATATACCTGTTATTAATGTTTTGCTTTCTTTAAAATATCTCTGTAGGTAAACTAAAATGCACAGAACAATGGTTGTAGTGTATAATTAGTGTATAATATGTGACTTGTGAACTATGATATGCCTCTTGAATTTTTACTTTTTCAATTAATGCCAACTATAAGAGAATTGACTTGTGAACTATAATTGTTTTATTGTTTTTAAAAACTTCTTACTTGAGGTCAATTAATTTCATGTGAACACAGATGGTGTTCAACAATACTTTATAGTAATTTTACACTATAATGGAGTTGTGGGTAATGAGGGATATTATGGTGGTGAAGTTTGCTTTTTTAACCGGAGTGATAAGCATTCGGTTAGTTTGAGTTTATTTGATAAATAGTTGCAATTATTAGGGGTTGATGGATATGTGAGGTACTATTATAAGCCTTCTAAACATTGATTTGGGGGATCATTGAAGACTTTAGATAGGGACAGTGATCTTTTTTAGATGTGTTTGACTGTTAAGCTATTCCAAAATACAAAAATAGATATTTATATCAATTATTTCTTTGAGGATATGTTAGCAAATTTGGAAGAGGATTGTATTCCTTATAGGAACTGTCTCATTACTCAGCCAGTAATTCAGGAGCAGGTTGATGATGTTTATGAAGTTGATGTAGGGGCATTAAGTGAGGAGACAAATGATTAGCCTGAAATAGAAGTTGATAAAGCTATAAGAGGTGATGAGCAAGTTGAGACTAAAATAGAAGTTGATAAAGCTACAGGAGGTGATGAGCAGCCTAAAAATATCGTGTTTAATGATCTCGATTATAACATTCCGGCTAATGATGATGACTTTTTAGAAGCTGTACTTTCATTGCAAATAATGATGACCCTTATAATTATGTGAGAAAATACTATAGTGCTAACAAATTCAAGAAAGTATACTTTCATTTTATTAACCCAACTAATCTTAAAAACTTATGGCCTCAAGTGACTAATGAAGATGATGTAATTACCTCCAAGTTTAAAAAAAAAAGAAAAAAGAGAGAAAATGAGAGAGAAAAAAGCCAAGACTAGAAAATATGTTTTTACATCTAAATTTGGTGGAACCCAAAATTTATCCAAAAAAGGAAACATCACCCCTAAGTGTAGGGTATGTGGTGAGATTAGACATAATATTAGAAGACATGGTTTTTAAACTAACTTATCACATGATCAATATAAACAACCTAAATCCAATGTTAGTACTCAAGTAATTAGGTTCATATGTTTCTTCAATGATCAATTTATTTATTGATTATATTGGTGCAACTTGTTATAACCAAGCCAATTAATTATATTTGCTATAGGAAACTCAGACTCAACCAACATAGTCAAGTGTTGTTATAAATGAATCCAGTAAACCCTTGAAAAAGAGAAAATTCAAACTAATTAAACCCAAACAATTGAAGAAGGGTAGAGTTGTTCCATCGAGATACAAAGGACAAAGTTTAACTCATCATTAGAATTTGGCATATAAAGACTCTCCAACATGAGTTTTTCCTTTTTCATTTAGTTTTAACTTGAGTTGCTGTAAATGTGTTGCCAGCCATGATTATAGATTTGATCTATTGCTTTTTGAGTTGTTGTAAATGTGTTGCACAACCATGATTATGGACTTCAACTCTTGCTTTTTGAGCTTATTTTTGTGTTAAATGATGTATCTATGTAAACAAATATTTTTGGAATTGCAGTGCAGATGGTGTATATAAAACTTTGACATTAATGAAATCATATCAACTTCTATTTACTGATTAATATTTCTACAATTTTTTATTTTATATTACATTCATATTTACTTTGTTCATTTTATAAATAATTTATTTAATTATAAACTGCATATATTACAAATAATACTATAAATAATACTCCAACTCAAATAATGCAGTGCTGATGGTGTACATAAAACTTTAACTACAATTCTCCAACTCAATTTTCTAAATTATAAACTGCATATATTACAAATAATTTTTTTTTGTTCTAGTACTACATGCAATTTATTACAACCAAAAATAAAATAATAGCAATTATGATCCAACAAATAAAAGAGCATCTCTTGCACTTTTTATGTCCCCTCTGCCAACTCCCTCTCCCATTCTCTCTGATTCTTCGTAGCCAACTCCCTCTCCCATTCTCTTTGATTCTTCGTAGCCAACTCACTCTCCAATCGTATAATTTTTCTTAGCAAACCATTTATTACATGATTTGCTCTATTTGGTAATGGTGCATCATACCATCTAAAAAACTCACATCCTACATTTTCCTATAATACAGAAAATCCATAAAAATTAGAGTGAATGAAAACCCAAGATTAAATCTCAAATTTAATCTTACTCGAGTACGATAACAAGTATAAAAACTTCTCATTAGATTATCTACAGTCTTGGAAGTCTTCATTACGACTTGAACTTGGCAAGCACAGTAAGGCATAACAGGAGCTCTTCCTTCAATGTTACTATAATATGAATTAATTTTAGATGAAGAAGAATGAGTAGCCATGAAATAAGATAGAATTTACAGCACAAGATGGGGAGGGGGCAGAGATAGGGCGACGAAAGAGAGGGGGTAATGAGAGAGATGGTGCAAGGAGAGGGATAGGGCGATAGGGTAATATGGGGTGATAGAACGACAACAAAGAGGGGCAGACTGGAGATTGACAAAGGGCTAGGAGATTGTAGAGGGAGATGGGGCCAAGAAAGAGAGGGGGAGAGGAGAAAGATCGGGATGATTTAAAAAAAATCAGCTGTGTTTTGGGTTTTTTTTGTATTGCCACGTGGTAGTGACTAAGCAGCTGATGTGTTAATATTTGCTGATGTGTTCTTATTTCACGAGTGTATTACACACTTCGATGGCTTGATTTTGATAATTCTGATCAAATTGACTTTTATATTACAAAATAATACTAAGTGATTTTTTCATTACAAATCGAAGTTAAGTGACCACTTCGTTACAATTTCAATACTTTAGTAACCACCGATGAAATTAACCCAGCAAAAACATACCGAAGAGTTAAATAGAGTGGTAATAAATGGGGACAAAGTAAGAACTTGTCATGTAATAATGAATATTTTGGTGAGATAGTAGGGACATTTTATCCTATTATACACTTTATAAGGGGGTAAAATGTATTAAATAATTAAATAGAGGGAAAAAATAAAAATACACCTAAGCATAGGGGCAAAGTACAAATTTGTCATGTAATAAGGATTTTATTGGTGAGTTAGTAAGGTCAAATGCCCTTATTGCCTCTCTCTAAATTCGTCCATACATGCATATGCATACCTCATACATCATTCTAACATTTATATATCCATCTTATCCTTAGAATCATTATTAACATTATTTAACTAGGCCATTTTTAAAATATTGAAGCCTAAAGTTGAATATTGAAGTTTTTTTGCTAATTATCAAAAGCCATTTTCATAGTTCTTTCGTATAAAACACTTTCTTTCCACTAAGTATGGTTCTTAGCAAAGAATTGAAGTAGTTCCTCACCAATATGCTTGAGTTTCACATAAAGATAGTTAAGGAAAATATCAACAATAGATTGGTTGCATATAAATCATCCATGAATGATAAAGGCAAAGCTAATAAGAGGAATGACAAAAGGAAAAAAAATAGTCACTAATGTACAGGAAAAATTTAAGGATATTAATGAATACATAGCTTAAAAAAGAAACAAGTGATAGAGAAAATAAAGGATGAGTTTCACACTCAAATAAAAAAAATGAGAAGGTGAAACAAATGTTCTAGGGTTAGAAAGGTTAGAGTTAGAGGATCTTTGATCTCTAACTTTACTAAGGAAATAGAAATTACCCAAAAACTTTAGTAATAATCTGGGGAATATCAAAATAAGGAGTACTGAGCAAGTTGATCGAATTATGGGCAACCTGAAACCTATAAAAAGGCTAGCTCGATTAGTTCGGATGTCAGCATTCTGAAACTTAAGTTAGTAATAGACTTAGACAGAGAAAGTAGAAAGGGTTTAAAGAGTGTGATACTTATAGCCTTTAGAGGATTGGGCTATTCATAAGAGATAAAACTTACCAAATAGCAATATTTGAGTGGGAGTGGTTCGTAAGCACAAGGTATAGCCTTATAGTGATTTGACTATCCATACCTTATTAAGTGTTTCAGTATAACTGACTCAACATGGCTTGTCAAAATGATTAGATCTTCGTGGTAAAAAATAGACTTGATTTGACAGGCTGCACGTGTTCGATAGGACTTGTTTATGGGCTGTTGTCTGATGAAGTTGACTTTGGGCCTCATGGGCTTTATAAAATTGTATGTATTATCATTTTTCCCCTCTAAAGCAATTCAATTGAGCTATAAAACAACACAAAGCTTTTAGCAATCATCTTTAAGTGGCAAAATTTGAACTGTATTTGAAAAAGGTGACATTTCATGTGCTCAAGGGGATAGTTTTCTGTCATAATGAGCGATGTTTCATCATATATGTTATTAATTGCAATGCTTCATTTAGTGTAACGGCCGTTTGGTTGATCAATCCCAAGCTTACATGTGGCAAAGGAATTGATAAGGCTTCTCAAGGATTAGGTTTAACTTGTAGAGGAAGCAACTATACCCTTATAAATAGGTTTATCTACTTCATTTATCCACTTTTTCACCAAATTTCAAAATTTGCTCTGTGGATTCCCTTTGAAGCTTTTTGAGATTTCTTTGAAGTTCCCAGCTTTTAATCTCTTTTTTTTCCAAATCCTTGCCAAAACTACTGAGTAAGTTATCTTTTACTTGGATGTATTCAAATTTTCTTGAAATTTCTTTAGATTCAAAGGTTTATTCTTCTTCTTCTTCGTCTTTTATGCCAATTAGCGAGGTCATTTTTATCCCTTTAGAGTAATTTAAGTATTCATTTTTTTACCTATTTCTTGTAAAAATGGATACTAATAGCAGCAATCTACTTTTCCCATTATAAATGAACTAGATACCTCATAGATGACCCTATATAGCTTAAAACTAGTTATATTCAAACCAATGAAATTATTACTCAAAGAGCTTAAGAAGAAATATGAAGCTGACCTTCAGGCAATCTGGTCGGAGCATTCCACTTAAGTGGCAAACTTGTAGACTTAAATTAAGGAGCTTAAGGTTAAGTTGGCCTTTGTAGGGGTCTACCAAGCCAGATTGAATCTTTTCTACAAGTCACATCAAGAAAAGCTGCTGGCATAGAAGAATCAGTTGTTAGACCAAATGACTCAGGCTCAAGATGATATAATCACTTGAGTTTCATTAACTTGTGAGCAGCATGACCCTGGTGAGAATTTCAGCTTCCTGAAGGATCCAACTAGCTGGCCTGAGGATCCTCCTAAAGAGGAAGATGAAAAAGACAATGGCAACCCTTCGATTGGATATGGAGATAAAGATGAAGATGGGGAGGGATATAGAGATGCTCAGGAATGATTTTGTACTTGTTTTTTTTTTCTTTTACACATTTTATACTAAAACCTTTTGATCATTAATGAAAGTTGTACCTTTGTATCCAATTGCTCCCATATTTCTATCTTTCTAGATTTTCAAAATGAAATGACTTCAAATTTTATTTCAAAAGTTAATAGGCTTTAAATCTAATTGTTACATGGACTGTTACCATTTTAACTTAGATTTAAATTCATCATGTTAGTAAGCATTATAAAGTGATCATTTTATTAACAATTGTAGCTATTTTAACTTGGAATAAAAATGTTTGAAATGAGAGTAAAATCAATCATTTAACATGCCCAATCATGATTGGAATTAATTACCTCGATTAGAAAATCCTTGATCAGGATTATAATCATCGATCATTCCTAATCAGGAAAATTAGATGTTACAATTCAAAGTAGCATATTATACCATATATTTTTCAGTACTTCAGCATTCCATGATCTAGGGACGTATGACCCATCCAGGGCTTTGAGTCTGTTGGTGCTTTTGCTTATGACTTTGGAGATTTTATAGGACCCTTCCCAATTAGGCATGAGCTTTTCGACCCATGTATTTCCTAATCCAATATTAGCTTTCCCGAGTACCTGGTCACCAACATTAAAGGATCTTGTCTTGACTTTGTTGTTGTCGTACTTGGCTATCCTCTGTTTGTGAGCCATTATCTTCACATAAGCATCTTTTCTCATTTTTTCTATTCAGTTTAGATCTTGTCTTCTTTCATGTTCATTATCTCGATCAGAGTATAAATTTAACTGATTAGAGGAAATACCGATCTCCATTGGTATGACAACTTTTAATCCATAGATAAGAGAGAAAGGGGTTTGCATGGTTCTAGCTCTTAGTGACGTTCGGTAAGACCATAGGATGCTTTGTAACTCTTCAATCTAGTTGCCTTTGGCTTCCCCTAACAATTTTCTTTAACCTTTCAAGGATCATTCTATTGGATATTTCTATCATGAATTGCTCTAAGGATGGGTGTCTGAATTGAATCTCAAATAGATCTTCAGGTCAGCATAAAAGGATTTGAATATTGTGCTCTCAAATTTTTTGCCCTTGTTAGTGATGAAAACCTTTGGTAAATCATACCTGAAAACGACTACTAATAATTGCTTTCCATGCAAAGTTCTTCATCCTTTCGACAATGATTGTTACCAATAGCTCAGCTTTTATCCACTTAAAAAGATGGCCAACTAATCCCACTAAAAACTTCATTTGTCACTTGCCTTGTGGAGATGGACTTAGGATATCCAATCCCCATTAATCGAATGGCCAGGAGATTTCAATCAGCTGCACTTAAATGATGGATACCTAATTATTCTACCATGGATCTAGCATTGTTGACACCTTTGGACCCTTTCTTAGGCATCGTTGAAAAGGTTGGGCTAAAAATATCCAGTATGCAAAACCTTTCTAGCTATAGCCCTACTGGCTTCATAGGCACCACAAATTCTTTTATGGATTTCCCTCATTGTCTAATCTCCATCCTCTTTCGAGATAAATTTTAGCAAGGGATGAATGAAAGCCTTTTTGTATAATTCGTGCCCAAATATGGATTAATTGAATGACTTTCTTATGATCTTCCTGGCTTCAACTTTATCTTCAAGCAATTTTACTGACTATAGATATCAAACGATCAGATTCATCCATGTGTTTGCCTCTTGATATATCTCTATTAGTTTGGCCTCATCGAAAAAAGACCCAAGCATTTCTGCTACAGTGATATCTTTTTTAATAAATTCTTCATTTGAAGTAGCAATCTTAGCAATCTGATCAACTAACCAAATTTTTTTTCTCAATCCTTTCTCCAAGCTCCATGATATTCTAGCATTCTCCAACTCCTTAAGCTCCATTCTAACCTTAGCCAGATATTTATTTATGTTCTCTCCTTTGGCTTCAAAGCTTCTAAGCATTTGGCTTGTCACCAATTGTGAGTCAATTTTGATCCTGAGGCTTTTCGATCGAATAGTTTTGACCGGTCTCAAATCCTGTAAAAGTACTTTATATTCTACAAGTTATTGGGTGCTTCAAAGTTCAACCTTATTGCATACTTCACATTCATGACAAGGGAGCCATTGATCACAATGCCTATATCTCCTCTTTAGTTATTTGAGGCTCCATTCACAATCATTTCCTAAGCTACTTTTTTGGGTTCTTTGAATTTTATTTCTCCAATAAATTCTGCCATAAAATCTATAAGAGTTTGTGCTTTGATTATATTTTTGGGCTCACATCTCACATTAAAGAACTACAGCTTGATCGTACTCCCACTATCTTTCCTTTCAGGTCGGCTATCTGTAGAATTTTCCTCAACAGTTGGTCCGATTGAACTATGATTGTGTGCACTTTGAATTAGTACCTTAGTTTTTTGATGTGCATCATTACGGTGATAATCAATTGTTCGGTTGGACTTTTCTTCAATTTCGATCCTCTCAGCACTTGGCTGACATAATAGATCGAAAACTATTGACTTTATTCCTCTCAGACCAGAACACTACTGTAGCTTTTCCTAAGGTAAACAAATATAAGTAAAGCTTTTCACCTAGTATCGGTCAACTTAGCACACGTTCATAAAAAATTGCTCCAACTCCTTAAATGCTTTCTAGAAATCTTCATCCCATGTAAAGACATCATTCTTCCTCAACTTTTTGAAGAAAAGAGTGTAGCTCTTGGATGAGAAAGAGATGAATTTGCTAAAAGTTGTTATTCTCTTGTTTAGCTTCTGAATATCATTCATGCTGATTGGGGATGCATGTCTAAGATGGCTTTGATCTTCTTTGTATTGGCTTCAATCCCTTTTTGCAACACCATAAAGCCTAAGAATTTTCCCGAAGGCACTCTAAAAACACATTTCTTTAGATTCAACTTCATCTAAAACTAGTTAAGAGTGGTAAATACCTTATTCAGGTTGGTTACATACTCTTCAGGGCTCTTGCTTTTCATGATCATTTTGTCCACATATACCTCTATATTTTTTCCAATTTGCTCATTGAAAATCTTATTCATTAGACGTTAATAGGTCGCTCTCGCATTCTTCAGTTCGAATGACATAATCTTGTAGCAAAAAGTGTTGTCGTCAGTGATAAAACTCATTTTCTCCTAGTTAAGCAATCACATTAGGATCTGGTGATATCCGGTATAAGTATCTAATAAGGAGTAGATGGTATGACAAGTCATGGCATCATCAAGGTGGTCAATATTGGGGAGTGGGTAACTGTCCTTTAGGGAAACCTTATATAGATTAGTGAAGTCAACATATATCCGTAGCTTCCCATTCTTTTTCTTTACAAGCATAACATTTGCCAACCATTCAAGGTACTTGACTTCCCTAATGGTTCCGAACTTTAGTAGCCTATCAACCTCTTTAGAAATGAACTTCTTTCGATATAATGTAATTAATCTTTTGATATATATATCTAGTTATGTTCTAAGTGAGAATGCAATAACCTAATGGCATGACTAATATGTAAATTTTGTATGTAAATTTTTTCTAATTAATAGTTAATTTTAGTTATTTTAATTTTACAAGATAGATATATTATATATGGAAATGTTTAGAGCTTGTAGCACTCTTATATTCCTTCTAGGGGATATAAGGGTGTTATAGCTCTAGTTTCGAATAATAAAGGTGTTTCAAAAATCATGTTGTATGCAAAATTCATGTCTATCACCATGAAAGTTGTTCAGCATGTGTGTGTTATTTTTTCATCCCCAAGCTCTACAAATAATTTGACCAATTTGTTCACTAGGATAGTGGCATTGCTAAGTCCAATTAATAGGGTGGTACACGGCTTTAACTTTTTTATTGGTAGCCTCATTTTTTGATAGGCTTCAAGAGTAAGGACATTTACTACACTTTTATTATCAACTAAAATTCTTTATACCAAAAAGTTGGCAATGTTTGGCTTTACCACTAAGGCATTCTTATGAGAAAATTTTAAGTCTCCTGCATCCTCAGAGGAAATGGTCACTGGCTGTAGCCCTTCAATATAGCTAAAAAGTATATGCCCTTACCTTTTTTCCTCTTATCGATACTCTCCCTATAAGGCGAGTCACCTACAATCTATTAATGACTCCTAATCTTTGTCATGGCCTATTAGAGTCCTTAGGCCTTTTATTTCATTATCATCATTATCAAAATTTGATCGGCTTTCTCCTTTATAAAGTGGTTTTTAGAAGCCTGTTAGTGCTGGGCTTACAAACCTTTTTAGGGGGCTATAGACACTGAGTCTTGAGTCGGCCTTTGTTGGAGTTACCTAATGTTTTCTTTTTAAAAACATGAAACCTAAAGTTTGAGAACTTTATTTCCTTTATATATAAATTGCTTTCTTTTCGTGGGTTATTTAGGGTTTTTAGGCCTTGGAAGGTGGTCCAAAGCATTAGGAGGTCACTTGGTGAGGGGCTAACTGAGTTTGGGTTATAATTCAATGAGTCCCACCTATGACTTAGTGAGTCTCGGGTGTGACTCATTGATTACTGCCTGTGACTTGCTCCTTTTAGTTTTTTTTACTTAGTCATGCTAATTGCCGAGTTCTAGGGATCGTGACTAAGTGAGTCCTGCTCGTGACTCGCTGAGTCATACCCAAAAGCCTACAACTCACCCTTACTTATGTTTAACCCATTTTTTCTACCTATAAAAATCTCCAACCACCTCAAGAAAAGGGGTTGGACATTTTGGAATAGTGAAAAACATCTAAAAAAGAGAGAAAAGGAGAGAGAAAGAGAAGGAAAAGAAAAGAAAGAAAAGAAATAAAGAAAAAAGGTAAAGTTTTTAGTTTTCTCTTATTTTTCTCATTTTCTTTCTTAGATCTACTCTTTAATCTTCATCTTTTTCAAAATATTTCATATTACTAAAGAGAGTCCTAAGAATACTAAGGTTCTGCTATTATTCTGAGAAAATCACTGAAGGTAATATTATAAAACCATTTATAATCTTGACTTATTGCTTACTTAGACTAGATCTATACTTTCACTATTAGATGTTGTGGATCTGACTTTCTTTTGTATAGTTTTCTTAGTTTTGACTGGATCTAAACTATTTAATATAAAATCATAAGATTTAATAACTTTTATATGTTAAAAATGTAATTTTTTACTTAAAATGTGATTTTTAGTTTGTTTAACTTATCTTCTTTGTATATATTATTTAGATCTCGTCTTTTGAAATGCTTTAAATATTTTTATTATAGTTTTGATGGTTTTAAATTCTAGTTTGGCAAGTATCTACACAAAAAGTGAGCCAATTCGGTATGATTTTGATCCAGTTGTCATAAGTTGCACCCATATTATTTAATATTATATTTTAATTTATTTTATATATTATGTTTATAATCTTATATTTATATTTATTTATTAAATTGGTGTTGTATGTTAGATCTGCTATATTAAATATTTGTGTGAATCTATTATGTTAAATATAATATTGTGTTCTTTATATATATATATATATATATATATATATATATATATATATATATATATATATAATATATATATATATATATATATATATATATATATATATATATATATATATATATATATATATATATATATATTGTTGTTATATGATATTTATTATTATTATTATTATTATTATTATTATTATTATTATTATTATTATTATATTATATTATATTATATTATATTATATTATATTATATTATATTATATTATATTATATTATATTATATTATATTATATTATATTATATTATATTTATCTCACCATTTATATTTTGTTTATTTTATTGTACCACTTCATGCATTTAACGTTTGTTTGTGAGTATAGTTTGGCAGATGTAACGTAGTAGGCTTTTTAGATATTTTCAATCATATGTAATTAATTATTTTATTTTTATTTTATTATTTATTTATTTATTATCTTGGGTTTGCAATAAAAAAGAAGTTTTTGGTCACTAAAAGGAAAAATCACATAACAATATTCATATTAAGTAATTGAAATTTTTTTAATAAAACTAGAGCAATGTCTTGCTTGAAGCCCAAAAATCACAAATGTAAATAATAAGTTTTCTTGTAAATAATATAAAATAATTTCTTACATAATTAATTAATATGGGATTTTTCTAATAAAATGGGATAACTCATCCCACCTTTATTCAAATGCACAATAAAAGTTTTTTTTAAATATACATGCGGGAACCAACGTTTCCATCAAAATGGATCATAAATGAACCACCTATTTTATGTATGTTTATTTATTGTTTAGTGGATGGTTTTTTATGCCATTGTTTTATATGCCATGCTTTATCGTTTTCCAAACTTAATTGAGTGTGCCTTTATTATTATATACATGATTATTTGTGTGAGAAGAAAGATAAAACAATTAATTTGAAAGCCCAATTATAGTTTACTAATCAAATGTATAAATAAGAGTAAGGTTTCGAACCCTATCTGGTTTTTGCCTTATAAGGTCGGAACACTATTTTTTAATATTTTATTGAGTGGCGACTCCTTTATGCCTATCTTATGGTGCCTAATATAGACACATATCATTCATTCGGTTTGGAGACCCTTTATCTGAACAGCCCTAAAAGTGGATCCCAGTCCAGATGGAATGGTTATTATCCCATGCACCCTTTTTGCTTCTTCTCCTTTTCACCTTTTAATAGGAAAAGGTAAGATCGGATGGCTATTCAACGCACATGTCACAAAAGCCTCTCTGCAAGAGTCTTTCGATCTCCTTTTTTAATGCATTGCGATCATCTATGGTGTGACTGACATCCTTGCGAAGTTGACAATATTTACTTTTATCCCTTGAGGTATAGGACCAATCTGACATCTTCTTTGGCCAATTTACTTTTATGTGTTTCTCCTTTCTCCACATCAAAACTTGTGATGGAGGAACATTAAGTAGGGTGAAATTTTTGGCCTTATTGTTTGTATGGTGTTCGAATTTGCCATTCTCACTCTCCTTCATTATTCTTTGCTTCTTTAAAGAGCTTTTATTTTTGGGACTTCTATTCCTCTTTTCATTCCCTCTGACTGGTGGGCTTTTGTTTCTTTAACCATTCCACCAGTTGATTGCATCCTATCGGTCTCCGGGAGTCTTTTATTCGTCTTTAACGCATCATCTAGTTGGATGAACTGGTTTGCCCTATCCATTAGATCTGTAAAATTTGTTGGTTGGCGAGTGATGATGGAGTCAAACAACTATAGACATCTTGTGTTTCTTGCCAAGGTGTTTGCTATCACTGGAGTAGAGCTTGCTTAGGCTATGAGCTCATTATTAAACCATGGTAAGAGATTGTTAGTAGGATGTCTCACTGGAGACCTTAGTGGAGTTCTGTTGGATTCTCTTTCAATTTGGGATCTCAGTTACCTTCTATCCCCATTGAATTGATCTCTAGGTCTAGATTTTGAATGTTCCAATGTTGCTGCTATTGTTTCTTTCAACAAAAGCACCAAATGATAATCCAGAGAATATTGATATGAGGAGTATCGAGCAAGCAGATTGGATTATGAGCAACTTGGAACCTGCAAAAAGGCTAGCTTGGTCAGTTCGGGCATTAGCATTTTGAAATTTAAGTCAGTAATAGACTTAAAGAGAGAAAGTAGAGAGTGTGTCTGTGAGGGCCTAATCTTGACCCTAGTAGGGAATATATTTAAATATATGATGCTATATGTACAATTAAGATTTTTATGGTTGTAGCCATATTGGAATAAATCTTATTGAAGGGCAATATGGTAACTTCAAGGGAATTTATGAATAAAAAGGGGTTTTTGGATAATAAAAAGGATAGAGGGGTTATTTTGGAAAAAAGGAAATGGAAAATGGAGGTTAAAAGAGTAAAGTGGTGGTCTTCCCACGTGACTCCAGTGATAAATGTCACTGTTAGTGTCAAAAGAAAACCATCTCTCTCTTTATCTTCCTCTTTCTCTCGTTTCTTTTTCTCTGGGTAGAAACTAGGGTTTTGGTAAGAGGAATTTCTCCCTTTTATCTCTTTTATTTCATGAAAGATATTGTGAAGCAAGAAGGAAATTTATTATTTTGGTTGTGATTTGTTATAGTAGAGTCAAGCAAGGGCAAGGAGATCATGAAGGAGTGAGGAAAATCACGGTGTTCAGGTATGGGATACTGTTGGTTTATGAATCCTTAGAAACTAGGGTTAGGGTTAGGTTATATGGGACTCGTTTATCAAGAGTTTGAGTTGATTCGTGAATGATTGCTTTCTTTAAGATGTGTTTTGAAAGATTGTTGGCTTATTAGATCATTTGTATTTTGTGTTTTTTGATTCGGCCAAGAGGTATTCGTCATTGCCGAGTCATGAGGATCTTCACGAGTCGTGCACCTTCTAGCTGTGCATCACTCGTGAACCTTTTCACGACTCGTGAATGCTCTCCCTTGGCTTTCGAGTCGTGAGGATCTTCACAAGTCGTGCACCGATTGCCTCTGCATCACTCGTGAAATCCTTCATGACTCGTGAAGGTCGTGCTGCCAAGTTGTGAGGATCTTCACGAGTCATGCATCTATCGCCTCAGTACCACTCGTGAAATCTTTCACGACTCGTGAAGTTCTCCCTTGGCTGCCGACTCGTAAACCTCTTTACGAGTCGTGACATCCTATCTTCACGAATCCCACATATCCTCATGAGCCAAAACATTTCTTACATCCCATTTTTAGTCAAACCTGAATGAAGGAAAATACTATTTAGCTCATTTCATTACTCTTCACTTACTTGTTTGGCATATTTAATTGAATCATCTAACAAAACATTTCCACATGAAAGATTAATTAAGCCAACACTCTTTATAAAAGATAATTAACCCTTTTAAGACAACCAATGGGCATATTTAGTGGGTATGTTCACTAAAGGTAATATGTGATTGTTTTACGCTATGCTCTTATTATCAAGCTATAATAATTAAGGTAAAGTGATCATGGTAAGTTTATCAAGTAATGTCAATTACATCTTACTTCGATATGTGACCATAATGATAGTAATGTTATGATTGCATGAAATTACTATGAGAATATGTATGTTTATGCGAGGTATGATGAAAATTATCATTTAATGAAATTGACTATAGGTATAATAGCTATAAGTTGAGATGACAATTATTGGTACCATCACATGAGTATGGAATGTAAATTTGAATGTGAATTGTGGCTTGAGAAATATTGTAATATAAGAAGGAATATGATAAATCAAATATTCTTTCAATTAAGTGGTTAGCTTGTGGGTCTTAGTTCGGTTGTTGATTAGATAGGCATGCATAAAAGGATATAGTTACAGCTGCCATAGTTGACCTTGTTTGGGTCCATTGTTTGTTTCTTTGATGGAACCATAGTTCGACCCCTTGGGTCCATTATTTGATATCCTCGAGATATCCAGTACTTGGTACCTTCGGGTATCCATTTCTCCCGTTATCAACCCCTTTTGAACTAGTACTTAGGCAGGCTGCTAAGTTTAAGAGAAATGTTAAAATAAGAAATGCAGGTATCAATTTCTTCATCTGTATAATGTAAGCATGTGAATGATTGATTACCATATTTTATCATAATTTCTTTTGGCTATATTGTCAGTTTAAGACGAACTCATGACACAAGTATTTTGATGCTCTTATTAAAATATTATGTGGAGATATTTATATTCAATTGAAGCTATTAGTCGATATTATTATTATTTGTATGTTATCTCCCCGCTAAGCTTTATAGCTTAGCACGGTTGTTTTACATTCGTGTAGGTTTGGCTGGTGGTCGTTTAGGGACTTAATTCTGCATCGGTTGGCCAACAAGAGTCAGTTCAGACTTTTAGATGTAGTACATTTTTGTGGATAGTTCCTTTTGTCCTGACTTTATATTTTGCCATGATTCAGTGGGGGAAATGTAATATAGAGCACTGTCAAATTTAACTTAAATTACTTTGCTTGCTTGTCCTTCTAGGTTGTGATGGTTAATGTATGAATGCCATATTATGATTATTTTGTATGACTTTCTAGTTTAATTATTGAGGTATGCATGCACATTATATGTATATGATGCTATGTTGATGAATGATTGGTATGAGTTATGGTTGCTGAAGGCATGATAGATGTTTTGGGTGGAAGTCGGTATTAGGTTATGATAGTGTCTCAAGAGTGCAATACTTGAAGCTCTTAGAGGATTGGACTATTTATAAGAGATAAAACTTATCAAGAAGGGATACTCGAGTAAGAGTGGTTCGTAAGTAGAGGGTATTACCTTATAGTAATTTGACTGTTCATATCCTGTTGAGCGTGTCAGTAATACTAACACAATATGGCTTATCAGACCGATTAAATTTGGTACCAGCTGGCAGATTGGATTTGATAGCCTGCATGTATCCGATAGGACTTGTCCCGTGTGGGTTGTTGTTTAGTGAAGTAGGCCTTACGTCTCATGAGCTTTATAAAATTTTATGTATTATCATTTAAAATGCTAGACTTATGGGGCTGAGAATCCAAACTCTTTTTATATGTGGCACTCGAAAAGGCCAGGCGAATAAATCCAAGTCGCCACATTTTGTGGAAATTGCTTATTAGTAAAGAAAGACAAGAGTTCATGGTTGTATCGTTAGATATTGCCTATTATTATACTAAGGGCGTTAAGTGTTAAATGTGAGATGATCATAGGAGTCTATGCACAAAGATAATTTAATTTAAAAGTAAGTTAAAAATACATAATTTATAAATACAAATGAAAAATAAAAATAGTTTAAAAACGAAAATGTGTTTGGCATGATAAATGCCTTAATATAGAGGATAGGATCAACATAGGCAATGGGCTTTGGAAGAGTGAGGGGAATGTATAGAGAAATAGGCCCAAAATGGTCCTTTCAGGGAGCGAGGGCCCCAAGAGAAGAAAGCAAAGGCAGCACTGAAAAGAAAAAGAAAGCCGAAGTAAGAGAAAAAAAAAAAGGGGTGTTTGTGGGGTATTGTAATTGTTACACAGAGGATTTTTCTTTTTCTTTTATACTCTTTTTGTTTGCTTTTCTTTTTATTTTTCCCGTTGGTTCCATCATATAATTGTTTTTTTTTTTTAAATTATTTTCTCATTCTCCTTCTTCACTTTCTCTTGCTTTCTCACTGTCCGTTGGAACCAAACAGTTGGCTTTGCTCTCTCTATCTCTCTAAACACTCTCTTCACTGCTTTTTCTCTCTCAACACTCTCTACTCACTCTAATAGAGCACACTGCGCATTACATTTCACCACCGGTTATGAATCCCACCACCGAACCATCACAGCTTCAGCCGCCGCAGCCACCCCAGCCCCACCGTCCTTCTACTTCTTGCGACCGTCATCCCGACGAGCATTTACCGGCTTTTGCCCCTCATGCCTTTGCGAGCGTCTTGCCGTCCTCGATCACTCTTCTTCCTCCGCTTCTTCTTCCCGCAAACCCCCCCATCCCAAACTACCACCACCGCCACCGCCGCCCTTAAAGCTATTTTCAAACCTTCCGCTGGTACTGGCACTGCGTCTTCCAAGTCTTCCTTTTTCCCTGAGCTCCGCCGTACCAAGTCTTTTTCTCCGCCTCCAAAAACGAAGGATTTTCCGGCGTTTTTGAGCCGCAGAGAAATCCTGTGACGTTAGGGTTCGTAGCACTCTCTGTCCCTCTTCAATCAAGACGACGAGCGTAAAACGTCGTCCTGTAAAGGTCCTGAAATCGAGGTCGAGTCCCGAATTTCTTCGTCTAGCGTTCGAGGTCCGGTTTTAGAGTCGAAGGAAGAGGACGAAATCGAAACCGAAACCAATACTGAAAATGACGATGAGAGCGGAGACATTGTCAGGGATTTAGACGACGTGGTTTTGACAGCAAGAAACTCCAACGCCAACCCAATTGAAGAGATTATAGAGGAAGAAGACCCGATTGTTATAGAGCCAGAGCTAATTCGAGAGGAGGAGCTGAGGCCCATGAAGTACCACATAGATCTCGATTCCCAAACAAAGAAACCTTCTGGGAGGGATTTTAAAGAGATTGCAGGGAGTTTCTGGTCTGCTGCTTCGGTTTCAGCAAGAAATTGCAGAAATGGAGGCAAAAACAGAAGCTCAAGAAGAGGACAAATGGTGGCCCTGGCTCAGCCACATTGCCGGTGGAGAAGCCGATTGGGAGGCAGTACAGGGAGACCCAGTCAGAAATTGCAGATTACGGGTTCGGCAGAAGATCTTGCGGACACGGATCCGAGATTCTCGCTGGATGCAGGGAGGATTTCGTTTGATGATCCTCGCTACTCCTTCGATGAGCCCCGTGCTTCGTGGGGATGGGTATTTGATTGGAAAAACGTTTCCGCGAATGCCCACCATGGTTTCTGTGGTGGAAGATGCTCCTGTTAATATTGTTGTAAGGTCTGATACTCAAATCCCAGTTGAAGAACCACAGCCAGTGCCCATGAATTCCATCCATGAAGATGAGGCAGCACCTGGGGGCTCTGCTCAAACCAGGGACTACTATTCTGATTCCTCCTCGAGGAGGAGGAGAAGCCTTGACAGGTCCTAACTCTATTAGGGAAAACTGCGGCAGCTGTAGTGGCTGAGATTGATGAGTTGAAGTCTGCTTCGGTATCCAATGCCAAAGTGTCACCGGCAACTGTGGATTACATCCATGGACCCAAATTGGTAGTACCAGACAGGGAATCCAGGGATTCGAATTCCTTAAGGGATGATTGCTCTGAAACATTTGAAATGGGGTTCAGAGACAATGCATCCATTGTAGGAAACGGTGAGAGAAAGGGGGCGAAGAAGTCCAGTAGATGGAGTAAGGCGTGGAATATTTTGGGGTTTATACACCGGCGAAGTGTGAACAAAGATGATGAGGAGGATACGTATAGTAGAGCTAATGGAGTAGAGAGGGCATATTCAGAGTCCTGGCAAGAATTGAGAGGCGAAGGCAATGGAAATCCAAAGATTTTGAGGAGCAATAGCAGTGTTAGTTGGAGGAATTCAAATGGTATAGGATCATTTAGTAGTGGAAGAAAGAGCAATGTGGAGAGTAATGGGCATGGAAGGAAGAAAAAAGAAGAGTTTGTACTGGAGAGAAATAGGAGTGCAAGGTATTCACCAAACCATATTGAGAATGGACTGTTAAGATTCTACTTGACACCGATGAGGAGTAGCCGGAGAGGTGGATGGGGAAAGAGTAAATCCAGTCATGCACAGTCTATTGCAAGGAGCGTATTGCGATTGTACTGAAGTGAAGGTTCATAAGGTGTTTTTCCCTTTCTTTGATTTTGATTATGCATTTGTTGTGTAACAAAGTAAGCACACATTGCCTAATGTAATTCTTCATGGGTTGGTTGGTTGGTTCAAAACAAAATTTGTTACTTTTCCCTGCGAGTTTCATTTCTTCTTCTCAATATTATTCAAATAACAGAGATTTTTCCGTGTTTTTTTTTTCTTTTCTTGTTCTTTTGTCACTGTTTTAACTTTACTGTTTGTTGTTCAATGCCTCAATTTTTGCCTTTATTGTTTAATTTATGTGCTGCTGCTTCGCTTTCTCTTGCTTGCCAGACGAAGATAGAACATAGAGTATGTACGCTAGTTTTTTGATAGCCTTAATAGGTGGAGGCTACAGGTTCATCTCGAGGCATCTTATTCTATGCCAAAGAAGATTTGGCATATTACATTTGGGACAAAAGGGTGCTCTCGTTTTATATTTTTTGATACAATTCTGCGTTCCTTTACCAAATGCCTTCATTCAATCACTTATCTCCTCTAGTCCTTACATTGTTCCAAATTGACTTACTAAGGATGGATTTCTCTCCAAATTTTGGTTGATAAATAAGAGCTTTTTATGAAAAAAAACATGTTTGATATTCTTTTTGGTGATTATTTTCAACTATTTACGATGAAATTTCAATGGTTATAATCTCTCGAAAGACCATTTATTTGATTTTCCCCCCTACTTTTGCAAGTCAAGTGTAGAATGAGAACTCTTCAATTAATTTACATTATCTTCCTCTTGCGAAGTTACAATACAAACAAATAATTAAGAAAACCAAAAGACCAGGAAAAATAAAAAAAGAAAGAAACTTTAGACAAAGATATTGTAAGTGAGATAATTCCAAATCCATACAACATGTCGAGTAGATAAAACTTAAAATGGTGATGTTTGAACACAAGTAGGGCTCAAATCCCATTAGCAAACAGAAATCAAGCAATGCAATCATTATTTTCAATAGGAAATAAGATATTTGGACATCAAAAGGAATCTAAAACCATGTAAATGAGTTCAAGATCATGGCTTTTTTCTTTCATGTTTTTTCTCTAAATAAGCAAAAGCTCCATCATCAACCAAAATTTTTGCCTCTAAAGTCAAAAAGTCATTAGGAAAAACATCCCAACATGCTCCTTCATGGAGGAGATAAAAGAAATAAAGGGAGGGAAAAAAAAGAAATAAAAAGAGAAAAAGAGGTTCTTTACCCAATGAATCCCCATTTGCTTCCATTAAGGCTTAAATGGGAAGTGGGCGGTAATGATTTGTTTAATAAGGTAATTGCTAATTGCTTTCCTTATTGTCAACTATTGTATGTATATTAACTGTTGAACCAAATTTATAAATCGATCCAAATTCATTCAAAAAAATTGATCCAAATTCAATTAAATTTAATTAAATACCCATTAGATTAACCCAAAACTGACCTATTTTATTTTTCAATTCAATCCAATCTAATATCCACTGAATCAATCTAAAACTGACCTATTTTATTCTTCAACCCATTGGATCTATATCTAATGAATTCCTTACAAAGACCTAATAGATTTCTTATAAAACCTTCTTTCTTCCTCATTTTCTTCTTTTTCCAAAACCCTAACCTCTTCACTACGATTTCAACCACTTTACTATCGGTAACGGCAATTAATAACACCAGGTCAACCGAGAATAATAATTTTCGATGGTAAATAATATTTTCAGACTGAAAAATATACCAAAAAGTGAAAAATATTTTAATTAACCATTGGAGAATATTGATCGTGTGAGTCCGGAGTTGAAATTTGAAGTGAAACCGAGATCAAATAGGTCTCCAAAAATAAAAAATACGAAAGTGGTAGCGAGTCAATTTTAATAATAGAAATGTTGACCTGAATTTGACCGAATTTTTAAAAATAACAACGAACCCTAAAAATTTTTAAAATTTGCAGATCTTACTAAAATTTCTTGTAGATTATTTTGGTAATAAAAATTAAATTTTTCGATGACACGGTAATTGTCGAATCGAACAAATTAATTGAATCGAATCGGTAACGGATTTCGATTGAGCTGAAATTTAGTAATGAGGACCAATTGGTACTTTGTATGTAATTTTATAGGTTAGAAATAAAAATAAATGAGAATAATGATAATTTTGTAAATATTAAGTAAGAAGGGTAATTTTGAAAATAAATAAAAATTAAAGGACTAAATTGAAAAGTTATTTAGTAAGGGTATTACAAGACCTATTAACTAATTAATAAAAAAATTTATAATAATTTGTATTAAATTCATGGATCGACTTAAATCCATCCAATCCATTTGAATATTGATTCATTTATGATCCATATTTTTTAATCCATTAATGACCCAATCTGTAATACCCCTCAGTATACCCCAGAAGAATTATCACCAATTAATTGTTATTGTTTATGTTTAATTAAGTATAATTGTGTATAGAAGGACCCAATTGTATAACTAAAGGGAAAGATTTAGGGTAAAAATAGAAATAAAGGAAAGTTAAAGGATCAATTAGTAACTTTTGTATCTATTGCAACACTTGGGCCAATTAGAAGTTAGGAGAGAGGGATATTTTGATGGGGAGAGCCGGCCAACAAGGGGATTCATTCACCATTTTCATCTCCTCTCCACTCTCCTCTCTCTCATCCTCTCTCTCTCTCTCTAGATTCTTTGAATTGGGATAAGGAAAAAGAGAAAGATTTACTTGGTTTTTGAGTTTAAGGTAACACTCTTATTCTTTGATGTGTATGATTTATAGATTAGCTTGCTAGTTTTTCATAGAGGTGTCTTATGTTTATAGAAGGAGAAGCAAGCAAAGGTAAAGGAAAGGAAACTCTTCAAGGTTGAAGAAAAGGAAGCTCAAACAAGGTATGGGAACTTAGGGTTTTATATGTGTGTAAACTTTTATGAGTTGTTATGAGAGAGATTTTGAGTGCCTCTCTCATGTGTTTGGTGGATGATTATAAGCTTGAAAGTGGATTAAAGTTGATAATTTGCATGATTTGGTTAAAAACATGAAATATGTCTTAAAGATCATTTGACTAGTCTGTGTACTTTTGCTCATATCTTGAGCTATAGTTGCCCAAATGATGAAATTCCAATTGGTACAGAAACTAGACTTGTAAACCTTGATTTTGTTAGAAGAGACCAGAATCTGATTTTCACTTCATGATAGTGAAAATTGGAATTGAATTCTGACTATGGTTGTGAATGTGCCCTTATGAACAGTCTATGGTTTTTCTTGGATATCTAAAGATTTACAAGCCCTGTTGAGATGATTTTTGATGTTTTGAAAACTAGAAACATAGGCCTACAACTTTGTTGAAGGCCACTTTGATTGAAAATGTTGTTTTATAGGTTAAAAATGTCATAGAACTCGAGACTGGAAATCGGTCTCAAGGCGGTTTAGGGCTCACGGTTACCATGAATATCATAGTAACCGTGAGGTGCCTAAATTTTCAGTTCGGACCAAAAAGGATGTTCTGGATCACGGTTACCATGATTCCATAGTAACCGTGATCCATTCTCGTAGCATTACTACACGGTTACTATCATTCCATAGTAACCGTGAGGTAATGAACTTTTGGTCCAGAAGCAAAATCTATGCTATCTCACAGTTACTAAGGAATTCCTAGTAACTGTCACCCGAGTACAAAACCCTATTTCACGGTTACTACTATAGTGTTGGTAATCGTGAGGTAGTTCGAATTTAGTCCAGAATCAAAAGGCCTCATGGCTCACGATTACTAAGAAAGTGGTGGTAACCATGACCCTTATTGCAAGTCATGGGTCACGGTTACCAGGAATTGGTAGTAACCGTGACCTCCCCTGTATTTTGAAAACTATATGTTCTTTGATTCCTTTTGAAATATAGACTTGTCTAATCTCTTTTCAAGCTTATAAGTCATCCTAAGTTGTAATTTACAGTAAGAAACTCTCTTAAAGTTTCTATCTAATTGAAAGGTAAGTTCCATTACCTTAAAATAGAAAGTATATGAGTTACTTCTTTACAATGATAATATGTGATTGTTTCTCTACCTTGAGATAGCCTGGTATGATATCAAAGTTTGTTACATTCATTAATGTTATAGTGGAACGTGTCAATATAAAGTTCATAAGATGTGAAATGTAATGGAATTAAGCCTGCACTTAAAGACTTGGTTGTGGATAGATAGGCATGCCTATAGGGTTATAGTTGCAGCTACTATAGTCTGACTCTTATGAGTCCACAGTTTGTCTCTATATGAGACCATAGTTCTGACCCAATGGGTCCACAGATTTAATACATTTGGGTATTCACAGATTTGATACCTTTTGGTATCCATAGTACCCGTTATCCACTCCCACAGGAAATTGAGCAGGCAAATGAATAAGATAAATGAAATATGTGCACAGTTGATAATTTACATTAAATGATCCATTGAATTAACAATTCTTCTATTGTTCATGATTTCTTTACAACAATAGTCAATATATTATTCATGTATACTACAATTGCATGCTTGTGGATAATCGCTATGAGTGGTTATCAATATATATATATATACATATATTAGTTATTCCCCACTAAGCTTTATAGCTTAGCACGGGTGTTTATCCGTGTAGGTTCGCAGGGTAGAACGATTGGTCAGGGACAAAGCCCACAATCTTCAAAGCCAACATTGGATTAGGAGAAGTGATTTGAAGTATGAAACTTATTTTGTGTCTTTTGGGGTAGTTAAAGATAAATTGGTATGTAAAGGCATGTAATTATTAAGTTTATGTATATGATTTTCTCTAGTACGATAAAGTATAGCCTCAAATCCGTCATAATTGATATAGTATGATTACATGTATGCTTATATATATATGTGGATAACAGATAATTCATAATGAACTGACAGGACTAATGGAATTGATAAATGTAATTAGTAACAGTAATTAGGGTTATCAAGTATAGTCATTACACAATCCAAATCCGTACAATCCGCCTATTTGCCACCTCTACTGTATCAATTGTTTTATAGATTGTTCTACAAAGATTTTTTAATTTAATTGCTGTTTCAATTCCAATTAATTCAATTTCGAAATTCTTATAAATTTCGAATTCAAAATTGAATTAAAAATATCTTCATTTCCAAATTGGATTCGAGTGAAGTAATATATTATATGAATAATAAATATATTATATGAATAATACCCCTTTAATCAAACAACAAATATTTCAATGATTCTCAATTCCATCTCTACTACAAAACCGAACATGAGAGTTTCTTTTCATCCAGCTCCTCGCGAATGAAATGATTAAAAAATATACATGTCTTTGATAAATAAAGTAAAATAATATACTAAATCATAGGATTCTTTGAGATTTCAGTTAATTTGGTACATCATTGTGGATTGGATTAGTCTTTCTAGTAGGTATCCTTAATTCTCTTATTTTTTGAACCTATTTGTTCTCGATACAAAAATGAAATTAAAATGACCCCTCCCCCGAACTTTTTCGGTTTGTGAAACACATTAAAATTTAATACAAGTTCCCAAAATATAAATAAAGAAAACAAAAAAATTAGAGGGAGGGGTCAAACTATTATTACCTAACCTTTTTTATTTTTTTTTGAAATAGTTAAAGAATATTTATAATATGCAATTAAATTAATTCTCTTATGGAAACACCAAATTTAAACTCAAAGCATTGAGGAAATTTTATTCAATTCTCACAAAGTTTTTTATTTGCAACTTTGTGTCATTTCTTTTTAATTTTCACAAAACTACCAAAAAGTATTGTAAAAATTGAATTCAATTTTATGTTGGGACAGTGGACGTATTGGCCGCCCCCACCAACATTCTTTTAGGTTTTAGGTTGTATTTATTTATTTTAATTTTGTCCCTACTTCATAATTGACTTTTGTCCCCACTCAATTTTAGTTTTACTGTTGCTAAAAAAATTAAATTGTTTTTTCATTGTAAAAAAAATTAAATTAAAATTTGAATTTGGTGAATTTAATTATATACCAATTATGTAAAAATTCTAGAGTAATTGCATGTACAACAGACTCTGTAAAACCAGTGTGTAAAACTAATTACTTTAGAATTGATTAAGTATTGAAACCTCAAATAAAATCAACCAATTTTATGTTAAATTTATACTGGAAGTTTGAAATTTTATATAACAGAAAGATAAATTTAACCTTGTTCATTTCTGAAAAAAATAAAAAAGAAATATTCTTTAAATGTTATTTCCTTTCACCATGATTTTTGTAGTTAAACTCATTGATAAGAAATTAGAAAACCGTACCCATAATTAATTAATTGTCCACATTGATTTTTTTTTTTTTTTTTCACTATGATTATTTTCTTCCCTCCATATGGGAAAATTGCAATTTGCAACAACGCACAAACACTCCTCCGCAAGGCCCATGAAATTGTTAAGACCATTCAAAACATAATCTGGGCTGGATGCGGCCCAATAGGATATCCTAATATTTGTAAACCGGATCCAATTATTCTTTTTCCCAATTCTTCACAGATAACTTCCGCTTTGAAAATTTAAAAAGAGAAAATTACCCTAATTGTCAACTTTTTTACCCTTTTTTCAAAAAATACAACCTCTCCCCTTACTTTTCATAAATCTCACTTTTTAAATTCTTATTTTCATAAATACAACATTTTTTTACCCTAAATAAAAACGGCTTTCCCCTTCTCCAATTGGGGTTGAAGGCCATTTCAAGATTCATTCATCCTTTCTTTGTTTTGGAGGAATTGAATTGAAAAGAGATTTCCTTGCTTAGTTGGCTACTAAGAAGGAAGATCAATTAAGAGTAAATTTTGAATTCTCGATTTCATTTCATGGTCAAATTCATTTCTCATCACTTTACTGATATAAATAAGAAATGAAAAATTAGAAGTCCTTTTCTCTCTTCTTTGAATTGGACTATGCAAGTAGAATGAAAATGATAAATTTGTTTATTATAATTCATTACTTGGATCTATGCTAAGTTACATCATAATAGCACCAGCCCGTATCTACATACGTGATTGAGATTACAACTTTGTTTGATTTCTTGAAGAATAGCTATTGATGAATTTGCCAGAGGCGTGTTACAAAAATTGTTCCCTTTATTTTCTAGAGGCTCGTAAACAAAATTTACTAACATCTTCTAATAATAAATCTTATGAATCCAACTCAGAGGAATTGAAAGAATAAACATTGCCACTTGTGAATAGTTTTTGTCAATCTATCCAATTCTGGAGTTATCCCTGCCAAAAACAAAAGGCGTTGCCCAGTTAACTGCCACATAAAACCTGTTCCTCCAGCTCACAACTCGTGTAAGATATGCAGAATGCCAGATAAGCCAGCTGATGAATATGAGGATTGTCCCTCAAATATTATAATGCTCTGTCTTTTCCTTGTTCCAATCTTATCAAAACCAAAATAATCAGAATTTATAAGTGTTTTGTTAAAAGTATGAGGCGGCTTAGTACACACGGTGTATATACCAAGTATACACTGTGTATAAAAGCTAGTATACACGGTGTATATAGCTAGTACACTGTGTATATATAATGTACACATGGTATATACAACATGTACACATGGTGTATACATGATGTACACACTGTATGTACAACTAGTACGCGATGTGTATACATGATGCACACATAGTGTATACAGCTAATACACATGGTATATACATGATGTATACTATATATACAGCTAGCACACACTGTGTTTACATGATATATACAAAGTATATACGGTATTTACACATGGTGTATACAATTAGTACACACTGTGTATATATGATATACACGTTGTGCATACGACATCTACACACAGTATATATAATATGTACACACTGTGTATACAATATGTACATTTAAAGACAACTAGACTTATATGATTTTAATAGTGTGATCATTCCTTTTGCTGTTTGAATTGTTAATATAACCCTTTTGCTTTGTATGATATCTATTGTATTAAAGAACCAAAGAGTTAAAAGAATAAATACTCTTAAACTTGATGGCAATTTATGTCAAGGCATGTTAGCTTCTATCGAATTAGTATAAACGTTCCTTGGAATTTCTAATCATAAGTAATAGGATATAACATGTCATTCAATTTTGTATATGAACTCGTAAAGAGCAAAGTTGCTTCCTTAAGCCCATTACATAAACAAAAAAGAGATCAAAACATGTAAGAAAAATAAATTAATGATTTACCTGTGATTTTGCACATTTATGATTCGAGGATGGTCAAGATTCATTCTCCTTCGCCGGACTTGCTCTGGATTCTTGCTAAATTTCTTTGGATCAAAGTCAGGGGAATTATTAGAGACAGGAAACTTGAAGGAAATTCAAACTTAAGATTCCCTAAAAATTTGTTTGCAAATTTTATTGATGCCCCACCTGTCATTTAAGTCAAAAATTAATGGAATCATTTTAAGTTGGTTTAGATAGGTTTCGCTTCGATTAGTATACTTCTTGATTGAATTGAATTTGGGTTAATCTTTTTAGATGAGTTTGGGCTGAATTTTTAGGTTGGCCAAATTGCCACCTCTAAGTGTAATGTGTCTATTGCTAATGCCACGCTAGGTCACATAAATAATTTTTTTCCTTTTAATATTAGTTTTTTTTTTAATTTTTGGTAGATCTTTATTTTATCAACCTTTGTACATTTAGAAGTTTTTATTTTAATTATTCAATATTTATTAAATATATTGGTAAATAATATTTACCATTAAATTTGAAAAATGAGTAGAAAGGAAGTGAAGAAAGAAGACGATAGAGAAAATGACCTGAAAATCGAAAAAATCTATTGAAGATGGATGTAGTAAACGCCAAGGAAAGAAGTGGAGAAAATAGATAAATGATTGCAAAAAAGGTAAAAATAAAACAATCCAAGGGGTATTTATAGTGAGGATGAGCCATTGGATAAAAAAGAGTCAAACGGTGTAGATCGTACTGATATGTGTGAAATTAATTATGATTGACAGCTGGATTCGAAACTCGAGGAGACATAATTATGACTCTGACAACACAGGGATCGAAAGAGCTATAATTATTGCGAGTATGGAAACTGAAGCATCACGATGACTCTTGAAAAAGGAACTAGTTAGAGAAGCTCGGATGAATAATTCAAACTGTTACAGGGAGTTTGGAATAATATCGACATAAATGTCTTATACTTCGGGGGGGACTTATGATAACCGAACTGGGGTTAAGGGCCTTAAGCCCAGGCCCACAGTCTGCCTCTCAATTGCAATGGCCGGCAACCCGAGTGAGCCCGTGCCTAAGGTCCAACTAGGAACGCAGGTCAAAGTCTAATCTCTCATTTAAGGAAGACTTCCTGTTTAGGCGGAAGTCTTGTGAAGGAAGGATTTTCATTGATATCTGGATTCCAGGAAAGGATGGAACACTCACCTTATAAAAGGCAGTCGGGATAAATACGTATGTCTCTAAGCCAATTTATCCAATTGAGCCTTATTCTCATACAGATCACTAACTTGATCATCGGAGAGTCCCCTCGTCGGACCCCGTCGATCCCCCCTGTTTGCAGGTTCGTTGGCGCATTGAACAGGAGTTCATTTGTAGGAAACATTTTGGTAATTCCGATCTATTATCACATAATACACCACCATCACCACATTGATGACCAGGTTAGAAACATATCTCACTCTTGGAAAGAACAAATGGGATGAGGAAAAATAAATAAATAAAAGACTGCAGATTGTGTTATGCAAGGACACAATCATTTAAATATAGGGGTTTTTACATAAATACCACAAAAAATAAAAAACAAATCCTTTAATACACTCACTCACTTTTTACCTTTTTTAAATACCAACTTTTAAATTATTTCTTTCATAACTGCAATTTCTGAAAATTCAACTTTCAAAAATACCCCATGTTCTGTAGGGAGACATAGGATCCTTGGGAAACACATTAGGCAATAATGGCCAGTACCTTAAATCTACTAGCAGTTTCGGGACCGTCATTCCATTCCAACCGTCTAGAAGAGCAAGGTCTTCTGGCTTGTTTTGCAGTTCTTAGACCATTTTAACAGATTCCTCAGTCCTCTAGATCTCACCCCTTAATACAAACAACTTAAACCTCTCATTGAGAAATCTCACCATCATGCTATGGCTATAGAGAAATATCTGAAGTTGATGATGACGTTTCACGACCCCGGACACCTTGAACATACTTGCCATGATCTGCTTCATAATATTATCAAGAATAAAGAAGATATTAAGAAAAGTTTAAAGGGCATGACCTCTGAGATCAATAGTACTTCTTAATCGATCCATATATGTTATATATGTGTGCTTTTTGGTTTTATTTCTCAAGTTTTAATTGCATGTGTGTTTTCTCTTGGTTTTCCAAGAACATGCACACGTTCTGCAAATAAGTTATATATATATATATATACTAGCAAGTTTAGTTGCTCTATTGTCACTAAGGCTTGAATCACTATTGTTTAAGATTGATCTCACAATCAGTCATGAAGATGAGTTTATTTTGCAGTTTTTATTTTAGCCACTCTATTTTAATCCAAGTTGAGTTTTTGCAAAAGATAATACACTGTATTTATTTCATGTACAAATGATAATACACTGTATTTAGTTTTTATAAAGTTTAATACAATGTATTTAGTATGTATCACAAGCTTATACAATGTATTTTGTTCAGATACAAAAGTTAATACATTCTATTCAGGTCATGTACAAAAGTCAATATATTGTGTTATAAACTTTAATATAGTTTATTTAGTTTGTGAAAAAAATATAGTGTATTGAGTTTTATTAAAAGAGAATACAGTTTATTATTTGGTTTAATAAGGTAATTGCTAATTGCATTCCTTATTGTCAAATATTGTATGTATATTACCTAACCTTTTTGATTTTTTTTTTGAAATAGTTAAAGAATATTTATAATATGAAATTAAATTAATTTTCTTATGCAAACACCAAATTTAAACTCAAAGCATTGAGGAGATTTTATTCAATTTTCACAAAGTTTTTTATTTGCAACTTTTTTGTCATTTCTTTTTAATTTTCATAAAACTACCAAAAAGTATTGTAAAAATTGAATTCAATTTTATGTTGGGGCAGCGGACGTATTGGCCGCCCCCACCAATATTCTTTTAGGTTTTAGCCTTTTAGGTTGTATTTATTTATTTATTTTAATTTTGTCCCTACTTCGTAATTGACTTTTGTCCCCACTCAATTTTAGTTTTACTGTTGCAAAAAAAATTAAATTGTTTTTTGAAAGTGAAAAATAAAAATTTTGAATTTGGTGAATTTAATTATACACCAATTATGTAAAAATTCTAGAGTAATTGCATGTGCAACAGAGTATAAATTAATAAAATTATAAAATCTAAATCTAGTGTGTAAAACTAATTACTTTAGAATTAATTATTTTTCCAACTTTAGAATTAATTAATCTGTACTATTGAAACTTCAAATAAAATCAACCAATTATATGTTAAATTTATACTGGAAGTTTGAAAGTTTATATAAGAGAAAGATAAACTTAACTACAATAATAAACTTGTTCATATCTCCAAAAAATAAAAAAGTAATATTCTTTAAATGTTCTTTCCTCTCACCATGATTTTTGCAGTTAAACTCATTGAGTAGAAATTAGAAAACCGTACCCATAAATAATTAATTAATTACTTATCCACGTTGATTTTATTTTCACCGCGATTATTTTATTCCCTCAATATGGGAAAATTGCAATTTGCAACAACGCTTAAACCCTCCTCCGCAAGGCCCATTAAATTGTTAAGACCATTCAAAAGATAATCCGGGCTGGACGCGGTCCAATAGGATAACCTATTATTTGTAAACCGGGTCCAATTATTCTTTTTCCCAATTCTTCATAGATAAGTTCTATTATGAAAAGGAACATGTGGAAAAAATATACTCAAAGTATTCAAAAGGAAGTATAAAGGGAGTTTTACAAAACTACCTACCTCAACCTTTATTTTCTTTTTAATATTATTTTTTTTAAATTTTTATTTTTAAAAATATCATTTTTTTAATCTAACACAAATTCTCTATCTTCTTTCGTTCTTCTTCATTCTCTCAAAACCAAATCCAATCTAGGCATTATTCTCAGGCATTGGAATCTCTACACTCTCGATTTCGATTCTCTTAATTTCTTTTGGTGCCACTTTCGCCGCAAATTTCAACAACCCTTCACGCACTGGTGGTAGGACAGAAGCCTTGGGTTCTTGCAATGGGTTGGTTGCGTTGCGAAATTCGGAATGAGATCTCGTATTTTACAACCCATCAACGAGAAAGTTCAAAAGATTGCTGGTTTCAGAGATTGAACCACCTGACACTTCCTCGAGAATTGGGTATGTGTTTTATGGTTTTGGTTGTGATTCGATTAGTAAGGATTATAAACTGGTTTATAATGTTCGTTTGGGGTCTGCACACATTTGGGTTGCATTCCCTTGCCCAATGCTGGTGATTTCGGTGGCTAGTTTTGCCCATGCCATGGTTCACATTATGATATATCTGGCAGGATTTGGAACGGTCCAACACCATACAATCTGGAGGTGCCTACGTACAGCTTTTTGGATGAAAACAAGTTACTCATTGGTTGAAGTTTATACTTTAGTAAACCAAGGTCATTATGGATAAATTTTTATTTCAATTAACTGAATTAACCGAGATAATGTCGAAGAGTTGTTGCATAATTTGCATTGTGCCCCAAATTAGTTTGGGACATATTTATGTTTAGGATTATTTTTGAACTTGGTTATTGTAGTTGTTGTTGGTCGGAGTTCCAAATAAGTTGCAGTTGCTAAACATGGATGTTCTTGGAACCTAATGGTTACTGGTGAGTGCTATTAAATTATTTTGATCAGGCATGTTTCTGGTGTGTTCGCCAGATAATTCTGTGCTTTTTTCTCTTTATTTTCCTTTTGTTTATAGATATTGGGTGAAGAACCATCAAAGAAATACTTATCTTTTGAAAGCACTGCTACATGCACCTTCAAACTTTATTTCCTTTTTACCTCACTGATAACCCATTGCATTTCGAAACTACGAAGGTTGGGGCAGTTCCTAAATCCATAGAAAGATGAAGAGGAACTAGAGAATGAAATTCACCCACCAATTTAAACTAATATGCGTCACTTACATTTGTATTGCTACTGTATGAATAACTGTATGCTCCTCAAAAATTTCAAGCCTGATAACCAACCAACGGCTCTCAAAACATATTTCTAAGTTTTGTTATCTCTCAAAAATACCCTTAACATAGACCATGCCTTTTTCACTAAGCTGAAGCTCCTTCCTCATTTGTTCTACTTGCTGATCATCTCCTTGAACTACAATCTCCGATAAGCTTTCGTCATCTGCAACTATCATTTTGACCTTTATTTCTCTTTTCTTGAAGCTCTCTTCCAGTAGTAAGCTCCTCTGCATTTTTTACTCTTGAAGAATTAGTGAAAAAGAATAAAGAACCAACCTCATAGTAATTTTTTTTGGGTCATCTTTAACTTACGCCAATGGACTAAGAATAGTGATCCAGAACCAGTTGTTGCCAAAGTCCGGAAGAGTTATCGTAAGAACAAGTGCAACGCTTGCCAAGCTGATGCAAGTACAAAATATAAGCAACGCCACCTGCCCTCGGCTTGGAACCATCATGCCTTCAAACCTATACGTAAGTCAGAAACTGATGTCATCTCCTAATGCCAAATAATAGGTCAGCACCCAAAAAAATCCAACCAAAAGAAAAGGTATTCTGATTATTAAAATTTTAAAATTTTGGCAATTTTATTGAAGTTATTGCATTTTAAATAATAATGCTTTAGGTATCATTAATTTGATAATTATCAATCTAAAATTTAAGATGGCTTTAAACTCCAAAATATGCAACAAATCTAAATTTTAATTTTTGAAGAGGCGATTGAATCCTACTAAATACAAAGACTTCATATACATATAAAAAATAATAGGAAAACCTATAGAAATGCTTCAAAATAGACTATTTTTTTTAATACATAATTGGTATACTGAGTACACTATCAGTTATACATTATTGTTATTTTATACAAAATGTGAAATGATAAACCTGAAATATATAGACCATTCTAAACAAAATAAAAGTTCTCTTTTTTATTCACTTATCATGAAATGTAATCCACTTTTTTTTTTGTATCTTTAATTAATAGTTAAAAAAGTCTATTATTAATATTTAATTTAACATTTTCAAATGTATAACATAATTTTAATTTTTTTAAACTGATATACAGGTGATATACTTTCAGTTCTGAATTTAGGTATATCGGCGGTATACTTGGTATATTACCTCGTATATCTAGTATACCTGGTATACCAGTGATATACCAAAATTCAGAATACCATTTTTAATTCTGAATTTTGGTATACCACCGATATACCTAGTATACCGTTGGTATACCAAAATCCAAAATACAATCACAATTCTCGATTTTGGTATAACAATGGTATACCTGGTATACTGGTGGTATACCAAAATCAAGAATAAAATTTAATTTTGATTATCATTCATAAAAAGTAAAAACAACAAATAAATCTCTACTCTCTATCATATCTTCCATTCTATCACAATATTTTGATTGAAACATGAGCTTGGTTACTACTTTAATTTAATGGTTTAAATAAATAGTTACATAACAAAATTGCTTATTAATAAGAATTACATAACAATAAAGAAATAACTAATTTCAATATAAAGTATTTTGTCAAAAATTTTTCATTAGAAATAGATGATGACAACAACGTATCCCTTGTATCTTACACTGATTGAGAAATGTTAGAAACAACAAATTTAATCAAATTTATGAATTATGCATTTCAATACAAAAATCTACTACAAAAAACCATGATTATTAAAACCGGACCGGATCGAACGGTCGAACCGGTTTAATCGCGAACCGTCGGTTGGTCTGGTTGGTTCAATGGGTAAAAACCGGATTGGATAAAAATTGGAAAATACTGTTTCAAATCGCCAAAAAACCGGTTAAACCGGGATAAAACTGAAAACAATCGGGTTAAATGATAAAAACCGGTTTAATTTTAGAAAAATCAACTTTTTGTCCAAAATATTCATACAATATTATTTTTCTGAAAAAAATAAAATAAAATTATAAATACAAAATAATTAAAATTCAAATAATTTAATGAATTTTTTATGAATAAAATAAAATTTTAAAATTCATATTTGAAGAATTTCTTTAAAAAATTACAATTTTTTACTATATTTATTTTAAATTTTTGTTATAAATATTGAATGACTTGAAAATATAGTCTTATTGTTAATGTTTGATGATAAATATATTTTTCTAAACTATTTTTAATTTTTTTATATAGTGATATTTTCATAATATTTATATAAAACTTAAAAAATAATATATTTTTTAAAAAATGAAAAAAACCCAGTTGAACCCCAACGAACCAGTCGAACCACGAACCCTTGAGCTCTCCAGTTTTTTATCCGGTCCGATTTTAATAACATTGCAAAAAACATAAGATTTTAGACTTTGAAATTTAGTATACCGCCTGGTTTACCAAAAAATATAGCATATTTTTACTATGCAACATGGTATACCAGCTGGTATACCTGGTATATTGCCTGATATACTAAAAAAAAAGATGTTTGCATTCTGAAATATGATATATTGGTTGGTATAACAAAAAATAGAACATATTTATACTCTGAAATTTAATATACCAGCTGGTATACCTGGTATGCTGCCTGGTATAGCAAAAAAAAAGATGTTTACATTCTAGAATTGGTAATACCGGCTGGTATACCTGGTATACCACCTGGTATATATAAAAAAAGAATATATTTGCACTATCTAATATGGTATATCGGCTGGTATACTTGGTATACCACCTGATATACCAAAAAATAAAACATGATTTTCTTTTTTAAAATTGAATTTTAGTATTTTTTTTTGTATTTAAGCTCTAACAATATAATATATGCAGATCTAATAATTGAAATACAAGCATCAACAACAAATTCTTTAACATTACAAAACCAACCACTTTTTGAATTGGAATGAAATATTTTTGAAATGATGAATTATTTGAACATATTGAGCAAAGATACTATTGAGAAAATAATGGACAAGGATAAGGAAGGCAAATAAGATATGGGGACATCTATAATTAAAAATAATATCTCGAATTACTTAACTTTACGAAATTAAGTTAAAATTGATCTCAGATAGAGAATATGTCAAAACTAAAGTATTACATTCTCATATGTTAATTGAATTTCTTAATATTATATTGTATTGGGTAACAAGGAAACGAAAAATTGTTATGGCTAAAATCCATAATTTCTACTAAGATTAACAAATGTTAATAGTTTGCACTGGCTGATCTATGGTGCAACAGGACCTGAAAACTTGTTATGGCTAAAATCCATCTTTAAAAGTTGCCGTAGTTTCCCAATCTGAGGTGGGATAGGACCAGAAAACTTGTTGCCATCAAGAAGTAACTTATGAACGCCAGAAAAGTTGCCAATACTTGGTGGTAAAGGCCTAAAAAGCTGATTGTTTGAAAGACTAACCTGGCCAAGATTGAAAGCAATTTTATCAGTCACCCCGGTGAGAAGATTAGCTTGGAGTTCGACTTGGATCAACTTTGGTAACCCAAAAAGCCCTTTTGGAATGGAACCATTAAGAAAATTCTCCCCCATTCGAATCCAACTTCAAGATTCGCATTTGCCTAATGACTTCGGGATTGGCCCAAATAAAAAGTTGCTAAGCATAATCAAAGTTTCTAAACGACTGCCAAAACACATATCAGGAGGGAGATTCCTAGTAAGTTTATTTGAAGAGAGATCTAATTGAACGAGATTGTCATTTTTACCCAGCTTTGGAGGGATACTTTCTATAAAATTATTCTCCCAAAGCTGCAAAACCTCCAGATTTGGCAAATCTCCGATGAACTCTAGAATCACTCCATGGAGCTTGTTCCGGAAAAGATTCAACAAAGTTAAGTTCTTCAGCTCCACAAAAGAAGATGGTATCTCTCCTATGAGCATATTGTTAGACAAATCCATGGATTTCAAGCTCTTCAAGTTGCCTAGCTCCTCCGTTAACGGCCCAAAAACGCCATTCACTTGAAGGAACAGAGTGTCCAACTTATGTAACTTCCTTAATTCCTTGGGTATCTCTCCAGATAACATGCAATTTACAGCATCAAACCGGACCAACTCCGACAAGTTCTCGATCTCCGGCGGTAGTCCACCTTCGTAGCTATTGTAGTACCCAATGTAAAGCTCCTGTAACTTGGTTAAGTTACCGATCTCCGACGGAATACAACCCTCCAATTCGTTACTGGAGATTTCCAGATATTCAAGAAACTCCCATTTACCATACGCCGGAGGGATTTCTCCGGCTAAAACATTCCCACCCAGGTGCAGATGATGGAGATTGGACATATCAGTGATAGCCAAAGGCAACTCACCGGTCATATTATAGTTATACAAATCGAAAAGTTACAGATTTTAGAGCTGAGAAAGCTGGGATGGGAAGGACCCATTAAAGACATTGTTAGAGAGATTAAGAAATCGAAGGCCAGAAATGGCGGAGAGCTGGCAATAAATTATTTCAGAATCAGAGATTACAGAAAAGCTTCTTGGGCAGGAGAAGAGGGACTGAGGGAGGTCGAAACGAAATTAAAGACGATGGTCTTCTTAATACACAAGTGGTATTTTTAAAAACTTAAAATTAAAAAAAAAAGTATTTTTAAAACTAAAAAGTAAATAAGTGTATTTTTAAAAAGTAGAGTTAAAAAATGGGTATATGGTGTAATTTCCTCAAGTATAAATACCCTTAAAAAATTTTTTGAAATATACTATGGAAAGAAACAAACCCTTCCAGTTGTTATGTTCACAATGTGCACGGAACTGTCCTGTGAACCAGTAATGGCGAGAGTAGCATCTGAGCTCAGTGCCAAGCATGTCAATGCTTCAATGTGATAAGGATGACCTAAACAGCAAAAACATAACAATCCAAAATGAGCAACAAATTCCCAAAGAAAATAAATAAATAAAGAGCTAAAGAAAAATAATCTATTCCAAAAATCAACAGAATTCTTCCAAAAGGATAACATATTTAGGTAAAAAAGCATCGAAAACCAAGAAACAATTGGTGAAATCATAATTAGGAATAAAGACAAGGTTTACCTTTATCGACCTTCATATAACATATGCATATCATACACAATATTGGAGAAGGCAATGCAAATTAATGGCACAATATGGACGAAAGAAGACTCCCCTAGATTTTAGTTACAGTAAAATCTCCCCAAAACACAAGAGAAAGTGAGGTTACTTTGGAGTGCAAAAACAATCCAAAACCAAAGCCTCTTTCCACCAAAAAAGTTCACATTTCCAAATTACACTAAATTAACTTCTTTATTTCTTTTCCACTCCTATTAAACACTGTCATAACCTTCCTCAATTACTAGCAGACAATCCAAATCTCAAACAAGAGTGAACTCAAGTTTCAGGATATGCAAAAATTCCAATTCTATGCCAAAAGAACTTGTTCTACAAATCTTTTGAAATCAAATCATTTTCTAATTCCTTATGTTCTACAAGAATTAATCTACCAATGTATATAACCAGATTTTCCTGTAGGTGGCAGCGCTGATAAACAGTTGAGGTATATCATCTTGAAAAAAGAATTAGCCTATATATGTATGTTACAACAAAGCAAGCAGAAAAGACAATATAATAAGCAGTACCATAATCATTCAGAAACCACGTAGTCAGGGAGGTGAGAAGATATAATCCGACACTTTACACCATAAGGGTTCACCTAGAAAGAAGAATTACATTGAAGAATCAATAAGCACTCAGCGGAAACTGATATTCATACAAGGAAGATGAAGAAATCCTTACCGGATATATAGTCTTTAGCGTTATAGTGACCCACACAAGACCAGCTAATATATTGGTCACAGCCAATCCAAGTGTCAACGTGAATTACAGCACGTGTATATTTAAATTACTTCAGGGGTTATGCAGCCTAGTGCTCCTAGCATTGCCCATCTTCCATGGATCACCTATAAATTGCACCATAATATTAATATTTAACTGTTTTATTTTTTTTAACAACCACTTAGCTAATAAATTTAAATAAGGTTGCTTAGATGCGCACCCGCTCATACTATTAAATTTGACGAAAAAACTATCAAAATAATAATAATAAAAAGAAGATGATGGGTAAATTTGCTCTGAAAATATTAAAAATAATATAAATTTATCTTTAAATTTTATTTTTCAAAAATATTAAAAATAGTAAATATGTTCAATATTTTGAAAGATAAATATAGACAAGTTTAATAGTTTGAGAGCAAATATGAGTTATTTTTTGTTTATATTTATTTTAGCAAGGATAAATTTATATCATTTTTAATTTTTACTGATAATTTAAAAAAAATTTGAAGGTAAATTGTCCATTTTCAATAATTTAATGACAAATTTTACCTTTATCCCAAACAATAATGTTTGAAATTATTATTATTATTATTATTATTATTATTATTATTATTATTATTATTATTATTATTATTATTATTATTATTATTATTATTATTATTATTCAGGGACAACATTATTAGTCAGTGATAAGTTAAGAAACAGCCCTCAAGTCACATTAGACAATGTATCTAAACTATAAGGTAAACCAAAGTAAAGGGTACCTCAAGAGCCCTATTCCTGGCAAAGGCCTCAGGATCAGTTGATAAACCAGCAGTGTCCCATCCATAGTCACCTGGAAATTCTCCAGTAAGATATAAAGGAGTCTGTGCTGAAAAGGGTCTTAAGTATTTAGGCTGCCAGAGGACCATAAGTTTTTGGGAGAGAAGCATTGAACAAATGAAGTGTTTCCAATAGAAATGAGGCTATCCCATTAACGTTTCAAACTTCAGTTACTGTAAAGTTGTTTATGCAAGGCAACACAAATGTTGACAGCAAGATTAGAAAAATGAGGAGATGGGAAAAGGGCTGTGCAGGCATGTATAATAACAAATCTGACACATATATTAAGTGCCCAGAGAAGGTATTGGTGTTAGGCTCTTCACCTGGTTTAATAATGTACACATATCGCACTGCCACAGCGGGTCACCATCTATAGGTCCTTGGACAGTCTTATATTCAGAAGAGGTTGTTTGAGTAGGTTTTCCTTCAGAAATTACGGAAGTACTTGGCCCTTCCATAGGTTCAACATTTTCTTTCGAGTCACCTATACCCTCAAAAGTTTTGGATCCACACCACAAGTCATCATGTAATCTCCTTCCAGCAGCCATGGCAGCAGGAAAACCCACCCAAGCGTCTTCCAGGAAGATCAAAACCTTGCGCAATGCCAGTGATTCTTTTAGCTATCAATTCGTCACATTCCTACAGAAGACGAAAAAGGCCGAAAAACTTATTAATCACAAAGCAAGTGCTGCACTAGGTGCTTTACCCAGAAAGAACAATTTAAAAGAAAGATACTAATTCCCAACAAAGAAAAGCTAATCAAAGTCCAAACCAAAATCTCCAAATAAATATTTCCAATAAAAAATCTATGCTATATATAGCTTAAAGTTGTCAGAAGACTTCATCCCATATAAATTTTCTAAGCAAAAGATCTCCAACACAGAAATTTAGTGACCTAAATTTACTTAAGTTTTTAGTGCACAACATCCTAAGGTGCTCTGATTTCGATTAACATCTACTGCATTTCTATTATATGGCTTAATTACAACGTGAATGAGCAAAGTAAAATTGTAAATGACAGAAGGCTTACAAATTTCGAAATGAATTCATTCACCATCGCTACTTAATGGAAAGTGAATTGATCTGCAAAAATAAATAAAATAAGAGAGGCAGAAAAAAATTATAGACTCTGCTCAACGAATGGTAATAGTATACGTAAATAAACTAGTGTAAGTATTTTAAGTCTCAATAAACATAAGTACGTGACTATGTCATTAAAATACAAATACAGAGAAAAAACCAGTATACAAATCCAACCCTAAACATGAACTTGGCAGTTGGCTGGGACTTGTTGGTTGGCTAAAATCTTTTCTAGATATCACATGGCTTTTACTCCATCTTGTACCATATGGTGGGCTTAAAAATGGTTTCTCTTCACCAGCATCATTGGGCTCCACATGTGGTGTATGAAAAACAGTGTCATCAAAAGCATTTTGCTATTGACCATTTGGTTCCTCATGACTAGCAATAGTGGCCTTACCATGTGGTCCAATATCATGTCCAGATGCCTAACATTTAAAAAGCATGAGTTATCTACTTAATTATAAAAAGGAAAAATTAATTATAAAAAGGAGAAATTACCTGAGTTGCAGAAATCTCATTGTCATTTGTAGTTTTCTTCTTTTTTCTTCTTTTGGTAGTTGTTTTCTTTTGCCCTTTAGGTCTACATGTCTTAATGTTATGGCCTCATTTTCCATATTTTTTGGATTTCATAACCATTCCTTGCTTGTTTAAATTGTAAGGATTATTGGGCTCATCTAAATCTGTAACCCTTCTCTTCTTGGGTCTTCCTAACTGCCTCTTCTCAACTGGTGGTAGTGGCTGTTCATACTCAGTTTTTTTCCATAAAATTTTTCCCATTTAATGGTTCACACAATATGAATACACCCTTATATATATGCTTTTATAGAAATAAGGGTGAACAAATTCTTCTGTCATCAATTTTAGATAGAAAATTGATGACACAACATGTACATATGGGATTCCTCCAACGTCCCATTTACAACAAGAGCACTACTTTTTCCTAAGTGAACAACAAATGCCTTTTTATCCCATTCCACCTTGAATTTATCTTCACCATTCTATCTTGGAGTCCAAAATCTACATTGGAATTCACATTCATACTAACTTGTCCACATTCATCATAATGTTCACAAAATATATTGTTTTCTAAATCATAATTATTCAGGTTATCAACTAAAGGCACATGAAAATCACCATCTTTTTACCTACCCTGCTGCTTTTTGCTCCTTAAGCAATTCATCCCAGTTATGAATTGGTTGGGGCATATAATCAGATATTTCATAGGCTACTATGTTTTTTATGGTATCATGTTCAATATAAATATGCACACTCTCTTTGCAACCTAATGCATTCATTAATTTCAATATATCTGCATCAGTACAAAAGGGGCGCAACCCATCTCTAAACTCTACATCAGGCAGCCTATAATAACAATTCTTCAATTGTAAGACACCATATTTTGCTAATATGTCCTCAACTTCCAAAAGAGAAAATTTATCTATGTCTATGTTCTCGAAAGTCTCAACCTTACCCCCATATATTTTTCTTTTGGGTCCCTAATGAACTGACCACTATAATGTAAGAAAATAATGATATATCCAAGTGGCATTTTAACTTTTCCTTAAACATCAGACACAAATAACAAAAAATAAAAAAAATAAGATACATTTTATACTTTCAAGTTCTGCAATTACATATTTAAATTGTGACATTAAGTGGTCCTCTAAAAACTTGGATTCCAAAGACCCACCATAAAAATCAAACAAAAAAAAAAGGGTAACACTTTAACAATTATATATTGGTTATTAACAATATTTAATTTAAATGGACCCACACATCAGGTGAAAAAAACAACCAAGTTATGGCTATTATTGATTAACGCAATCCATCTAAGCTCAATGGTCTATGCAAAACCATTTGATATATACAGTATCATTTAATAATCATCATCCCAATTAAGTAAAAAGAAAAATAATGAAATCAAACCAAAGCAAACCAAACCAAATAAACATGTAAAACAACAAAAGGAAGAAGAAACAAAATCCCTACCTTACATGGGTCCACGAAGCTAATTGAGAGATAATATAATGGGACTATTCTTATATAATAGTCCAAAAACCAAATGCCAAAGAATATTTCCAAAACCGAAATACATATTTCATGTTATTTATATACACCCAAAAATAAATTATTAAATTTGCATAAGAAAAGTCCATAAGAAGGAATATCGAAAAATCCATTTTCATTTTTAGATTTAAAGAAATAAATATGCAAAGCAAGTAAGAAATAAATGTAACTTATTGATCGGAGTTACTAACTGGATGAAGCTCGATCTTTATCGGAGAACCTGATTGGAATGCAGCGACATTGGGTTTTGATGAAGAATGAGATTGAAGGCCTTCTGCTGCCTTAGGTGTTTCATTTCACGCTAGGACATAACCGAAATTAGAAATTTTGTTAAAAAGCACAAGTTGTCTAATATAACCCCAAAATGTAGAGTTTTGAAACTGAGTCCTAATCTGGTTTGTGAGATGAAAAGAGGTAGAGAGAAGAAGATTTAGTCCACCTAGGCATCCAAGTTGGCATATTTAGTCCACCTAGGCATCCCCTAAACAACTAGGTAACTACTCACTACCTATTACAAAAGAAGAAGAGAAGAAAATTATAAACCCAAATTTTCATGTGGAGTATGAATGGCAGTTGAACCCAAGCTTCTTCAACATTCTTTCTCTAATCTCCAATGGAAGATGAGCTCTAATTGAAAGAATCTAAGAATCTAATCTCTATAGTTGTGTAAATTTGTGATATTTACAAGTATGAATCTATATCTTATGTATAAACAATGAAGCAATGAAAGAACAGATGAAAAGGAAAAAACCAGATCTGAAAATGTTCCAGATAAATGCCAAACATAAATTCTAACTTATATAGACCCTAATAGGGTCATGGTCAGAACTAAATTTTTGCTGATTGTGACATGCTAAAAATCTGCATTATGGACTAGATCGGTCACGGTTAGTTTTAAATAACTGCTGACCGTGACATACTCCTTCGTTGTATTTTAGACTAAAGACTGGATACCTTACTGTCAGTACCAAATTCCTACTAACTATGAGGTACTTCTCTTCTTGGTTTTGGATTGAGGAAAGACTTTGTCATGGTGATCATAAAATCTCTACTAATCGTGACATGATGAAACGCTGCATTTTGAAAAAAAGCATTAGGTCACAGTCAGTACCAAATAACTGCTGACCGTGAGGTACATGAAAAATATGAAATTAAGCACATAAACCCATCATAAGCTCTCCAAAGTGTATGAAAGATAGAATTTACTGAATTTGGATAAAATTTATTGAAACTAAACAAAATGAAGCAAAAAATACTGAAAAAGACACTTAAAAATAGATTGAAAAAGACTAAAAACTATATACTGAATTGGAGTTATCAAAATATCTCACACTTAGACTTTGCTTGCCTTTAAGCAAATGAATCATCCACATTCTTAAAAATTCAAACTCTAACTCAAAATAAGAAAATTCAGACGAGCTAAAATAACATTTAGCAAAAGACATTCAAACAAAAAATTTAACCAAAAAGACTTAGACTAATCTATATCGATCAATTTTTTGTACGTGTGTGCTAGGCCAAAGCAATTTATCACTTTTCAAAACCAAAAACCACTAATGAATTCCAATGATTGATCAAAAAGAAAAGAATGCAAAAATTTTGTAAAATGGTTTTGCACTTGAAACTCAGGATAGCTATAAGCCTCTCCATTAATACCGAAACCACAAGGGTCATCTCTACTAAATTACTTGGGACAAAAATAGGATCGATAGGTCTTACATTAAGGTTATAATGTAAGGCTAAGGTATTGGCTCCAAAGAAAATATTAGGTTGACAAATTCAGATTAGCTACCCTACCTAAGAATCCCACCTAACTTTCTGAAAATCAACAAATCTGGTCCATAATTGCTCTTTTTGCTGACAAGGCTAAAAATTAATCTCAAAAGACATTAGCCAAATTTCAAAAATGCTTAGGAAGAATGAGCTATAATTTTTTGTCTTTTGAACTAACTCACCAGTTTACAACTTCCTCTCAAACGCTAGCTACTCCACACTTATTTCTTTGCTAAAAAACTAAACAAAAGGTTCTAAATTAAAACTTTTATTTCACTATATTCTTTTTTTTAAATGAACTATTAAGGGGTATTAACAACTTCTACCTCAATTTTCCAAATTAGTAATGCCTTGAGAATTACCAATTTTTCAAATCATACTATCCCAATTTTCAAAATTTCTATCACTTTGCAACACTCTGGAATGATAAAGCACAACACCAATCAATTTCTCATAATGCAAATCACTACCTAACCTAAAGTGGCCAAATCCAATAGAGGGAGGGCAAAAGGCATTTAAGCTAAATGGTTAGATAACAGAGTGTAATCAAGAAAAATTTCAAATAGTATGCTTTTAGCATACTGAATAAGCTCAATGGGGCTAGCAATGGTAAAAATAGCACAAGGTAGGATAAAAGTAATTTTAAAGTGACTGCCAAAAATAGGCTGCCTAAGTCATGTCTTAATTCTACTTAAGTTAAAAATTCGTTTTGAAGGGTGATGAGGAATGTTCTAGCTTATCCGAGAATTTCTTCACTCAACCGCTCTCACTCATTGGTTTTTCAACACTTTCACAAAAATAGCCTAACGTGCACAAAGAAATAGAAATTGAACAATATATGACTAAATGAGACTAATCGAAAGAAAATTCTCGCTAAAACATACTACTACTCTCTTGCTACCTTAGGCCCTCTAAACAATCAGTTCACAAGTCAAAGCTTAAAATGATTCAATCCAAAAATAACCAAGAACAAACTAGGCTAATTGCAAAAGATAACAACAACTCAATAGATAACAAGCAAAAAAATTCAAAGCTTAGGAATAAAAGACAAAACTACTAAAAGTGAAGATAAAAATATAAATTAAAGTAGTAAATATGTTAAACTAACGATAAACTACTTAAAGAAACTGAAATTTGAAATTTAAACTAAACAATTCAACTAAGTAATCTAAAAACAACAATCATTTAAAATGTAAACTAAAACAACTTTTAAAACTCCAAAACTAAAACAATAAGGTTTTTGGTTTAAAAACTTCGCAATATTTAGCACTTGCGACCATTCTTTATCTTTATAAAATCTGCACAAAAATATCTTTAGCAATAAATTAGCATCAATCTTCACAAAATCATCAAAGTCAGCAAAATTTTTATCTTCAATATTCACAAAAATAGCTCTTTAATCCAAAAATAACCGCTCCCCTACCCCACACTTTAAAAGCTTGCTGCATTTAGCAAGTTAATAAAAATAAATACAAAATTAGTGAGGTAAGGAACTCCCTGCTAACAACTTTCTTGTTGAGGTGGTTAGAAGTGTGCATCCAATTGTGATGCCACACTTTTTATAGCAATCATCATCTGGTGTTACTGTTTCTGGAATTCCTCATGCTTGGTAGCCAAAGCATCTGTCTTCTCAATCAATGCAATATATTGAGCAAGAGTCAAAGTTACTGCTCCTTGATCTGGTGCCTGAGGGAGCTTGGTCAAACTTTTTACCATCTTATCTAAATACTCCTCCCTATCAATTAGCTTGTAACCATGCTCTATAGTAGCATCATCAGTGACTACCCTCATGTTTTTAAGGAGCTTTTCATGCTCAATAGCCTTAGGTAACATCGAAACCCAACCACCTAAGTAGATTCTATTTACCTTTTTAAAAACCACTACATTTCTTGTAGCTAGTGCCACCATTGCACAACATCATTAATTGGGTATCCTTTAAGCATGGAAGCAAGGAATAGGGCTTCAGGGAGGTTGACTTACCCTGCTGATTTCACATGGTTCATTAGGGACATGGAAGAAAATCTGTGCAAGATTCTAAAAATGTGATCCCTTAAATGATGGAATTTGGTTATCCTTGATTTTTATTGAGCTTCTGAGAGTGGTTCTTTGATTTCCTCCTAAACCGTATTCTTGTCATAATTCGAAAAGGCATCTAAAGCATGAACAGATAAACCTAAAATATCTAGAAAGTGCACAAATGTCAACTTATAAGGCGTTCCCTCCAAAATAAAAGTATCCTGTCCTAGATCTTCCTCAGGATGGCTTCCTATAGTACATGTGACAGCCGACACAAAGTCTCTTGTGAGCTCAAGGTAGACCAGCTTTTGACAGGCAAAGAACTTTTCCCAACCGATATTGTCTATAAGCCCTTCCACTTCTTCCTTAATTTCCAATTGTTCTAAAAAATCTATGTCCAAATAGGCAGAGGGAAGATATTGGCATTTGGAGAGCAGGGTAAATCTCTCCTGTATTTCTGTTGGTACCTAAGTTGGCACTGCAGAAGTTTTGGTCTTTTTCTTTTTAGATGCTAATGGCAAGCTTGATGATGATCGCTAGCTCGATGATGGTGGTTGGCTGGAGGATAGTGGTATAACTATAGCATAGCTCGCATTGGTGCCATTATTGTTGATCTCAACAGAGTTAGGGAGAAAAGGAGGGCAAGAATAAGACAGTTGAGATTGCAAATGGAAATGCAACCAATATAAGAGAGAATGGGGAGAAAACACAAAGAAAATAGAGAGAAAAAGGAAAGAAAAGAAAAGAAAAATGAAGGAACTGAAAAGAAAATAAAAGGTCGACATAAAAATCTAACTTTTAAATCAAAGTTTTAAGGGTGTCATGGTCAGCATTGAAAAGATATTGACCTCAGATAAGTCTTCTTTGGCTATTAGACTAAAAAAGAAACACAATCACGGTCAACACTAAATCCTAATTACTATGAGGTAAAAATTTATTAGTCTAAAATGTAAAGGCCTTTTATTTCTCGATGAGTACAAAAAAACCTACTAATTGTGACCAACTGCTCTCAAGGTATAAACTTCACTTATGTCATGGTGAGCACCAAAAAGCTAATGATCGTGACCTATGACTCGCTCAGTTTAAGCATAAAAAATTTGACTATGTCCTGGTCAGCATATCAAACCTAAGCACCGTGACCCCTAAAAATTGTCAAGAAAATTTTTTACTTTGCAAAACAATTTTTGGCCACAACAACAAACTCAAAAACTACCTCAACAAGTAAATTATTAAAATAATGGCCTATGAACCAGAAATTTTGAACCACAATCCACACAAAAAACTATAACAAAAACCAAAAATAAAATTAAAGCTAATAAAAGTAAAGGTAAGAGTTAGTTCTGCATTTATCAAGTTTGTAGCTAGACTTTCAAGTACAGACAAAGCTCATGGAACATCAAAGGGCTTGTATCTCAATGCCCTGACACCAAACCTAACATTATCTTATGAAAGTATGTAGGAGGTGAGTGATTGAGTTTTCCCTTAGAATTCACATTATAATCCTTTAGCATTTTCCCTTCAGGCCATTTGGCCAATTTATCCTTGCTCTTGGAAACCAAATCTTTTTCTTTCTTGGGATGCATCAGCCATTTTCTAAGAGTGTCATCTAGTAAAACATCTTTATACTTGGCTTTCATTTCCCCAGAAAAATCTTAAACACAACAAATTGATTCCAAAAACTCGCATGATGGGTGTTCTGTCATGTTGGTCACCTTGAAAATCATTTTCTCATTATTAAAATGCAAATTTTTATTTTGTGAAGATTTAGTGCTAACCATTGCTGAATGTAATTTTTTTTTTGTGAAGGCTTATAAGGATTTTTTTTGCAGTTTTTGGGAAGAAGAAGATTAGGTTTCAAATGCTCGAAATCAGTGAAATATTTGAACCACAAACTCAGTGTTTTAGTTTATTTCTATTTTAAGTTTGGATATTTTATCAATTGTTTTAGTACATTTATGTTTTAGTAAAGTTATTGCATTTGAAGTTTTTCTTAGTTTTAATTTAAAGTACTTTATCTTAGTCAATTTCATTTTTTGCTTTTAGTTATCTTTTTATGATTTACTTTTAATAGTTTTATCCTGCTTTAATGTTTATTTACCTTTAAGTCAAAATTTTAAATAAGGTATCTATGTTGCTTAGTTGTTAATTGCCAATTATAATTAGTTTGAGTTTGCCCAGTTAATCTTGATGGAATCAATTTGAACTCTAAATTGTGAACTATTAGTTTAGAGAGCTTTAGGTAGCCAGAGAGCAATAGAATTGTTCAGTAAAAATTTTTCTCTTAATTTGATCTTAATTAGTTATATATCATCCAATTTCAAATTCAATGAGCACAATAGGCTAATTTTGTGAATATTGTAAGAAAAAAGAAAAACTAATGAGTGAGAGTAGTTGAGTGAAGGAATTCTGGAATAGCTAGAACCTTCCTCATCACCCTTTGAAACAAACATTTAACTCATGTAGAATTAGGATATGACCTAAGTAGCATTTCTTTGGCAGTCACCTTAAAATAACTTTTCATCTACCCTGTGATTCATGATTACCTTTGCTAGCCCCTTGAGCTGAATTGGTATGCTGAAAGCATACTACTTAAATGTTTCTTGATTACACTCATAAATTTAACCATATAACTTAAATGCCATTTATCTTTCTTGTTTTAGAATTAGCCACTCTAGGTCAGGTAGTATTATACATGTTGAGTAATAAAAATTGAGCTGTTTTTGATCAATCAAGAGTGTTAAATTTGTGAGAAATAGGGTTGTGAGAATTATGGTCTAATAATCCCTTGGCACTTATGGATTCTTGAGAGGCCCTTCATCAATAGGAGGATCATTCAAAACCCTGTTGCTATTCATCTCTTTATTAGCTCTCCTTCTTTGATGAAATGTTCTCTCGATTTCAAAGTCATATGGTGCTAGTTGTTTAAGTATCAATTTGCACATGCACTATGAGTACCTGAAAAGAATCTAAAAGAATAAAATTAGAAAAAGAAAACACATATAAATAAAAATCAAAACTTAAAACACACGTTGATCCTTGGCAATGGTGCCAAAAAGTTAATATGATCTCAACAAGTGTACTAAATCAACAAGTAATATAGGGTGCTCAATTTAAGACCCATGAATATTATACCTAAGGGATTGTAGATGCAAGCAATAAAAATCAAATGTATGCTAAAGAATTCTAAGATTTTTAATGTGATTATGCTGTCAAACTATAAAAATTGCAAAATTTGAACAAATAAAATAAAACTTGCAACAATTTACTCTGATTGAAGTAATTAAAAATATAACCAGATGAAAATCAATAATATAAAAAGAGTTTCTCAGGTTCACCTATCCTCTTTATACCTAATTGTAAGTTTAATTAATCTTAATTTACATAGATTGAATCGGGATAACCCTTTATACCCAAACATTCCATTCCAGAGCAAGCTATTCTAATAATAAAATATTCCATTCTGAAGCAAGTTTTATGATTAGCCTATGTGCGAGTAACATCCTAGGTTTGGTTTGATTTCCCATTCCTGAGCCAAACAACCCAAAAATCCATTCATTTTACTCCAAACTCTAGTTCTAAAACCACAAAACTTACAACTTATCAAGTCCAATTCCGAAGCAATCTCAAAATTACAACAATCATGGTAAAAAGAATAGAGGTATATACATTCATGGCATTCAACATTCAAATAATATACCCAATCTAAAAATGAAAAAAACCATCCATTCAAATAAGATAAATTAATCAAAACATCAAAAACCCATGAATTAATAATGAAAAACCAGTAAAATGAGTTATGCCTCTTTATATAAAATCAAATAAGTTTCAGATTCATATTGGGTGTTGGGGATTCAAAGATCCTCTAAACAACTAGGTAACTACTCACTACCCATTACAAAATAAGAAGAGAAAAGGAAAGAATAAACTCAAATTTCCATATGGAGGGTGAACACCGGCTAAACCCAAGCCTTTTCAACCTTCTTTCTCCAATCTTCAATGGAAGATGAGCTCCAATTGAAAAAAAAACTAAGAATCCAATCTCTATAATTTTGTAAATCTATGATTTTTGTAAGTATGAATCTATATTTTATGTATAAAAAATGAAGGAATGAAATAGTAGATGAAAATAAAAAAACCAGATTTAAAAATGTTCCAAATAAATGCCATACAAAATTTTTGACTTATATGGCCTCGAATAGGGTCATGGTTAGTACTAAATTCTTACTGACCATGACTTGCTAAAAATCTACATTTTGGACTAGATGGGTCACAATCAATACTAAATAATTGCTGAACGTGGTGTGCTCCTTCATTGCATTTTGGATTAAAGACTAGATACCTCAGGGTCAGTAACAAATTCTTGCTAAATATGAGGTACTTTACTTTTTTTGTTCTAGATTGAGGAAAGACTATGTCATGGTGATCTAAATAATCTTTGCTAACCGTGACATGATGAAACGCTGTGTTTTGATAAAAAGCACTAGGTCACGGTTAGTACCAAATAACTGTTGACCGTGAGGTACCTAAAAAATATAAAATTAAGCACAGAAACCCATCAAAAGCTCTCCAAAGTGCATGAAAGATAGAATTTACTGAATTTGGATATAATTTATTAAAACTAAAAAAAAGCAAAAGACACTTAAAAGTAGACTAAAAAAGACTAAAAACTAGATACTAAGTTGGAGTTATCAATTATTAAAAATCTACCCAAAATGAGAATGAAAACTATAAAAAGAATTATTTGGGGATTAAAAAAATATTAAATGATGGGAAAAATATTATAGGAACTATCAAGGAGATATATTGATCACAAATCCATCTACCAACTGGTATAAAAATAGTTACTAGAAGGATGTCTAGATGGATTCTTAAAAGGCAGCTTTTTAATGACTAAAACCACTTGACAGCTTTTTAAAAAATGACTATAAAAGGAATTATGGTGGAAGAAAAAGAAGGGAACAAGACTTAGTGGAATTGGACCCCCATTAAAGAAGATAAAAATGGACCAATAATGTAGGAATACAAACAAATGTATTTAGCCTCTAGGAAAACCCATATGGAAATAGAAAGAGGATACGAGTTAAATTTGAGAAGCAATCTTTTACTTGTATTCTCTTAATCCTGGAAATTGTAATCTTTTCTCTAAAAATAAAAAGTATGGAATTCTAAACCTTCATTTATTCTTTTTGAGTAACCAAATTTAGCATCAAGTGCTTCAAGAAATATAGGAAGCTAGTAGTGATAATTAAAGAAAGTTAGTCCACTGAAAATCCTTACAAAATTTTTCTATTTAAGAACCTACATGATCAATTTACTACTTTTAGCTGGAATATTTTCAATAGTGCCTTTCATTTTACCAAGCTCGTATCCAGGAATCAAGGGTATATGGTATTGAAGAGGAAAACACCTAGATCAACCCAAAATGTCTTTGTTTAGGATGAATAGTAATAAAAAATCATTGATTACTAGACCTATCAGTAGGAAATAAAGCGTGTTGGACCCTTAATAGAAAAATCTACAAAGTATATCTAAAAACCTGATCTCTGTAATTAATTATGACTTTAGTTTTCAATTTTATTTCTTGAAAGGATGATGTGCTAAAGAAAGGTGAAAAGAAAGAATGCTTATAAAAAAAGAAATATTTAAATTTTAGGTTAAAAAATGTTTTAAAATCTAAGAAAAGTAAAAATGTTTTTAGGTTTCTAATACTCTAAATCTTTATTATGGATAATATTAAGAATTTTATGAAGAGAATCGATTATATAATAAATCAACTAAAAATAGCAAAATAAATGTATAAAGTAGAATTAAATAAATTAGAAAATGAAGTAATTTTAATAAAAGAAATTGAATTATTACATATTATAGGAGGATATGAACAAAAAGAAAATTTAAAATATATAATAAATTGCAATAAAAAATGGATAAATGAATTATTAGATATAAAGAAAAAAATACCATTAGGATAAAAATAGTACAAGCCAACATATAAATTTTTCTTAAAGGTATATAGGCTAAAACAATTTGATCTGTGGATTACTGGTCCAAAGCGTAACTTGGTTACCATGATTGATTATTTCCATGTAACTTTAATTTTATAAGATCTAAAAATTTTCACATAACATTGGTATCAGAGCTAAGGAGCATTTATTGCTAAATAAAATACAAAGATGAGTGAAAACTGGATAATAAATGATTTAGAGATTAATTGGGAATTAATTATTTATAATAATGAAGTTATTATATTACTATATGAAATATATTTAAAAGAAATAGAAACACTATCAGATTTAGAAAAAAGGCAATATAAGTATTTAATATAAATATAAGGGTTAATTACAAATTAAGACCCAGACTGTTGGGTGTTTTTTAATATCAAAACTAACATTTAAAACCTTACAATATCAGTCCCCAACTTTGACTCTTTTATCAATTAAGGGACTTTATCAGAATAGCGACGGAATAGTGACAGAGTCCCTCAATTAAAAGAGAAGATGAAGTTAGGGATTGACATGGTATTGTTTCAACCATTAGTTTAGATATTAAAAAATATCCTATAGTCTGGGCCTTAATTTGTTATTAACCCTAAATATAATGTTAAGTTTAATATTAAGAGAAACTTTTGAATAATATTTAAGGCATGTTTAGAAATAATCGAAAAATAAAATATTATAGAGATAAAATGAGAGATATGGAAAACAAGTGTATGTTTAAAGAGCTAAATAATTTAGAAAAAGAATATAGGACACCTAGGTTACAAGAAATAGGAGTAGAATTAATAATAAAAAAAGATAATTTAGAAAAAGATAAATATAGCTAGTAAAAAGTTAAATGAGAGTTAAATGAATCAAGAACAAGAAATAGTTAAAGAAAAAATAGATGGAGAATTAAGGGAAAAAATATATAGAACATTTAAAAAATAAAATTCATTATTTAATATTCGTTAATGTGAATAAAAATACTATAAAATTATTAGAAAATGATCTTAAATACAATAAAGAAGAGCTATAAAAAATATTATATGTTAGTGATAATTTAGTACAAAATTTTTAATGAGTATAATAGAAAAATTTAGAAAATATTTAAGTCTATTAGAATTAAGTAGTAAATAAAATATTAAAGAAATAATAAGAGAAATAAATGGACAATTAAGAGCTCTATATGAAAATAAATTAATAAATGGAACTCAAGAAACCTTAGGAAAAATGCAGAGAAAGACAATCACTACTAAAAAAATGCAAAATAGCGATGAAAAAATTCATCGCTAACTAATGCTTTTTCGTCGCTAAATCAGTTTAGCGACAACTTAGCGACGACCTTCGTTTTGAAACAAAAGCCATTGTAGCAGAATTTAGCTACAACAAGAAGTCATTGCCAAATTTTAGCGAGAACTAAGCATTGTCGCTAAATATTTGTCGCTATTTTATTACGACAATGTTCTAACTAAATTTTGTGACAACAATATATTCGTCGCCAAATTACTACGACAATGTTCACGGTAAATTTTGCGACGACAGTATATTTGTCGCCAAATTGCTAAGCGACGACAGTATTTTCGTAGCAATATTGCTACGACATTGTTCACGCTAAATTTTGCGACGACAGTATTTTCGTAGCAATATTGCTACGACATTGTTCACGCTAAATTTTGCGAAGACAATATTTTCGTAGCAATATTGCTACGATATTGTTCACGCAAAATTTTGCTTCGACAATGTTTTCATCGCAATATTGCTACGACATTGTTCATGCTAAATAACTAATGTTCAGACATGTTAATCACTCATTAAATTAAAATTAATATTTAATTTATTAAATTAATATAAAGATTTAATAATTTAAACAATAAACTACAAATGACAAATTTATATTTATAGACTACTCACCATTTAATATAATAATATATATATTCATGAAAATTTTGTTTACAAATGGATATCATTGTTAATTGTATATCTAAAATAATACATGCATATATAGCAATAACAAATGTTGTCCCAAAATATCCTACTATATACTTATAACTATAATGTGAATAGATGCATTTGCTCCTACTTAAAAAATTATTGTTGCATCTCCATCTACTGTTGAATCTGCCCGACCCACTGATCTATCTCTTGTTCAAACTCAACACAAATCTATGTAATATGTTGCAAGTCAATAATAGTCGAAGAATATGTATTTTACATTCTAACTTCTAACTTCTAACTTCAATTGATGAAAAGAGAGAAATTTTTCATATAGAGATATATCCTTTCTAAATATAAAAGAATTCATGCCTTTGTCAAAAAGACTTCAACAGGGAAATTCTATTTACAAGATCTAATTATAATAACAAAGTGCATATTCCAGAAGCATATTCATGCCTTGGTAAAAAAACATTCAATAGGGAATACTTTCTGGTTTAATAAAGATAAATCAGGATAAATTTTATGGAACTTGAAATGCCAGACATACAAACCTTCAATATCAAATCTTTTTTCTTCTAGTGCAAATAAAAATGATAAAATAATGTCATCATACATCCAGTAATGCACATTATATAGCAGAACATGCTAATAGATGGATATAAAAAAAATTAAAACCAGGATTTTTTGGAAAAATAAAATTTATTGGAGTGATAAATAGTTAATGAATCAAGAATTTATTTCTAAAAGTTGTATCACGGGTTCTATGTAAATTATGGAGACAACCCTATTTTTTGTTATATTTTCATGCTAAATGAAAATAGAAAATGAATTTAATTGATTAGAATTAATCTTATCACATTGATTAAAATCAAACTAAAATCATCATAGAAAAAAAAATCATTCTAATTACAACATAGTTTTTCAAACTGAATGTGAATAAAGCATCATCAAGAATGGCTCACCATCAGTCTTTCCAAATAATAAGTCAAGTTGTACATTATATCTTTGGCAGAAGTCCTCGGCAGCCTAGCATTAAAAGAGAAACCATTGGTATTGAATATGACAACACAGGAAAAAAATAGAAACATGCAAAACTAAATTTAATTTCTAAAAAAAAATTACCTAACTTAATTTAGAATATAAACGTGCATAATGGTGACATGACAATATAATATAATTAGTTTCTTAGTGGAATTAACAACATGATAGGACAGTCTAAACAAAACAATAATATGAGGTGTAAAATTTAGCACAAGTATTATATATATAATTAATTAATTGATCATTCAACCTAAATATTTTTTTTATTATGCATTTATGTATTGTCCTGTTACGATATTGAATTTCTAAATGCATTAGATTGATTATTTTCATAAAGACAAATACTTAATGAAATGAAGAAACATGAGACACCAACCTGTTCCCATAACATAATTGCATCACAAACATCATAGTGGTACTCCAGGGGCTGGAAATCAGACAAAATTTGAATTTCTTCTTTATGAAGATCTGAGTTGCAATCACCTACAAATATATGGGAAAGTCTAAAGTGAAATCCTAGGGTTTAAAGGCATCAAAAAGTGAAATGAAAATGGAAAAGAAAGAAAGAAAAACTATGAGAAAAACTAAAATTTAACATTGCAAACCAGCCGAGCAATAGACAAAATCATTCAACTTCTCACAGAAAAGATAAAAATTAAAACATACGCACTGAAAGACATGAGGTTAGCATATATAATGGACATTATGCACTATAAGTTTTATTTGAGAATATTTACCAGTATAACTTTAAAATATTAAAATGACCTATATCAATACGAGCAGGAAAAAGAATCCAATACAAATCAAATGCTTTAGTCCTACAAATTTTTGACTTGATGTTATATTACTATATGACCTCAGTTTTAATTTATGTGTAGGACATTGCATCCTGGTTTTCAAGACTCCTTATGAAACGTATTTCCATCAAGCATGCAAGCTGAGCCTAAAGAATGAAAATAAATTTGAATAATAAGGAGAACTTTAATGCTTATTAATTTGTATTTTAAAATTAAAGGTAAAAAAGGACAACTTGTGAATAACTCATCTCCTCTATTATTTCCTCTAGTAGCAAAGTTAGCCTAATTGTCCTGCAGATCAGAAAGAGCTTAATTCAATTAAATAACCAACTAAGGAAAACCCTCAACCACTCATCAACAGCCATAAGATGAACTAAATAATAGTGTTATATAGAATGCCCAAGCCATCTTGCAACAAGCGCATTATATTGCAGGATATGCATGTATGGATATAAAAACTATTAAAAAAGTGCACTGTATAATTATTAGTTATTGCCAGATTCAGCAAGTTAGTCTTTCAACAAAAATAAATTAAGAATTTGTACTAGGTGATGAATTTTCTCATTTCATACTAATGCCTTTACTGTGATGAGCCACGATTAAACCGAGTCAAGCCAGGCATGAACATGCTAGTCTACAAACCATATCCATAGAATTTTTGCAAATAATATGATGAGCCAGGATCAAATTGAGCCAATTGAGTCATGGGGAAGCTGCTAGTCCACACCCAAAACCTATAGACATTTATGCAGAGAGATCTAAAAGCAAGTGTGATTTTTGACAAGTCATTATGTAGTCAAAACATAACTTAATAACTAAGAGAAGGTGAAAAAAATAATAATTTGGCTATAGTATAACACAGTAAAAATATGAGAAATCTAAATGAGAATAAATTTCCTTGTTAAATACTTGTTGCCAGTCTGCCAAATCTGCAGTTTTGCACCTTCTTTTGTTTGACTCATATATAAGTCATTTTTCCTTTTTAGCAGCATCTAATTTATAAGATTTTTGAGTCCCAAAGGCAATCTTCCACTAGCAGGGAAGCAAGCATGGATCCCTGGGTGGGACTATAAATCTCCATACTGACATCTATCATGTCTAAAAACCCTTAGTCCCTGGAATGAGTTAAAAATCAGATGTGTAATTTTGCTGATAGGGTATAAGGTTGATGGAAAAACTGATGAAGGTCCTGCACGAGATTACCTCCTGTATGCATTTTATCTCCTTTGCACTCCATGGAGAGGTTTTAATTTTTAAAATCTCAAAGACTTAAAGAAGACATAAATAATTGAATAAAAATAAAATAAATACCAGTTGCTGCAAAGACTACAATCAAATGAATATCATTGATCAAAATGAAATGAAGTTAAAAAAGAAAGAAAAAGAGAGATGTCAAACCATTGAATTAACCATCTTAATTAGTTCATATATATGTACAAAACGCACCTGATCGTTACATCGCCTTCACCTACATCTTGAACTTTCAGTTGCCTCATATTACCTAGTGAATACTCTATATCCATCCTTGACTGGTACCCTGAATAACTGCCAAAAATAAATAAATAAATAAATAAATAAATCGTTGAGAAATTGAACATGAAATTAAACAGATCTTATAAGTAATACCTTGTAATGTTCATGAATCCGTAGCTGCCAATCAGTCTTCCTACCTCAAAGGAGTCAGGGCTAGTGATAAGACTGGCTCTACAGAGTTGGGAAGAGCGAGATCGAGTAGTAGAGTTGAATAAAGTGGGGATGTTTGAGGGCATGGAAGAAACTGATTCAATTTTAAAAGGTTGAGCGATTTCAAGAACGAGACATTGGAATGGAACAAAATCTTGAGCGATTTCCTAGCAGCCTGTAACAAATTATTTAACACGTTAATATAAAAAACTTAAGCTGAAACAGAGTAAAAACTGTTCTAAAACCCTAGATTTAGAAAGAGAAGGAGAAAAATAGTGAACAACCTTTTGAAATTGAGGCGTTTGGGCGGAGGGAGTTTTGCTTGAGAAGACAACAAATGACCTAATGGGTTTTGTGAAACTGAAAAAGAATTTTTATTTTATCTTAGCGCCACTTTATCCCACTCAAAATTTTGAGGAAATTGGCTACAACCAACTGTTGCAAAATTGACTATAATATATTTTGAATTGGGAATATCTATAATTAATTTAAGTAAAAGCAATTTAATTTATCTAATTTTTACTAATAAAAAATAGAATAATTAAAATTTTTAAAATAAATAGTTTAACTAAATATAAATAAAATATAAATATTAAAAATAAAAAATAAAGGCATTTTTAATCTAAAATAAATTTTGTAGGGGTTAATTATTTTAGTACTCAATAAACAAAAATGTTATAGGACAATTTGATTTTTTTGGAAATAATGAAAAATATGTTAATAATGAGTAAATTTTGATAAATTTACGATTTTATCCATTTAATAATAATCAATTTAAATTATAATTCAATTTCATTGCTATTCTGCATTTTTTTGTAGTGTTAGCTACAACAATGTTGTCGCCAATTAGCTACAACGGTGTTGTCGCTAATTAGCTACAATAATATTGTCGCCAATTGAACCATAGAAAGAGAATAGTGTATTTTGCCTAATTTGCGACAACATTGTTGTCGCCAATTAGCTACAATGACGTTGTCGCTAACTAGCTACAATAATATTATCGCCAATTAGCTAACTAGCTACAATAATAATGTTGTCGCCAATTGAGCCACAGAGAGGGAATAGTGTATTTTGCCTAATTTGCGACAGCATTGTTGTCGCCAATTAGCTATAACGGTGTTGTCGCTAATTAGCTACAACAATGTTGTCGCCAATTGAGCCATAGGAAGGGAATAGTATATTTTGCCTAATTTGCGACAATATTATTGTCGCTAATTAGCTACAACGATGTTGTCGCTAATTAGCTACAACAATGTTGTCGCTAAATTTGCTTTTTATCAACGTAATTGTTTGCGCCAAAATTTTGGCGCCTGATATTAGCAACAATAAGAATTTATTATAGCTAATTTGTCGTAATATTTATTTTCCCACCAAATCTTTCAATATTTGCAACGAAAATCATTTTTTGTCGCAAAGTTGTCGCTATATTGTGCATTTAGCAATGAATTTTATTGTTGTCGCAAATTTTCGTCGCTATTCTGCATTTTTTTTGGTAGTGAATTTTAATGAAACATATAAGATCTACATTAATAAAAATAAAAAATAAATTTAATAGTTCAAAATGGGCATAATTGAAAGAAAGGAAAACTTTAGGTACTTAAAAGGACACCTAAAATCTTAAAAAGTCAAAATAAGGGTAAATTTCACCTAAAAACCATAATTCAAGGCCTTAAATTTAAAAAACTAAAGTTTAAGGGCATTTCTACACCATTTCAAAAAGTATAAGGGCAAAAATTGTAATGACTATACTAGATAATCCTGATTACTGTTACTAATTACATTCATTAATTCCATTAATGATATGACTTATCTATTTATGATGCATATATGAGCATACATACATTCATTCTATGCATAACATGCATGATCATAGACTTATACTTTCGCGTGCTGATGAGTATTCCTTACATAACTTTATAATTACATGCCTTTCTATAAACAAACACATTAGATGTAGCCAAAAGAGATACAAAAACCAATCTCATACATTTTTAAGCTACTTCTAATCTGGTGTTGTCTTTGGAGATTGTTGGCTTTGTCCCTGAACAAAAGTTCTACCCTACGAATCTACACGGATGAACACCCATGCTAAGCTATAAAGCTTAGTGGGGAACAACTAATAACATGCTGATAACCACCCGTAGTAGTTATTACTAAACATTCATTACAATAAATATCATGCATTTAACTATAAATATAGCATTATTCATTAATCAGAACAGTAACAAGATTTTAAACTGTGTATGCATATCATTATTTGCATTAATGGCCTGTGTAAATTCCTGTGGGTGTGGATAATGGGTGCAATGGATTATCGGAGGTATCAAAACAGAAGGATACCCGTAGGTATCTAAATAAAAGTCTCACGTAGAGACAAACAAAAGACTCGTATGAGTCAAATAGAAGCAGCTGCGATAAAACCCTATAGGCATGCCTATCTATCCACAACCAAATCTCTAAGTACAGGCCTAACATATCATATTTCATATATTGTAAAATTTCATCACAATTATTCTATATAGCATTAACAAATGCTAATCCTTATAATAATATGCATTTTTCCTTTTTCATAGCGTACTTAATAATCATATACTGTAATTTCTTTAAAATAAACTCATGTATGTTTCTATTTGAGTAATAGAAACTCACCTTTTAATCAATAAGCAACCTTGCATTTATAGAGAACACATTTTGCTACCTGACTGTAATTTAGGATGATTTATAAGCTTAGGAAGGGCTTAGACAAGTCTGTACCTTAAAGGAATCCAAGAAAATACAGTTTTCAAAGTACAGGGGAGGGTCACGGTTACTAACAATTCCTAGTAACCATGAGACCCAACTTGCATTAAGGGTCACGATTACTGCAAATTTCCTAGTAACCGTGAGCCATATTGCTCTAGGTCTCTGGACTAAAACAAACTACCTCACGGTTACCAACATACTTGTAGTAACCGTGAAGTAGGGTGATGAACTCAGGTCACGGTTACTAAGAATTTATTGGTAACCGTGAGATAGTTCGGGTTTTGTTTCTGGACCAAAAGCTCATTACCTCACGGTTACTAAGCTCAGGGTAGTAACCGTGAAGTAATGCTACGAGATTGGGTCACGATTACTATGAAACTTTAGTAACCATGGTCCAGTAAATACTTTTGGTCTGAACTGAAGATTTAGGCACCTCACGGTTACTATGAAATTCATGGTAACCGTGAGCCCTAAACTGCCTCGAGACTGATTTCCAGTCTCGACTTCTATACCATTTTTTAACCTGTAAAACGATAGTTTTAGCTAAAATGGCCTTCAACAAAGTTGTAGGCCTAAGTTTCTAGTTTTCAAAACACTAAAAATCATTCCAATAGGACCGGTAAAACTCCAGTTATTCAAGAAAAACCACAGACTGTTCATGAAGGCAAAAGTCACAACCACAATCAAGTTTCAATACCGATTTTCATTATTATGCAGTGAAAATCAGATTTTGGTCTCTTCTAAAAAAATCAAAGCATGCAAGTCTAGTTTCTATAGCAACTAGAATTTCATCATTTGAACAACTATAGCTTAAAATATGAGCAAAAGTGTACAGACTAGTCAAATGATTTTTAAAACAGATTTTCATATTGTCAACCCAAAACTCACATGCTTTTAATTCTAAACCCTTCTAAGCTTCAAATCATCCATAAAACACATGAGAGAGGCACTCAAGATCTCTCTCATGACAAGTCAATGTATATATATATATATAAACACATACAAAATCCTAAGTTCCCATACCTTACTAAGCTCCAAGTCTTCTTCAACCTTGGAGAGCCTCTTTCCCTTTCTTTTTGCTTGATTCTCCTTCTAACAAAACATAAGACACTTCTATGAAAACCCATCTAGCTATACCATGAAACATACATATCAAAGGAGAAACAAGTTACCTTAATCCCAAAATCCAAGTAAATCTTTATTCCTTTATATCAAAATTCCAAGAAATCTAGAGAGAGAGAGGATGAGAGAGAGTTTAGGGTTTAGGAGATAGAGAAGATGAAGATGGAGAGTGAAGACCATGAGTTGGCCGGCCCTCCTTCACCAAAATATCTACCTCCCCTTAGATTTCAATTGGTCCAAATGTCATGTTTAAGCCAAATTTGCCATTTAGTCCCTCAACTTTCCTTTATTTCAAATAATACCCCACATCTAACTCTTTTACTTTTCAATTGGGTTCTTCTACATGCATTTATACTTAATTAAACATAGACACTAATAATTAATTAGTGATAATTCTTCTAGGATATACTGAGGGGCATTACAAAAATACACTTTATCCCTTATGAAAACTTAAAAATTGGATTAATCTGAGGCCCTAGCTCAAGAAGCACATGTACTTTTAGTTGACCAACATACTCATACTGGATACATATACGGTATTTATAGCCACTGTATAAACATAAATAAATATCTGAAGCATATTTTTATTTTTTTCTCTCAATTTTAGGTACTTATGCTTGATACGTACCAATAAATGTGACTCGGGTATGAATTTATATTTTTGTATGTTTTAATATATATAGTGATAGTTTGTTACGTTATTTTGAATTAGGGTTAATTACAAAAAAAAGGATCTCAACTATAAGATACTTTTCAATGTGACACTCTATTTTTAAAATCTTACAATGTCAACCCCTAATTTAGAGTTTCCTTTCAATTAAGAGATTTTGTCAATAATTTCGTTAAATGCTAATGAAACTTGCTGACTCAGCTAAATAAATGGATCCCACATGCCAATTAAGCTGCCATATCATTTTCTTCTTTCCCAATAAATTAGCGATGGCAATTTTCGTCGCTAAAAATATTTGATTTATTATTATTATTATTATTATTATTATTATTATTATTATTATTATTATTATTATTATTATTATTATTATTATACAGAGAGCTAAAAAGGCTTAGGGAGGAAGAAAAGTTAATTTCTCTGTTTCTCTCTCTCTAAGAACTTGCTATAGCAATCTTTTGATGCATACAAAACACAATGAATTTCATTAGATTTTTTTGAAAAACAAGAATCACCAATTGGAGTGGAGATCTAGAATACAAGAATTTCAAAGTTAGAATATCTCCTGAGGGTAATATTTTAAGCTCATTTGTATTTTTTCTCTTTAGAATGGTTCTATGCATGATTATGTGATTATTTGTTGCAAACAAACATGTTCTAAATGCTATGTTTATGTGATTGGCATGCTTAGAATTCGTTGGGACACAAGATCTAGATAAAAGAATATGTAAAGGCATGATTAATTGATATATTTTTCCATTGTTGTATTATCTTAAGCTTTTATTTCATCCTTCTAATTCTTTAAATTTGTGATTTTAATGTGTTTTATGAATGATTTAATGTTATAGTATTGTATTGAAATGATTTAAAACTTAATAATTGCATGTTTAGGGTTAAAATACACTTTGTACGATCTTTACATATTTTTGCCTTTGAATTTCTACATCATATTCTGTTCAGAGGTGACAGACGGAAAAGCAACTCGACGAATGCCCATCTTTCATGAAATAGATAAAACTTGGATCAATGTCCAATTTCTAATCCCAAAGCCAAGCAAGAAAATAAAATTAAGATTTTTGTAAAATATATATAAGAGAACCAATGTTCCCAATCTAAATAAATACCTTGTGATGTGTGTGATTTAGTGCATGTTGTCTTAGTGTTTTATGTTTGAATTTGAGAGAAAATATTTAGTTTTAGCTATTTTATGTGTGAAATGTGGTATCTTTTATGTTCTTGTTTGATTTGTGTGTGTGTAGGAGTAAAGTAATAGAAACAACGGAGAAAAGAGTAATAAATTAAGCAAAGAAGAGATGTCTTATCGCGGGTGCGGTGGTGGTCGTGAGTGTGACAAAGCAAGGTAGCAGAAGTGGAAGTCAAAGCAGAAGAAAAGTCTAAACTTGAGGAAGCGTGTCCTATTACAAGCGTGACATCCTTCGTGGGCACGACAGTAAGAGGATTTTGGGCAATTATTTTCAAAAGGCATTTGAAGTTGTATGACTCTCCACCAACGTGTGTATACCTCTAGAGGGGAACTTCAAAGGACACATTTCTTGGAATATTATATAAATGCAAGGGTGGTTTGAAGATGGATATACAAGTTTTTAGAGAACAATTATAGTTTTTCTTTCGCTGTACAAAGTTAGAACAATTAACTTGATCTTTTGAGAAGAAGAAGAATAATTTTTTAGAGATTGAAAAAGGTTGAGAGATTTCTTTTTACTATCTCTCATCTATTACTTATTCTTTGTACTTATGTGAACGATATTTTAGAAACTTGAACATTGATGTTTTACATCTTTTCTATTCTTAGTAATATATATAGTCTTTTATTGCAGAATTTTCTATTAGTATTTTATGTATGATCATTGTAAGTAAGAATATAGTTAAAAGATATATTATTCCTTATAGCTATTGGAAGTTCATTATCAAAATATTGCTTAAGAGATTGGAATGTTAGGATAATTGCTATAAGTTGGTGTTTAATCTTAAAATATGTTTTTATAATTAACTAATTCATTAATGAGAGTTAAGGATTAGAATTATATATGCATGTTTTAGGTAATCTATTTCATGTCGAGAGAGTGAATTAAAACTTTAATCTAACTTGACTTACATTATAAATATTGCATTTCAATCAAGAGAATAATATCAAGTTTCATATTAATCAACTCACATCATTAATCTAAATAGTCTTCTTTGATTATAATTTAAATTAGGTCTAACTAATATTTTAGTATTAGTATAGCATTAGTAGTTTAATTTACAGTCTAACTATTAAACATAGTAAACAAGATTGAGATTGAGACGTAGTGAGTAATAACCAATCTAGTCCTCGTGGGAATGATATCTTAAGTACTAATTGGTAAACCGTGTGCTTGCAGATTTAGCACAACAAATTTTTGGAACCGTTGCCAAGGAAATGATTGATGTTTATTGCCATTACAATTCTTGATTGGAGATTTTGGATTATGATATTTATGATAGGTGTGAATTATACCATATTTTTATGTGTTTAATTTAGTTAATTTAGTATTAATTTAGTTAATTTTAGTTTTAATTACTTAATTTGTGTGTTTTTAGGTTTAATTGTTAGTTTTGGTGTTTTTCAAGGATAAATTAAAGAGAAAAAAGGTTAAATTGAAGAAAGGAGAAGTTAAGGGGCAAAGTTGTAATTTTGGAAAAGTGGGTAAATTAGATCGTGAAGAGTAGCAAGGGATAACTTGGTTGAGTGATTTTATCCCTCTCTCAAGTGCCTTGACACTCTCCTAAGTGTTTTGGTCACTTACCCAAAGCTAACACACACTCCAGCAAGGAGCAATTCTGCATAGCAAGTGAAGTACTCTCTTGAGCATTTAATCACTCAATCGAGTGATCAAAGCCACTCTCCTGAGTGTGTGATGTGTTTTATCGATAAAAGACTTCCTATTTCATTAAAACTCAATTTCTCTCTCATTTAGGAAGTAAAAAGGCATAAAACTTCTTCTTTGAAGGCTATATAAGCATACTTAAGGCACCATACTTGGGGGCTTGGAATGAATTACAAATTTTATTTTTAGTTTTGCCCTATTTTAGTTTTTTGTACGATAGTTTTTAGCTTAATTTTTCTCGCTTTATTAGTTTGCAATTTTCTTAAAGATTCATTCAATCTTTTTACTGTTGTTCTAACAAATCATCAAGAGCAAGTTTGAAGCTTCATAACTATTGTGTTTCTTTATTTTAGTTTTTCTTTCATTTTAATCATGTTTAGTAAGTAGTTTTCCTTACCTTTGCTAAAGGATACTTGAATTCTCATACTTTTATTGTAATGACTTAGTTTGTGCTTTAATTCAATGCAAGTTTGATTATTTCTTAGTTTTGAGCAACTTTTTATCTTTGATTGTTATTAGATTGATTGTTATCATATTTGATAAATGGTTGATGATTGATTTCAATTATGATCTATGATATGCATGTTCTTGGATTAATTCATTGGTATTTGTGTATGGTTATATTCTAAAATAGAGATAATTGTATGTTAGTAAAAGTGGATTAAGACTAAGAAAAGTTGAACTAAGAATAGACAGAAGTTAAGTTTGCTTGAAAAAGTGTTTAATAGATGTATAGGAGTTTAAAACTAGATTTTTATGCTAAGTATTATATTATTTGTAAAAAGAGGATTTAATACTTAGAATGATATTCTGAATAAGATATCTAAACTTATTTAACTGGTTTTTCCATAATCACTTGTGTTACTTTTGATTTGAGTCATTACAATGGAAGTTGAGGTGGATAGTCCCTTTAGCAGAAGTGTTTTAGTTATTGCACTATGTTTAATTTATGCTAATCTAGTTTTTGTTTTTGTTTTGCTTTATTGTCTATTTAGTTTATTTTTTCCTTTAATTCAAAAACTTGGGAAACAATCTCAAATTTAATTTAATTCAAACATAGATATTTTGCTTAACAATCCATGTTCTCTTGGGTATGATATTTAGGATTTTAATCTTATTTTTCTATATTTCTAGTCGATCTAGTACACTTGCTAAACATCGATCAATTTACTTAGTGTTTGTTTGTTTGTTTTGTTTTACAAATTCGATAGTTTGAGTTTATGCTTAGGACAATGAGTTCTTAAGAAGAACTTGAACAATTGAATCTGGAGATAGAAAGATTTCTTTTAGGAAATTGAAAACTAAAGAGAAAGAAGAATAAAAGAAAGAACGTGGCAGGAGAGAGTCCACCAAGATTAATGGATTTCGCTATGCCTGCATTGAGTTGTGCTCAACAAAGGGCAGTCCGACCAATGATAAATGCTAATCAGTTTGAAATTAAGCCTTCTCTATTACAAATGGTGTAAAATAGTATCCAATTTTATGGATTGCCAAATAAGGATCCAAACGCTCATTTTAGCAAATTTTCTAGAGATATGTGATCCTTTTAAAGTAAATGGAGTATCGGTGGATGCGATCAAGCTTAGGCTTTTTCCTTCCACATTGAAAGATAAGGCAAAAGCTTAGTTAAATTTCCTTGTAAGAGGTTCTATAACCACTTGGGATTAATTGGCATAAGCTTTTCTATCTAAGTATTTTCCTTTAGCGAAGACTGCAAAAATAATTAAAGACATTACTACATTTGGGAAAAATGACAATTAATCTTTATATGAAAGATTTAAGGAATTACAATGGAGTTGTCCACATTAAAATCTTCCAAGGGAGTTGCTTATGCAGACCTTTTACATTGGTGTGAACCGTACAACTAAAGGAACTATTAATGTTGCTGGTGGTAGATCTCTTATGTGGAAGACTACAAATGCTGTGTTTGAATTGCTAAAGAAGATGTCCATAAATAATTGCATGTGGTTGACGAAGAGAGCAAATGTATCACCTTTCTTCCCTTTTTAAAGGAGTTCATTCTATTGACTTAGTTGTTGCCTTGCGAGTACAAGTTGCAACATTGACTCATAAGATTGATAGTCTAAGCATAGGAGGAACCCCACCAAATGCTTGTACAATTTGTGGTCAACAAGGGCATGCTAGTGAAGGATGTGGTTTAGGTATGAGTAGTATGGAGGAGCAAGTAAGCTTTATTAAAATACAAGGGCATGGTAACCCTTATTCGAACACTTACAACCCTAACCGGTGAAACCATCCCAATTTTTCATGGGGTAACAATTAGAATAGAGGACTGATAGGATTTTAGCCACCATAAGACAGATTTAGAGCTTTAAAAGTTAAAATGGATAGATTTTTAGAGGGGATAAATTTGGAGCTTAATTCTCAAAATGAGAATAACAAAAGGCTTGAGGCAAAGTTTGATCAGATAGCAAAGAATCAAGCCTCTTCCATCTATAATTTAGAGGTTTAATTAGGACAACTTACCAATACACTACCTTCGAGACTTCAAGGATGTCTTTCAAGCAATACAGAGAACAATCCAATAGAGCAAATGAAGGCCATCACATTGAGGTCGGGTAAAAAGTATGTTAATAATTTTGTTTCAACTAATGGAAGTAAAGTTTTGTAGGAAAATGGAGTTTAAAATAGAAGATACTTCTGTTGTGAGTGCGACCCCACCCGTTAGTGCAACAGTGGGAAATTCGAACAAATTTATTGGCGTGACTCCTATCGTGAGGGTGACAGACAAGGCTTTCAAGGGCAAAATGTATCAATCTCGTCCACCATTTTCATAGCAATTGAAGAAAAAGGACACGAATAAGCAATTTTTAAATTTTCTTGATAAATTGAAAAATTTGCATATTAGTTTATCTTTTGTTTAGGCAATTACTCAAATTCCTAATTATGCTAAGTTTTTGAAAAAATTAATTTCTAAAAAATAGTTGGGAGGACATATCTACTGTGGCATTAACTAAAGATTGTAGTTCAATAATTACAAATAATCTACTAACTAAGTTAAAAGGCCCTGGTAGTTTTATGATTCCATGTAAATTAGGGAATATGGAGTTTCGTAGGTGTCTATGTGATTTAGGGGCTAGTACCAACCTTATGCCATTTTCTATATTTAAGAAATTAGGATTGGAATATGTTAAATCTACATTTATGGTTTTACAATTGGCTGATCAATCTCTTAAGAAACCTTATGGCATAATAGAGGATGTGCTTATAAAAGTGGATAAATTTATATTGCATGCAGATTTTGTGATTCTTGACTTTGCTTATGATGCTAATTGTCTTTTGGTTTTAGGTAGAACTTTTATGAATATTGGTAAGGCATTAGTTGATATTTTTGAAAAGGAAGCTAATTTTAAGAGTAGAGGATGATAGTTTGGAGTATTATATGGATAAAGCACTTAAATACCCTATGGATGAAAATATATACATGAAAGTTGACCTTATTGATGAGTGTGTTTTGGAAGTTTTAGACAATAGAGCTTAAGAAGACGAAAGCATTAGAGAGGAAGCTCAAGAAGAGGTGGAGCAAGATGATCATAGGCCTGAGCTTTTGCATAGAAGTGAAGAGCCATTGCCATAATCCATTATAAGTCCACCAATTATTGAGTTAAAAGAACTTTCAAGTTGACCAGTGTCTAGCAAGTGTACTAGATCGGCTAGTAATACAGGAAAATATAGATTAAGACCCCAAATATCGTACCCAAGGGAACATGGATTACTAAGAATAATATCTATGTATGAATTAAATTAATCCGAGATTGTTTCCCAAATGTTTTTGATTTAAAAACAAAAATTAAACAAAATAAACAATGAAACAAAACAAAAGCTAAAATATGAATTAAAAACAAAACAATAACTGGAATTCTCTTGCTAAAGAAACTATCCACCTTAACTTTCATTGTAATGACTTAAATTCAATAGAAACACCAGTGATTATGGAAAAACTAGTAGTAAAGCAAGATATCTTTATTCAAGTATATCATTCTTAGTATTAAACTCATAGACAAATCTAATACTTAGCATGAAAATCTAGTTTTAACTTCCTAAATATTCATTGAAGCCTTTCTCAAGTGATTCAATTCCAATTCATTCTTAGTTCCTCCTCTCTTAGTATTAATCAATAAAATTCACACATAATCATCTCATATTTCGGATAATAATCATGCATAAACATTAAAGAGTTAATCCAAGAACATGCAAATCATTAACTATGTCAAAACCAATTTTTAGTTATTTATTCAATAAACCAACAATCAATCTCAACACAATTAAGGATAAGAATATGCTTAAAACCAAGAAATAATAAACCGATATTGAAATTAAGCTCAAAATAATTTCATAACAATGAAAATATAAGATTTCAAGAATCCATTAGCAAAAGAAGAAAAACTACTTCCTAAACATAATTAAAAACTAAAGACAAAGTTGAAAAGAAAAACAGAAAAACAATGTAAAATAAACTAAGCCTAATTCTAAGATTAATTCCTAATTCCCTAATTGATCTCCATTGATTCTAAGATTGGATCCTTTCTTTGGTGTTTAAGCCTTCTATTTATAGGCACAAACGTGGTAGATTTCTTCCAAAACTGCAGAAACCAAATAGGAAGTGAATTCTGCTCAAAACAGGAAGTCGAAAATCCTTCGCGCAATTGGAGAGTTAATCACGTGGCCACGTCCTTCAGTATACCTTCAATACACGTGGTCACGTCCCTTTTTGTTCTTCTTCCACACGTGGCCACGTGTGGTCCTTCACTGGAAATCCACGTGGTCTTCACAAAATCCTTCAATTCTTCATCACATGGCCACGACTTCAACATGCTTTGTTCTTCACCTTTCTTCACATGGCCACGTACTTTCCTGTTTTCTTCTTCACATGGCCACGTGTAAAACTCTTCGCTAAATTCACGTGGTCACGGCTCAAGGCTCTGGACTGGACACTGGTTTTCTCGCCTAATTTCTTCATATTTGCACTTTTAGCCTTAAACTTTATCCTTTTTACACTTTAAGCCCTTTTATATCAATTTAAACCTAAAAAATGCCAAAATTTACAATTAACTCAAAAAACATAAAACTAATAAATTAAACTCAAATCTAACCTAATCAATCACAAAATTAACCTAATTAAATACCTAAAAACATACTAAAACATCATATAAATGACCATTATCACAAGTCATTTGTGGTATGCGTTTCTTGGTGCCAATAGTACCTTACCTATTATAGTTTCCAATAAGCTTACTAAAATGTAAGAAGATTTGTTATTACAACTTGTGAGGAGAAAAATTGAGAGCATAGGCTAGCAAATATCTTATTTGAGGTGAATTAGCCCCAATGTAGTTATACATAGAATCCACATGGAGGATGGGTATCAACCTAAGGATGATAAACAAAAAAGACTTAACCTAAACATGAAGGAGGTTGTTAAGAAAGAAGTAATAAAGCTTAATGCTGGAATCATCTATCCAATTTCAGATAATGCATAGGTTAGTCCTATATAATGTGTTCCAAAAAAGAGGGAAATGATTGTAGTTAGAAATGATAATGGTGATTTAATTCCTACTAGAACCACCATGGGCTGAAGGTTTACATTGATTATAGGAAATTAAATGTTGCAAATAGAAAGGATCATTTTCCTTTGCCAATTATAGATCAAATGCTAGAGAGAATTGCCGATCATCCCTTTATTATTTTCTAGATAGATTTTTTGGTTATTTTTAAATTTTTATCTATCCTAATGACCAAGAGAAAACAATATTTACTTGGCCTTATAGGACATTTGCATATTGGAGGATGCCATTTGGGTTGTTTAATGCCCCTATAACTTTTAAAAAGTACATAATGGCTATTTTTAGGGATGTGATAGAGGAGATCAAGGAGGTGTTCATGGATGATTTTTCTGTGCATGGTGAATCATTTAAGTTATGTTCGCATAAGCTAGATAGAGTTTTGGCTAGATATGAAGAGACCAATTTGGTGTTTAATTAGGAGAAGTGTCATTTTATAGTTAAAAAAGGAATAGTGTTAGGACATAAGATTTCAAGGAAGGGTACTGAGGGAGATAGGGCTAAAACTGAGTTGATAGAGAATTTGCCTTAACCTACGACAATTAAAGGTGTGAGGGCATTCTTAGGGCATGCTGGTTTTTATAAAAGGTTCATTAAGGATTTTTCTTTGATTGCCAAACCTTTAACTAATCTTTTGGTTAAGGATGTGCCTTTTAATTTTAATAATGCATGTATAGAAGCTTTTGAGAGTTTGAAGAAAGCTCTTGTAAGTGCACCTATAATTACTTCACCTGATTGGAGTATTCCTTTCGAGATAATGTGTGATGCTAGTGACCCAGTTGTAGGTTGTGTGTTAGGTCAGCATAAAGAAAAGCATTTGGATGTGATATACTATACCATTCATACATTATCAAGTCCTCAATTGAATTACACTACTATAGAAAAGGAGATGTTAGCTGTTGTTTTTGCATGTGATAAGTTTAGATCTTACTTGTTGGTGTTTAAAGTTATTATATATATGGATCATGCAACCCTTAGATATTTATTTGCTAAGAAAGATGCCAAACCTCATCTTATTCATTGGGTTATATTATTGCAAGAATTTGACATTGAGATAAGAGGTAAGAAGGGATATGAGAATTTGGTAGCTAACCATTTGTCAAGGTTAGAAAATGATGAGGGACTTATAGTGGATAATGATTAAATTAATGTGGCATTTTCTAATGAGGCATTAATGTTAGTTAGGCACTTGAGGACACCATGGTATGTAGATTTTGCTAAGCTTATTGCTGCAGGAATTTTACCCCATGATTTGTCTTTTTCGCAAAGGAAATTTCATTTCAAATGTCAAAAATTACCTTTGAGATGAGCCTTATTTGGTCAAGATTTATGGCAATGGAGTCAAACGATGTTATATAGGTGAGGATAAATACTTGGATATTTTAACCCACTGTCATTCAACTTCATATTCAGGTCGCAACAGGAGTACAAAGACAGCAACTCATGTGCTTGAGTGTGGGTTTTATTAGCCTACACTATTTTAAGATGCTAAGAGGTTTGTGGCTCAATGCAATCATTACCAAAGGGCTGGCAACATTAGAAAGCACGATGAGATGCCTTTGACTACCATTTTGGAGGTGGAGATCTTTAACATATGGGGATTTGACTTTATGGGTCCATTCCCTACTTCATTTGGCCAAAATTACATATTGGTTGGAGTGGACTATGTGTCCAAGTGGGTGGAAGCCAAAGCAACCCCAACCAATAACTCCAAAGCGGTTGTCAAGTTTTTGAATAAGCTTTTCTCAAGGTTTGGAGTGCCTAGGCAATTATAAGTGATGGAGGTATGTATTTAATTAATTGCTCATTTGCATCTTCATTGCATAAATATAGGGTCCATCATAGAGTAGATACACCCCATCACCCACAAACAAGTGGCCAAGTAGAGATATCTTATAGGGAGTTAAAATGAATCTTTGAAAAGACTGTGTCTAGTTTAAGGAAGGATTAGGCGCATAAATTAGATAATTCTCTTTGGGCATATTACACTGCATTCAAAACTTCGATTAGTATATCTCCATATTGGCTCATATTTGGTAAACATGTCACTTGCCTGTTGAGTTGGAGCATAAGGCTTATTGGGCAATTAGAGCTTTGAATTATGATCTTAGGCAAGCTGGTGTTAAGAGATGTTTACAGTTAAATAAGTTAGATGAGTTACATCTTAGTTCCTATAAGAATACAAGGATATATAAAGAAAGGACTAAGAAATGGAATAATGCACATATAGACATAAGAGCTTTTAAGTAGGGGATAAGGTACTTCTTTTTAATTCTAGATTGAAGTTATTTCCTAGAAAATTAAGATCTTGTTAGAGTGGGCCATTTATTGTAACTCAAGTGTTTGATCATGGGTACTTAGAGCTTAAAAATGACAAAAGTGAGTTATTTAAAGCCAATGGTAAAAGATGTAAGGTTTATTTGGAGGGAAATTTTCATGGTAGAGAGGTTTCATGTGTCTTTCCATGTTTGGTTAATGATGTTACTTTTGAATCTACTTAATTAATCTTTCTATTTCCATATTTGTTTGTTTAATTGTTTATTTATTTTGTTTTTAATTTGATGTATTTGTTAATACTAATGCAATTGGTGTATGTTCCATAGGTTTTCATTTTCGTTTAAGTGTTTTTATCTTTTATATTTTGTATCTTTTTAGAACATTTCCATTGTTTTATGTCTATCGCGAGCGTGACCATATAAGGAAGAAAACGGAGTTTGGCTTCTATTGCGAGCACGATCTATGTCGTGAGCACGACCTTGTAAGGTGGAATTTATGTTTAGGCTCTATTGCGAGCATGCCCTTTGTCGTGAGCGCGATGAATAACAAAATTTTTCTCTGTCATGAGTGTGAGAAAATGTAGATTTTGAAAGCTTTTTCTCAACCATTGCCTATGTTTTTAGCCACCTATAAATAGTTTTGTAACCCTAGAACTATCATTTTCTATAGTTTTCTTGCATTTTCTCTTTAGTTTTTCATTTTCTTCTTTTTCTATTTTATTTTTCTTTAAGTTTTGTTCAAGATCTCTAAGTGTTTGATTTTTCTATTGATTATCTTTGAAGAGTTTGTGATTTCTTACTGACAAATCATTATGGTGCATCAAAAAATTATAGGACACAAGGGGAAGAAGGCTATTAAAAGTTCCTCTCACCAAGAGCAAGGTATCACTATGTTTTAGAGTATGTTTGAATGCCCTTTTCCTATTTATTCTGAGGATGAAGGTAAGCAATTTTTGGCCTTTTCTAGAAAATAATTTGTGGGAATATGGCATTTTGATTTTGGCTTGTTAGAAACTTTAAGGATTAAGGATGACATTGGTAAGTTCTTAAAATGTATGAAATGGGAAAACTTTGCCAATTTAGAATTACCTATTAGGAAAGAATAGGCAATTGAATTTTTTTGTGAATTTGGCATATGTAGACAATAGGAAGATCCAATTGAAATTTAGGCATAATGTTCGCTTTACTGAAATGCATGATTGGTTTGGTTTTTCATTGAATAGACAATAATTTATTCCACAACACTTTTACTATAAGAAAATATGAAAATAGCAACGAAAAAATTTTCGTTGCTAATTTAGCAACGAAAAGTGATTTTCATTGCTATTTAGCAATGGAACATAACTTCCATTGTTAAAATTGGTTAATTTTAATTTATTTAGCAACAAAATAAAAAATGGTAGAATTTCATTGCTAAAAAATGTGAAAAATCTTAGCGCTAAAAAATAGCAACAAAATTCGATAACAGTTGCTAAATTTGGCGGCAACAGATGATGCAAATTTTTGGAACGAAATTTAGCAACGAAATTCAAATTCTGTTGCTAAATAAGTAACCTTAAAAAATCCAGTTGTGAAAATAGTAATGGAATTTCCGTTGCTAATTTAGCAATGGAAAATGAATTTCGCTGCTATATTACGGAGCTGGAAAAATTTGGTTGTTAGAATAGCAACCGAATTCATTTTCGTTGCTATTCAAACAACTGAATTTTTTTAAAGCCTGTAAGTTAGTAACAAAATTTCATTTTCGTTGCTAAATAACTAACCTTAATGTAATTAAGTTTCGAAATAGGAACAGAGATTTTTTCCATTGCTATTTCTTTTTTTCCCCTAGGTATAATGTAATGCTCCAAAACTTGAGTGGTTTGAGAATATTTTTAATATGTAAATAGTGATTTTGATATTGATTTGAAAGGATCGATTTATTAAGAATGTGATAGAGTAAGTATAAATTTTAGGTTTTTTAATTTATAATTTAAACCAAAATACATTTTAGTAATAAAAAATAATTATAAAATAAATAATAATAATAATAATAGAATTCTCTAAATAAAGTACAGTAAAGATTATGAGTCTTGAAGAAAAAAAACATTATATCTATTTTACCAAACATGACAGCTTTTAATTATTCATAATTAAAATCAATTCTATAAAATATTAATTATAATTTATTGAAATATATTTTTACTAATTTTATATAATTATAAATTGTGACGGCCCAAAATGCGAGTGATTTGAAAATAGTTTAGTATATGCATATCACTTCTGGTATTGGTTCGCAATGATCGATTTATTAGGAGATGATGCGAGAAAATATAAATATTAGGCTTTGAATTTATAAATATAAACCAATGTACACATGTATGCAACAAAATAAAGAACTATATATAATAATTAATTATAATAAGAATAATAATAATGAGATTAAAAATTTATTTAGTGATACATAATAATTATAATAATATTAATAATAAAAATATTATTATAGGAAGACTACATATTTTTAAAGCTTTTTAGAAACACTTAGAAAATTAGTATAGGCTTGGCAGCGAGGGAAGGGGCGATCAACGGTCGCGCCGGCCATCTACCTCGACAGCAGCGCGCTCACCACTGCTACTCCTCCGTGTTTGGCATTTAACTCCCTACAGTGCCAGTTTTCTCTCTCGTGGCTGAAACTTCTTCCTCTATCTCTCTGGCAACATGCGACGGCAGATGCGACACCACCACCACCGGATGACTCCTTGCAACAAGATGAATCTCCCGATGCCCTCCATCACCCCTCACTCATCGGCGATTGTAAGATCCGGCAAGGGAGAATGCCAGTTGATTTTAGGGAATTTTGGCCAAATCCAAAGGAGGTAGAGCCCGTGTTCATCGAAAATGGGCCTTGGAGTTGTAGCCTCTGTCGTAGTAGCGTCAAGGCATCACCAACGAAGCTCTGGCGAGCCTCCGACGAAGCTCCGATCATCGGTCCGGCACTCACTACTAGTTCGCATCACTCGAACGTTGAGGCTCAACCTAATCGTCATGCTGTTCTAGGAGCCATAATTTTTAGTCCAAATCTGGTTTGTGCTGTTACAATCAATTTTTCTTCTTATGTTTTTCAAACTCTTTCAGTATTTTTTTGCATGTTATAACTTATGATTATACTTAAATTCTTTTGTCTATATGTTTATAGCAGTATTTAAATGTAACGTGTCTCGAATATATTAGTATAAACTATAACTATCATAATGGTATTTATACCTTTTGACTTGTAACCAGATACTGCGATTTTAATGACCCTTGAGAGACTAGTAAAGAACTCATTTTCTATTTGCATGCAAGATTTTATACTTTTCACTGATTTTTCTTTTGCTTGCTTTGTTTTGTATTCGAAGCACTTGCTAACCTAGTATATAATCTTGTAGTTGTTGACTGGGCATAAAGATAATGCTGAATTTGCTCTTGCTATGTGCCAACTAATTCCTGTGTGCTCTCTGAAGGTTGGATATGAAATTTTTCTATTTAGATTATTTAATTCTAAGACACTCTTGTATAATCTTATATTTGAGAATTAATAAACTTTGCTTCACTCTGCAGTTGTGATTATTATGCTATGCATTTCAAGTGCTTAAAACATATTTCCAAGTTTAGGAATTTGCAAAAATACTGCATTACTAATTAGATGTTATTGTCCTATTTTTGTGGATTATACAAGATCATATCTCTACCTTGGCAACTGAGCCAGTTTCCACAAAGTCTCCTGGTTCTATTAGCTCTAATGCCAAACACACTTCTAAGGTTGTTGGGGGCAATGATGGTCTGAGTATTGGACCACGAGGTTTTTACAAAATGCATGAAGACACTATTGAAGATGTTTAATTATGTCTGTTAAGGTATCCCTAGCAAAAATTGCATTTATTAATGTCTCCAAGCAATTATGCATTCATGAATTTCTATCCTATTTGATGTTATTTACCACATGCCATATAGGTAGGACTTTTAATTCAAACCTCGACCTCCCATTCTCCCTCTCTATGTGTGTATTGATTGATAGAACAAAAGTCTCATTCACCTATTTTCCCAAGATTTCCTCACCTGCTACTTGTTTTTGATGTGTAGTGCTTATGAGTTATGTAGTGTCGGTGATGATTCTTGTCTTATACTGTGGGATGCAAGAACTGGCTTCAAACCTGTTGTCAAGGTTTAATCTTTCTCTCCATGCTTATTGCTTGTTCTTAACACACTTTTACTTTTGTGATAATATGTGCATGATGCACATTAAAAGGTTTCTGTCAACTAGGGAGACAACTCAAACCAAAAGAGTTAGCCAGCTTACTGGCATAGACAATGATGGGGTTGAGTTTGTATGGATGTGCTTGGTTTCATGATGGATCCTGGCAATTTTGGCTGTAGATGAAACATATGGAGGAAGTATACATATTATAGCCTGAGGCACTAACTAGTTTGGGACCAGAGTTTGATGGAGTTATATTACCTATAAATATGGGGTATTGCTACACTGGATAGCCAGTATTCTCATACAAATGGCTATATAAATATTATACATAGATAAGTCTATTTGATTTTATTGCAATTTACCAGCATATATGGTCATTGGTACTAATTGTTATGCTATGTTTTTGCCTTGCCTTTTATGTTATTTCTTTTCTGACAATTGCAGTTACTTTTCCAATTGGCATTTAATGGTCAAATCTGAGTCTGCTCTTCCTGTAATCATATATTTAACATTGCTTCTTTCTCTCTCTCTCTCTCTCTCTCTCTCTCTTTTTCTTTCTTCTAAATG